>LUCM01008410.1:109673-246756 GCA_008360955.1 Fasciolopsis buskii
GTTTCAAAAACTCTTACCAAGGTTGATTCTGTGAAACATCTATGATTTACTAATAATAACAATCTGAAGTGGACTACTCACAATTCTACTTGTGTAAAGAATCTCCGACGATTGACATTTCAAATCGGGAAGCTTCGACACTGCGAGGTGAAACAAAGCATGATCTTTGGACTTATACACCAATGCGGTTTTCCAATCCTTATTTCCTGTTCTTCTGTTATTTCCCTGGATTTACTTTGGAAAGAATTTGAAGTTTTCTCTGAGGGCCATCGATTATTAGCCGTCTTTCATGCCATTAAGTGAGTTACTCTTCAATCTGTGCTATTAGCAGTCATCAGCATGTGACAAATCTGCTCATAAAATTCTTTCAGACATCACACATCTTTTGCCACTTCAATGCTTCGACGCAATCCGATTTTTGTTGCATGCTCTCTAGAAACGTTATCGGTAGGTTCTACACTGTCCCATATTTAGCACGCATTTTACACACCGTGACCGTGTTTTAGTTGAGTTTCTGAACAATCTATCTTAATGTTCTTTGATTCTTACTCTATTAGTTTTGTTTTTCGCATTTTCACAAGCTGATGAGCGTAAAGATTTTCCCTATTTTATGTTTTGCTGTCACGTCTATTGACTGAGATGCGACAGTACCTTCGTAGGCAAAAGTCTATGCAGGACAAGATTCTCGTGAATGGATCAAGCATCGAACACAAGCAAAGCCTAACCGGTGATGGACTTTTGGCCAAGCACCTTAAGAGATTAGTATATTTTGGACAAAGGTTTTAGAGAAAAATGAGTGCAAAGTCAGTAATACGGAAATCATAAGTCATTAGAGTTAATTGGTTGTAGGCATCTCGAAAATTATTCTCCCCATATCTAATTTGTAATGGAATTATTACTGCATTCTGGACGGAGCATGGCACTATAATTCACGTTTCTAAATATCTAAATTTTTAAAATAGTTACACTGACCCGATTTTGGCAGGTACTGCTAACGGCCAGATTTTGAAATTTTTCTGGACGTTAGTGGGAACTTCGACGGGACGAGCTTTTTCCGTTATCGCATCCGATCGCTTTAGATTGGAAAATTCGCTTATTCAGCGAATTAAAACTGGTTCAACCATTCTCATTGGAATCAATGCCCTTGAGAAATAATGAAATCATATATTTAGAGGATAATAACCGTCACAACGATAAGTTAGTTTCATGCACATTTGCAAAGCAGTGGCAGAATACGAAAATGAAATTAAAGCAAGTTAATACAAATATGAATTCTATTGTTCTGGCGAACTAAATGTGATGGCATAAATGAGAACGAAACAATTGTAGCAGTCTTATGATTCGTATGACGGTGGACATAGACGTTCTCAATTTTTAAATACTTTGGTCACAATATAACCGTGCATCCATCGCTTTTTTTTGAACCAAACACCGACAGTTAAGGTGCAATCGGCCTAAGATTGCAATTGGTCCAAAGCCAGCCAATCACATTTCGGTGATTTGCACGGTTAGACCATTCATTGGTTGGTCCAGCCAAAGTAGTGTGAAAAAATAATTCATTTGAAGAAGAAGCAAAGGGCTGGTTTTGCACTGATCATTTGATAGTTAGGTAGTCAACTATGTTACACTGAGTGCGCGCCATGCTTTGGATTACGTCATGCATTCCAAATTTACTGGTTTTGACATGGAATTGCAATGTACATCTAGTCACTCTGCTTTATTATTTTCTATTCTGCATCTGTGCACCAAGGGCTGCGCCAGTCCCGCAAAATCGCATATTTTACGCCGATATTATGGAAGAACAGCCACAAGATACGCGTATTTTCGATGTAAATAAGGAGTTACATTCAGAAACTTCAGTATATTTGAACTACTCAAAGTTTGGCATTGTGGCAAATAACCCTGTCATCTCCCGTTTTGTTCACATAAATCCTCAAACAGGAATTTTATTTTCAAGTAGGCGAATTGATCGAGATATGCTGTGCAGTATGTACAAACTGTGTTGCTCCATTACGGAAACGGATGTATTAGGAGACACAAGATCTCCAGTATTTCATACATTTCGTCGGACCGCAGACAACTGTCAGTTTGTTTTTCGTGTAATCTATAAGGTATCTGCTATGGAACCACAACTTTCATTCGGATCTGGAGCTACTATATCCGCTGATATGGGACGGAATTTTACATACATTCCTAAAGACCATTCACGTTCCGTCAACCGAACGGAATACTGTACAGTTGTACTTAGCATTACGGATATAAATGACAATGTTCCACGTTTCCTACTACCCCGTGAATCCGAAAAGCTTCTGAACCCTTCGAGTGTATCTAGTTCAATTCGCCCCCTTAGCTTTGACCCAGTTAGTTCGATTGAACTAAGTGTGAGTGAGCTGGCTGATGTTGGGACATGCTTTAAATTACCGTCCGCCATAGATGAAGATTCTACTCCATATAGTATATACGAATACCGCATGGATAGAGTGGTGCCTTCGGACGTGATCTCACTAGAACGTCATAAATTAAACGGAACCATACCAACAGACTTGGCTGAATCAGAGCAAATGTTTAGTCTAGTTCAGTCAGCATGCGATCACCCCTCGTGGTCGGAGCCGCTGTTTTCAGCGAGTAAAAAGGACACAAGACATCCAACAGATGGACCGATTATCGATTCCAACGGATGGAATCAGCGTAAAATCCCGGCCGTTCAAAATGGCAATGTATTCCTCAGGCTTATGAACAAGCTAGATAGAGAATCACGTGATGAACACTGGGTCAAAATCTTAGCCTTAGATGGCCCGTCGGAATCGATGTTTGTGCCACAACCAGCGGTTAGTGGTAACCGTCAATCAGGAACGTTTTCGAGGCATACTGGAACATTACTCGTACGCATTCATGTGTTAGATGAGAATGATAACGATCCACAAGTCCATCCAAGGATGGAATTCCAAGTACATGAAAGTGCAAGGATTGGTACGGTGATTGGGGCAATTTCAGCTACTGACCACGATCTGGGTGATTTTGGTCGCGTTAGTTACCGACTGGAGCTAAATACTCATCGATCTGCGGACTCCCTGCCGTTCGCAATCAATCAGAATTCCGGGGCAATTACCGTGAGTCGGACTTTGGATGCTGATCGAATGCCTGAAAATTCTCAACGTCGATACCAGTTCAGAGTCATTTGTACTGATTCCGCTCCAGCTGGGCAACAGCGATCTGCAATCACAGAAGTAACAGTGCAACTTATCAATGTGAATGATGAAACACCACAGATTAAGGTTATTGATCTCCATAGTCGAAGCAACCCGCCACGACCCGCGGTCCTAGAAAATCAGGCACCTGGACAACTGGTAGCTTTTGTTATTGCTAGTGATGCTGATAGTGGTTTACACGGTACCATTACGTGTCATGTATCCAATGATAAATTTCAACTGGAAATTATTAATTCTGGAATCTCAGACTCCTCTCACCCTTCAACGTACAGAATCCCGGTATCACCAGAAACCAACCCGTCCGTTGGTTTAGTTATGGATTCCCTTCTTCCTCCCGGTTCAAGCGCAGTCAACGAACTTGAATTCCAGCTCATCACAAGAGTCTCACTTGATCGAGAACAGTCTCCAATAGAGCATGTAGAGATTGTGTGTATCGACCAGGATCTGGTTGCTACGGACGTGCGTACCGGTCGTGCGAGTTTCAAAGTACTCGTTTTAGACGAAAACGACAATGATCCCCGTTTCACGACAGACAAAATTCACTTGCGGATTTTGGAGAACAGCCCGGTAAACCAGATGATTGCTGTTCTAAACGCTACAGATGCTGATCAGTCTGGTGCCCTGGTGACGAGCGAGACAAACTGGCACGGGATGACCTATTTACCAACCGATCATGAGTACCCCAGTTTAACCACTGGTTCCGCGACTCGACTAACTTACGCGCTTGATCCGGAAGGAGAAAAATACTTTCGACTAGACGCACACACTGGAGCGTTGTACAGCCGAGTACAATTTGATCGTGAGCTAACTGACCACTTAGAGGTGAACGTTACGGCCTTTGATGGCGGTCAGCCGCCAAGAAATGTGACCGCCAGAGTCCACTTGACTATTCTCGATGAGAATGATAACTCGCCTCAATTTGAACGAGAATTGTATGAAGTAGATTTACTGGAGAACATTCCGGCTGGACAGGTGGTAGCTACGGTTCACGCAACCGATCGAGATAGCGGGCTAAACGCGGAAGTGGTTTATCAAATGGAAGATTTGTTGGTGAGTTAATATCAATATTTTATAAAATGCTCGGAGTTTACTGTTAGGCAGTCGTTTTTATCATACATTTCTAGTGACAAAAAACAAAATGACTAGCGATAAAAAGGACTATACATCAGAACAAACACCATATTGGATGTACCAAATTTTCACGGGGAGAGAAGAAAATGAAATGTCCGCAATTCAAAAGAGATCCCAAGAAGTTTGGTTATCAATACGGTCTGCTTCGCGCGAAAATTTGGTTTAATAGAAGTTAGAAGTCTTTAAGTTGACCATGAAGTATTTCCTTGTGAATGTTTGAACCTGCACAAATCAGTTAGATAAAAACAAAGAAAACTTATATCATATCTTTTGGTTTTCTTCTCGAGGGGATATGAAACGCTTTGTTTTAATACAAAAAAGTTTATCTACGATTCACTTCTTGAAACAGTTAAAATTAGCAATTTTTATTCCTGATTCACACTTTTCAGCTTGTACCACTGACCATTATGGTCAACTTGCAATCATTTACTCATTTTCCAAATCTTATTAACCATGACCGTTAGCCATTTTTTCTCACTAAATAAAGGTTTGTGCTTCATGACTACGGGTTTGGGATTTAACCAGAGATTGATGGGGTGCATCTATTGATGACATATATTTCACACTGATCCTGCGGCTAACCACTGAGCGCGAATCAGTTTTGGGCACGTTACTTGGTAAACTACGACACCCAGCAAACATCCCGATATGTAGGGGGCACGATGCAACAACATTACGTGAGAAAAAACAGGTCTTGTGCACTTCTAATTTTAGCAACTGATGAACTTCGTAGAAGGAATTTTAAGGATTGAGCCGTTTTTACACGAGGATAAATCATATTTGTCAAACCAGTGAACCCTTTTTTTGGCCGGGGATCAGAGAAACTAGTTTGAACGTTACATCTCGAACAAAAAGGCTGAACAATCTAAAGGACCATATGACCCTTTTGTGGCAAAAATCTGTCGAATTCGTTTACGAAGCAAACAGTTCTCAAAAGCCCAGAGCTGATTCCGGTGGTTCACAGGTCCAACAAAGTTTATGTGGGATTGAAATGAATGTGACCCAAATTGGACATTTGTCATAGCATGCATGGCCAATTTCTACCCATCAGATGTGTTTCGTATGCTGGTGTCCCGAAAATGACCTTTGTCTCATAACGACATGATCATTCTGACAGGATACACAGAGCAAACCAGAGAAGTTGAATTATGGGCCAAACTCACCCTAAGCATTGTATCCTGAAACTTTCGAAATGATTCCGGGGTCAACTGGAAAGAAATATCAAGTTGATAAAAATAAAATAGAAACAAGCTGAATGATGTGTTTGAACTGATGCACATGCGCGGATTATTTACCGTACCACTGATTCGACTTAGGACTTTTGTCAAAATCAACAAATACTGAGGCAGAAAGACACAACAATTGGATGCTGTGAAACAAAAAACAAGTGCCACCAAGAACCATTTTTCAATCGATATATTATCCTTCGATGAAGGGAGCTTACACGTGGTAAAATAAGCCTTTTTATACTACAGCTGTAGTTTAGAATAAGGTTTAGTGGCTTCTTAAAAAGGATACATGAAAATTAGTGCTGTTGTTACTTTTGTTCGGAATGGATAGCTTCTAGCAATTTCCAGAATCACAGATGCTTTCCTTTATAAGGCTAAATGGTCTGATTTGTTTAGCCAATCACAAGTATGTGGTGAAGGCGCGAGCATAAACTGGCATCGGATGAGTACATTGTTTCTTAGCCATAGAAAAGTCCAATTCTGTTGAATGTTTAACGCTTAGGAACCCAATTAAGTACTATGTTGTTTTGCAATTGAATTCAGCAAAGCATGCAAAAGTGTATTTCTACATGTCCGGAGAGAATTATGACCTAGCAAGAATCTTTCTGTTGAATATCAAGTCCGGTTAAAATTATCAGAACAAGGCAACTGTCAAAATAAACAGTCTAGGCGTACTTACCGGCTATAGTCAACAAATGACATACTGTAAACATGTTCATCAAATTGTTATATTAACGTATTTTGCTATTGCATTGGCTGAAAATAGAAACATGAATTTTTTCCTTTGACGTCAAATGCATGCAGATCACAGTGTGGCAATAGGGCTGATGAGAGAAATTTTCGTATCTGAGGTGAGGTAGTGATATGTCGCTGGAGGAATTAAGCCCAAGAAAAATTGTGTATTTTCCATTGGTAAATTCATTAGAAAAGGAATTCCAATAAGGCATCGCAGTAAAATATGAATCACATTTAGGAACTTTTGAACAAATAGAGGAACATGCTTGCCAGTGCGCAATGAAATATAACATCGTTTTTCGAAACTTTTCTAGTATTTGTCGTTCCAAATACTAATGATTGTCTGCACAGTAGTGCGGGTGAATACAATCATATATCCACCGCAATACTGACTGAGTTTGATTTCACAGACTTCGTGTTTCTCCCAAAGGATGAAATTACAACCTAGACGGAGATATTAGCAGCCAAAGTGAATATTTTCCTTTGAGACTATGCTCTCTCATTTCAAGTAGCTTACATTGTCTGCTTCTGTTAGGGCCAAAGATATATACTCAGTAGGCCTTCGGTTCATTTGACCAATCCAATTAAATCCAAAAACGCGTTCCTAATTGACAACACAACAATCCTAATATTCTTCAGAAAACCCCTTTCACACGCATCTGCTTGTTTCTTGTTTGAATTCCTGCTCAATGACAATGTCAGACTTTCACAGAGACGGCCAACGCAATCTTTAGTATCTACTGTCTCTCAGAAATACTATTCGTCTCAAATGACCATATATCCTCCTAGAGACTGATATTGTTAAGAGCACACAGGGATCAATTCTACAAATCTCGTAGTAACTCAAGCGTGGGGTATATTTCTAACCTAATGAAAGCTGAAATCAAACGCAGCGACATGACATTCACCGGCCAAATCCTGAGTGGTAAATAAATCGATCTTATGGCCACAGCATTCAGTGTTTTGTGGGGGAAAAAGAATCTTGCCGAAATTTTTTTGTGGATGTTGACAGCATGAATCATCCTCTCATCCATCATTCCACTTATACCCTAGTCATATTTGACAGGGTGATGATATGGCAGTTACAAGTTATTCTAAAGAAGAGGTGTGCGACCTTCTCCGCACCACCAAAATTACCACAGGGATTGGTCTTGAAAGTTTACCCTCAATTATTTTAAGGCACAGTACTGTGGCCCTGACGCATGTATTCACTTCTCTCATTAACTCATCATTAATCGCGTCTTCTATGCCTGACTGTTGGAAACCAGTCCCTGTTGTTCTCAACTCATAATGTACCAGTTGTACTCCTTTAGGCAAAACGCTTTCGCTCCATCGCCTTGACATCCTGTGTTCATAAACTGACGGCGCGTTCAATAATTAAGCGTCGGCGTTCTTCTACGTATCCAGCTGACGGTCCATAAATCTAACAGGTCCACTTTGGACGCTGTCACCTCCCTCATTCACCACATGTGCAATGTCCTTAAACGCATTCAGTGAAATTCTGTGTTGCGTCTTCCTGGACTATTCGTCGGCATTTGATTGTGTGCCCACGGTCTCTTCTAACTTCACAAACTGGAAACATTTGGTTGTCCAGGCGTTTATTAGCATGGCGGTGCTGATTACTTTATAAACGAAATCCGTGCACGACGACTGGGCGGTAAAAACGTCAAGAACCGATGGCCAACATCTCAAGCGTGCCAACAGGCTTTTTTGTTTTACCGCATACTCTCTCTGCGTACATCAGCGATTTACCAACTAGCTCCCTGTCATCTGCTGAAGAATAATCATCACGTTGTCTTCTCTCAGGCCGTTGCGAACATCGATGATTTTCGAAGAATTTCTAACAACTTATCTTCTGTTTACGATTTCCCTGTACGAGCAAGTTTAAATCACAACGCATCTAAATGTTCCGAATATCTGCTCTCTCTGTCCCTCTCTCTCTCGGTCAGGCTATCTATCCGAATCTTCTTACATCAACTGCGAAACACTTACCGGGGTTGATTCCGAGAATCATCTATCTGGTTAATAATGGTAAAATTATCAGGTGAATTTCTCACAATTCTACTTGTGTAATGAATCTCCGACGGTTGTCATCTCAAGTCTAGAATCTTCGACACTACCAGGCGAAACAAAGCGCCATCTTCTGATTGAAATACCAATGTTTTTCCAATCCTGCATTACTATTCTCCTCTTATTTGTCCAGGTTTGCTCAGAACTGACCCATACATTGTTTGACGAGACTATCAATTATTAGCCGTGTCGTTTATAACACTTCTTGAGTTTCCCCTCAATATATTTAATCAGCACTAATAAGAATTGGGAAAAGTCGCTCACAAAATTCTTTCAGATCACACGCACCTTCTGCACAACAATCTTTCAAATTGTCGCACTCATATTTTCACTTGATCTGCCCATCTTTTCATAGTCTCTGGAATCATATCCATGGGAACTCCGCTGTCCCAAATTTAGCTAGCATTTTGAGAAACGGTGACTATGGTTCAACCGAATGCCTCGTCAACCTATCATAATGTTTTGTGGTGATTCCTCGACGATTTTTCACACTTTACATGGTGTTGATTTTGAATGTTTTCCTGTTTTATTTTGCATGAGCATTGCAGGCAGAAGTTTGCTTAGTCGGTCAGGTGGCACGGAATTTGAAGTAGTGGTATTATCTTGACCGATTTGAAATGTTAGAAGCAACACGGTTGATCTAGCATATGATGTGATTAGTGTAATTTTTTCCTTATTTTATTTTTACTGTCACCACTTTCGACTGAATTGCGAAATTATTTCTTGTACGCAAAAGTTCATGCAAGCAACACAATACCACTATAACTGCACTCGTATCTTTATCTTGTCGCTAACTAATCTAAATGATATTTCTGAATCACGGAACGTTTTTCTGCAGTCATTTGGGAAGGGAAAACAAATAAATGCCTCATAGATTTTGTTATGTTCCTATCCACTGCTCAAACGGTTTCCCTTCTGACCGTCAATGAAGTGATCCAGTGAAAAGTTTGAATAGGACGGATAGAAGTCACAGATCGTGGTGTGATAATTTTCTCAGTCGCACACTTAAAATTTAACTCATGTTAGAATCCGACGAGGAGCAATATGGTGAAAAATGAACAACGTAGGCAAACTCGATAAATGTCTGGCATAGGCGCACATCGAGGATCAACATATTTTGCGCTTATAGTAGTGGATTTAGTCTGTTGATTGACAAATCCTCACAGGAGGCCAACAGTCTCGAGTGGCTGTTCCGTAAAGTTACTTTGACTGAATGGTCGGGGCCAGTTTGCAGACAGAAGGTCATGAGATGTTTCGCTATGGACGAGGCATAGGTGCTAGTGCTCACCTTCTGTTAGGGCGAATAATGAATCATTTTTTGCACTATTCACCTAGGCACGTGCTCTCCAATCCGCTGACCGAAGCACCGAAGCCTTGTGCCTATGTATGTGTCGATGTGGCAGCGGGTATGTTGGTCAGTTATGCGACCGGCGTTTTGGTTGAATGCCGACGCAAGCACGGAATGACACAGTTGAACATGGCAAACCGACACTTTGCATGTAATACCACTATTCATGCTCTTAACTAAGAGCGATTGTTGACGTAAACAATATAATGTGTAAACATTCTGACGTGCGTGAAAGTTTTGGTGAAATGACGGACATGTGTGGCTACCTCGGTGTTATCGGTCTGAGCTGCGTATCACACGCGTTGATCGCCTGGCGCGAGGGGATCTTGCCTCGTGTAAAATCCCGCCGTGACAACACGATCGCAACAAAATCATGAGGGGATGTAAAACTATTAAATTTTGGTCATCAGTATGACTTGTCATGGGGAAAAGTCAAATTATCGTCAAATTTCTCCACACCAGTGAACGAATATATATATATATATAGTTTTCTTATTCCAAAATCGCCTTTTGTTGGGTTCGGACTGTTTGAGTTATTAGGATTATTCAGACTGCTTCTTTCATCCAGCTGGAACACAGGCTATACAAAATGAAACAAATTTGTGAAAAATTTCGATTTTGTTTTTGGTCGTCGTGGATACTTATTTGTAACTAAGAACTGAGCACTAATTTATTACCAATTATTTAATTTATTATTACTTATAAGTGCTATTTTTTCGATTTTCAGTAACAAATTTAAATCCACTATTGACCATTAGGTGAATAAGATTGAAACAGTGTCACGGAGCCGGAGCAAATTAAGTTGAGTCACTATTATTTATTTTAGAAATAACCAAGCCCACAGAAATAAAAAAACAGCTCAGTGCACAGCGTATATTCTTTTACTAATAAAATTACACCATTACTTACAATGACTATTAGGTACCGTGTTACCTGCCTTACTGTTCGTAGTTTATCAATAATGATATGACTAAATCAGATCACCTTGTGACTATTGCATAGAGCCCAATGCGGTAGACCAGAAAACTTTGAGCAATCAACAATTCTTCCGGCGTTATCCTTTATGTTGCTGTAATTTAAATCACCCTATGAAGCAGAATGTACTGTGTTCCAATAAAGTACATAAATGTTACCAAAGAAACATTTATCACAACTGCAATAGTACTATTTTAGGAAGTAAGGACCTATTTCGGTCTTCAATCCAGAGATGTTGATGACCGGCGGTTTCAGTTGGAAGAGTTAAGGTAAACGAATAAAGGTGCACAATTATTTCTCCCTAAAGTTAGTACACATTTACCAAACCGTTTGAACAATGTAAACCAATTGATTAACCCATTAAATGCAAGTCGTTCAAATGTTTTAAAATCATCCTATCCTCTGAAACTTGAAGATTATAAGATAATTAAATGTTTAGCATGATTTATGAATTTACACTCCTCATTTGCCAGCCCTTTGTTGTTCGATTCATTCTTTGGGTAAAAAGTATTTCTAGTTTACGAAGTCTGTGCTACACTTTGATTCATCGATCGATTTGGCATTCTGCGATTTATTTTAAAACTGAGATTCTTAATCGGCTTGTTCTTGTCAGCAGTGACTAAACATAAATCCAAAGGAAGAAAAAAATAGGAAGTCTGCGGGATTCACTGAACCATACAGTTTTCAGAAACAGTAGCTTTTTCACATAATCGTGCAGTGTCAGTGCTGATTAGTGGACAAATGAGAGTAAATTTAGTCAATTATTGGAATAATTCTGTGGATCATAATGGCTGAGTTGGTTTTCCTTCACTTTGTTTCTGGATTTTAATTTTGACGCTTGTCTGTACGTTTTAATGGCAAAAGTTCTGCTCTCCATAAAAATGTTTTTTCACTGATTTTTGCAACCTACTACTGTGGTGCGGTGTGCACACTACTAGCAATTCAAACTAAGTGGAATGTATTGATATACCACAAATGAAAATTTTGGATATGGTAAGAAAATATAATGCAAGTTAGGTAAATCTCCCTCATGCAGAAATATTTTGTTCGGCATAAAAACCTGGTGGTATGTAATTTTGCTGTGGCTCCGAGCGTCAAACCCTGTAGATTTGGTGATCGATAATCTGAAAAAAGTTTTTTCAATTAGTTGAAAATTTTACAGGTTTCACTTAAAAATCGTTCGTCTTGAAAACACCTGCGCATCAGTGACGATTAGCATTTAATGAAACAGCTATATAGTTACCGTTTTCTTCACTGGATGCTGACACTGCACAATCGATGGTGTGAATTTATAATGTAGATAGGCCTGAAATGTTCCACGAGACAGCAAATTAGTCCCGCAGAAACTTTCATAAACATGAAGAACGAGGTCTGAAAGGAAGGACACAAAATTGGCTTTCAATTTTTCAGACAAAAATGTTTGTCACAAGCCTTGTTAGAACAAGTTTATTGCAACAAATAACTTGTACGTACCAGGTAGCACGTCTTTTAGAATGTCATTTAACAATTCCCGTATTTGAAATGATATGAAATGTACTGCGCTTATATAGAATGCATCGGACCAATGACAATGTCTTCCACTTACCTTGCACTGCTTTGCCAAAATGGCCAGTGCCGAAATGGATTCACCCTAAATTTCGATTTTTTATGCACTATGTATATATAGTGTACATAATCCGTATTGGTAGGTTATTATCTCAGAATTTAATGGACCCAACAGGGCACGGATATTTACGCTATTCCAACGTCTAGATGTATCAGATTATCACATGGCCGTGTGGCTACGGGATATTTACTGACACTAGCTTATTACATCAAAACTCATTCAGCCATCTAAAGTCAGTTCACGGAAAAAATCGATTGTTTTTAATGGTACACCAGGCCTTACTTTCATCTTAATATTTTGCAAACAGACTCAGCTTTTTATTTTGAGCAAAACGAAATCAGTCTGGCCGAAAATGGATGACTATTCCGCTGCAATATAGTGAGCCATTAGTAGCCCGATTACGTCGTCAGTGCAGAACTCGATGAATCATGATTTTAAGAAACTGATTTGGGTAAGAACTTTATAAATACGGCACTGATCCAACGAAAATATGGTAGCTTTTCAATCACAATCTTTTATATTTTAATTTAGTTGTGAACGGACACTTTTATTTTGGTCTTGGCATGCATGTTCGCCTTTAGAGACCAAAGCCGTAAACATTGCATACAGCCCACTAAGAAAACTGATGCAAATTAGTGTACTCCCATTACGACACTGCGCAGAACATTGGGCAATCCCAAGATGGTGGACGACTGCGATTTCACTGATTCGTCATCCAAAAACTGCACCACCACGCATCATCAACATACGTTGCGCAGGCTGACCACACCATGAATGATGCAAGCGTATTCTTCCCTGCGTAAATCCAAGAGTCG
This sequence comes from Fasciolopsis buskii, assembly GCA_008360955.1. Lineage (NCBI taxonomy): Eukaryota > Metazoa > Platyhelminthes > Trematoda > Plagiorchiida > Fasciolidae > Fasciolopsis > Fasciolopsis buskii. Next base: position 122,792 of record LUCM01008410.1, read on the forward strand.
ACGCCGTGGGTTAGCAAAGTCTTGCCTTAAGCAAGGCGGAAGTTATAGTTGCCTCTTTTCACAATTCTTCAGTCTACTTTCAGAAGCAGGTAGTGAACACTGAAGACGAATCAAGGAAAATAAAATTGTTTGTCAGTTCATAGTTCCTCACTGTGCTTACTTTGAATATTCGAACGGTTGCACACTGAATGCTGAGACTGTGACGTAAGGCGAATTCTTTTAGATCACATTTAATAGCCACGACAAAAACGCTTCACTAGCTCCGTAATCGGTATATTATTACGTATGACTATTTTGTGCTGTTTTCTGCCCTAATAATAAACTGTTTGCCACATAGTAAGGATTAAAATGGAAATGTACATAAGTCTTGCTAGTGTCATTCCCAAAAAATAAATAAATTCCATCAGATTCAGATGTGTCCAGGTCAAACTCTGCATCCTGTCTGCATTATGTTTGGCAAGTACTTAGTATTTAATAAGGCCTGTTTAGTTATGACTATTGGATTTCACTTCTTCGATTCCAAGGTTTTGTAGACCAGTTTAGGATTTTGGGTATCTAGAAAATATCAGAAACATGTTTTTTAGAAGCAAATATAAATAGCTTCGAGTGGTCAGATGAGCCTTTAATGGTATTTCACATGGAAATTACTGCAACTTGCTATAAAATATAGTTCATCTTTGAATGATATAGCGAATGATAAGTTAAATCAGAGATTTCCGGTAACACGTTTGAGCAGGAACAATAAGACAAAAAAACATCGACACAGGCTGTCAGCAAATTATACTTCTCGATGTTTAATAGACATATTTACCAACGTCGTAAGCCTACGGTTTTTCTGCGCTAAACGTGCTAATTCTCCCCAGAATAAATGAAACCGTTGTTGCTTGGGGACTTTCAACATTTTTTTGAGTTCATGAAATCTAGGCATTTTCAGGCTGAAAGTAACTAAAAGAAGACAGTGAGGGTTGTACAAGATGTAATGTTAGCAACACTCCACTGTTAATAGATGTAATTCGCTGTTATTGACATGACATTATTTACATTGAAAACCAGTACAAGGAACATAAGTTTTGCGATACACTTCTTACTTCGTTCGCTCCCGATATTTACAATGGTTATTGGATCAAATGTTGCACTAACTTTTTCTTTGACTGTAATAAGCCATGCAGTACGCGCCTGTGCAAATGAAGAACGAATAAAATAGTGGAGACTCAAGCGGCTCAGTGTTAATTTTATTTTGCTATCCTAAACAGCGACAGCAAGAAGAAGGACAGTTGATTTCTTTTGCGCCAAACGGTCTAGCCAACTCGTCCTGTGTCTACCGGTCTTAACCTGAATAGCCGTTTCCATCTCCCAAACTTTAAAGGCAAATTAATGTGCTGCGCACAACCCACTGGAAATAAATAATATTTAAAATTATCTCCACAAGGTTCTTGGTGAAATAAAGGTATTAGCAAATTCGGGCACGAAAACAAACGTTTTGCAAAACAGTTGTGTTCACTGACGCGAACATTCGGTGCGGGTCTCGCAATTACCTTACAATTTCTTATGTCTTTCATGCTTTCTATATTCTGACGGATAACGCTCATAAAGAACGCATAAGAAAAATTCCAAACGGTGTCCATCCAAAACCAGATGTCCGACGAAACAAAACGCGTTTTTCCGTTTACTTTCGATTCATATTCAAATGACTGAAACATTTGTTTCTTTTGTTCTCACTACATACAGAAACGTGTGACGTTTTAACATCGCGTGCAAAAACGCCCAAGTTTATTAACAAATGAACACTTTTTTATTTGGAAGCCGGAAATGAACCGTACAACCACGAAAGCGCATGAAGCAAATGTTTTCCAATTCACGTTTGAGGCGACAAGTTTTCGTCGTTTGCAGGGAACAAGATTTCCTACATGGAGGAGAAAAAACACACTGTTCTGCCTAAGACTGAATAGGGTATGAATAGAATATCTGTGGCATGGAAGACCTACCGTGAATTTCTCGTCTCACTAAAATTTTGGTTACCCCGACAACAGATTGAACGAGTGAAAAACAACATAGCTGTCTTGTTGCAACTATCGAAATGAATGATCGCGTTTACTTTTCTGAAAACATCAAATCAGTATTGAACATAATGCTACTCCTTTTTTTTCTTTGTTAGAACGCTTGTAACATAGAAAAGTGCAAGTAAACTGGAAAAAAAATTATCGCGCCTTATGGTAATTTCATAAAACACGCTTTGAACACAGGACACAAAGGCATCGTATTAAACAAAGAAGACTGGGAAGATGAGTGAGGCACGTCTGCTGAAAAGATAAGGCAGACAACTGTAAGCTCAATTGCGTGCAGATAGTGATAATCTCTTTTAAACTCTCACACATTCCAATTAGCGTATGTCTGTTTCAATCAGGTATGCATTTCCTATGTTATCCAGAGGTACGAAGTAATGGGCTTACAAAGACGGATAAAAAACCGTCAAATTTAGACGTACTCTTTTGCTGAGCAATGCGGAATGTATCAGGACTTTTATATCCGAGTTTAGAAAGACATGCATAATGGGTCAGCGCTGCTGAAATTTTCACGGGATGGTGTTTGACTTTACCAAGCTTTCACGCTTACTATAGAAGAGAGGTCAGAGTTGGCTTCTGCGTATAACACTTTCCGGGAAGTAAATTAGACATGGGAACAACTAGATCCTGAATTCTCTCAAATGCTAAATAATGGTGTCTTTGTTAAACGAGTCTGTGTTATTCATTATATTGCTGACACAAAGCGTCTTGAAGTCCAAATGATTGCATGGATTGGTCATCAAAAGTAGTTACTAGGTAAAAAATATTAAACCAAAGGAACTTATGTATTACTATAGTGTTGCCGATATCGGAGATCAGTTTGGATCAAAGCCCGAATATTATCCCAACATATGTGGTAAGGAATTTTCCTAAACGAAATAATAGGTTGTGTGAAATCACTGAAGACCGAATAAATTTGGAAGGGAAAACAGATATAGATGACCAAAAGGAAATGCAAAGTTAATTCACTAAGCGCAGCCTCAATCGTTTTGCTGATGAAAAAGCTAAAACTATGTGGCTGTTTCGTAATGGTTAGTGCTGATCGCAAAGCCTAACTAATAGACTCTAAACGCAACATGGACCTGAAACGAACCAATGTGAGCTGAACCAATTATGATTCAGGTTATACGCAGTCAGCTTCAAAGATTACTCTTCGTTAGAGCCCCATTTAGAGTTTGACTATTCTATTCGGCAATCTGCTTTTAGGGGGTGCAGAAAATTGTGACAGGATGAAGTGTTTGGGCCATGCCTTAACCACGGACCCAGATGGACACATTCTGGGATAAATCGTAATTGGACGATTGGCTTAAATAGCGAGAACTCAGTTTGGCGAAGCTAGTAAAACCTTGGCTGAATCACAGCGCGGAAAAGACTAGTTAGGGCGTCTGTTTCGGGTTCAGCCACTTCTTTATGGGGATAGCTGGAACGAAGTAATGATGTCACATAGTGAACATGAAATCCTTTTCCAATCTGTCCTGCTCATTGCTCTGCATTTCTTGTTGTTAAGTTTGCGCCATTTCCTTTGCACTTAGAAAGTGATGCCTTAGCACTGTCAAAACCAGAGCACATGAGTGCAGATTTGCTGGCTGTCAAAGCTTGAGTTGAACTTCGCGCAATTCTGGCATTGTATTCAAAAGGGAAACATATTGAAACATCTGGTCGATCCACCTACTGGATTTTTCTTCCCAGTTTCGCTACAGAAGTCTTTTTTATACTAGCATTTATTTAGAGTTCTCACAAACTGTGACCAATGGGAGTAATCGTAACCGGTGTTTTATCTAAAATTCCCTAACGATGTTTGCCTGTTTTGTGGAAAACTGTGAATTTGGAAACATATATTCGGTGTGAGGCACGAGTAGATTTGCCGTTGGTATTGATCACTTCAAAAGAGCTGAAAGGGGGCCAGGAATTCCTCGCGTTTACGCTCGTTGAAATCTATTCGTTGCCTTAAAAATTATGCTTGCCATTCATCATTAGGTTTGTGCATTCTTCCAGGAAAAGTTCTTTTTCTACATGAAGGAAAAATACTCTTGTTTCACTTCTATGAGCTTCTTGCTTGATTTGTTCACTGATTACACAGATTCATTTTGCTTGCCATTTGTCTTCTATGAGTAATCGGCCACCAAGCGCTAGGTTGCGAGGTTTCATTCACCCCGAATGGTTAGACACGTTGGACTGTCGTAGAGCACCGTGAAACGATGAGCGAACTTGCTCAATGCACATATTTGCTGACGAAAATATCCGGTTAGTTGTATGGTGATGATCTACTAAACGGAAAACGATGGACAAATACACGTGCATATATGTTTCTGATGGTTGGACTGCGGTATAAACAAAAGCATATGACCGAAAAATGAGTGGCGGGGAACATTCTTCGAAGGATCAGTCTACTGAAAGTCCAAAGCGACAAACTGATTAGACGGATTGATTTGGATATCGACTTTTCGAGACTGGTGAAATATTTCGTTGTTATCTATGTTTGTGTAATAGTGCTCAACAAACTTGAATCATTACAATCCGGTATTCTGAACAATCTTTATGGAAGAGAAATGCAAGCCTCAGTAGTGCATAGTGACAGTTTATCTGCGTCTTTCTGGTTTTGGCGAGGGCACATTGCACAAAATGCTAAATGCAACATCTGAGAATTTAGTATATGACCACTAACTGAACTTCTCAATGTACTATTTCCCTTCTGTTGAGGCGCACACTTCTTATTTTTGTGACATTGGACAACTGATTCGTTAAAACTGGCAATCAAAGTTCACGGAGATCGATCATTATTCTAACGATTAAGCGAAAATTATACTGGCAGCTGAAACTGAAGCACTGTCGGTGCGTTTGGTCTAGCATATGAGACTACCATGACACTCACATCCAATGTATCACTTCGCTAGGGCAGTATAATGGACTGAGTTTGGTTAATCAATGTGGATGCTTCCTGGATCTGTCTGGAATAATCAGACTCAACCATCTTCGGATTACACGCAGCTTTCGCTATAAATGAGACATGCGAATGGCCCCAAACCAGCCACGTTCGTATTTGCGGAAAATTTCCTGATCACTCCATGATCACCAGTGATTTTAGTGGTTTACCATCCATTTCGCGGCCGGATACGATTCAGAGCAGATTATTGAGAAATTGGGCAGAAGGCATTAGTGTGGATGTTGGAGCTATTGGCTGTACGGCATACGTGAAGAGCGACAACAACCGTCAAAAGGGTCGTGTGCATTAGGGCAAAATTTTCTCATACATCGTATGCGAAACTGTCTTGACAGAAAACCAATAATTTGCAGACTTAGTTTGCTTTTTGGCTAATACAAGTTCAGTCAGTTGACATCCACATGTGTCTGCCTGTTGACTGCTGCGCTAGAAGTCTGCTCACCACTGTTCCTTTGGTTTTTGATGGGATTTTCGGTCCCTTTGGTTCTAGGTTTCACCGTAAAATCGGTCGGAATTAATGGTGTTTGACATCCTTACTGTATCAGCGTGGAAGGGATGATGCACTTTCGTAACTCAAAGATTCAATCCGCCCAGATTTACTGGGTACAGACATGTAAATGTTAATGCACTCGCTCGGCCAAGAAATCGCTCTCCGAAATTATTGAGTACCAGACATCGCTCCCCGTTATGGAACGTGGGTACGTCTTGATATTGTCAGTCCGTCCGCTTCATGTTCATCTTGACCATCGCTTGCGGTACAAGGGTTGCGGCCTGAACACGAATATTGTTGATTAACTCTTGTCAATAGGAGAGCTTCAGTTCCACAGGCAGGAACGAGTTTCGAATCAGAATAAGGCTAAAGGAGGTATCGCCACCACCCACTCCATACCTAAAACAACTTCCCTATAATGACTCTGCCCAGTCGACGCTTATATTCTCAAACTAAACAGTTCAGTAAACCGTGACAATCGAGATAATCCAGCACTAACCAACTAGACGTCCATAGACCTTTTTCAACCGCACTTACCAAATAGCATGACACTAAACTCAAAAATAAACCTACTCTAGTACATCTAACGCTTACCTGAAAATAAGATCTCTCTGTCTACCTTCACTCGTGCTCCGAACAAATCCTTGAAGCATGGTAGCACATACATTAGATTAGTCACAGTGGCAAGCTCCATAACAACAATCATACCAGCCCTAGCCTGACCCACTGCTTTGACTCCAGACCTAATATAGCGTTACTTAAACCAACTTAGATTGCAATTAACAGTTATAATTATATATAGAGATGACTATCAGGAATAATCGATCGCCAAAACTAAACATAGACGAAGCGCCGGGTTACTATAAACAAGACTGTATACGAGATACACGCAACACATGGGCAGTTTTATTACCATAAGATCATAACGTACTACAGCCTTGCCAGACGGTCACCTCATCCTAAAGAGTCCACATACCTCTCGCGCCGTGTCGAACCTACCTCTCACACATGACTCGCAATCTACACAACGCCAATACGTAATACAAGCTCGCTTGTACGTCATTCTGGACCCTATCTAGATACCATCATATAACCTTGTGCATCAGACCCCCGAGTACTCTCATTACTTCAAACTGAGGACCATATATGAGTATCCAAGAGCCGCCCCACTCTCATTGCAACAATGGACTGTCTAGATTACATCACTCACCGCTCAGTGAAACGAATTCGCGGAGAGTTCACTCCCCACGCCCCACATGGCCATCTCAACGCCGTGGCCCGCGTTATTTTTGCTCCATTTTACGCCATTCTCTCATCTGCAAGCCACTTACTCCCGCGGATATAACACTCCCGCTCCCTGTATATGTGCTAGCCCGGATATAGAATCATCAGCCCGTTACGCTCTCTCTCGCTAGGCCAGTATCGACGAACTCACTGATCTCGTTAAAAAGATCTCTCGAATTATCTTCTGTTACAGACTTTCCTGTGACGGCAGTTTAAATCCAACAAAGCTCTAAATGTTCCAATTTGCTCTCTCTGTCCTCCTCTCTCTCGAGGTCAGAGCCTGATCTAATAGAAATACTGCTTTTACGATTCCTGCACCCCACTTACCGGGGATTTGATCTCCGGATCATGTATACTGCGATAATCAATCGGTAACACCATTATCAGGCGAGTGAATTTCTCAAAATATTCTACTATGATGCTAAGCCTCCGACGGCTCTGTCATCTAGTCAGATCTCTAGAACTCTTCAACCACCCTATAGAGGCCGAAACAACCGAGCACACTCATTATGATTTTAACCACATACACAAATGTTTTCACTCACTACTGTGCGATTACTATTCTATACTAATGTATCCTTTGTCATGGTTTGCCTGAACTGACATTTGCATACACTTGACCGAGGATTATTCGAAACACAAACATCTCCGTTAGCCGTGTACGTTATAAGACTTCCTTGAGTTTCCCTCAATTATATTTACTCACCTATAAGAATTTGGGAGTCCCACGCACACTACTACCATCAAAAATTCTTTCGTCACAGCAATTTGACAAACTTTTCCAATTATCCGCACATAGATCTTTGTCACCTTGAATTGCATCATATATATGTCTCTGGAATCATATCCATGGGAACTCCGCTGTCCCAAATTTAGCTAGCATTTTGAGTAAGGTTGACTTTGGTTTAGCAGAATTACTTAACAACCCACTTTACTGTGCCCAAATCATTCCGCTGTAAGCTTCTATTCCGGTTTTACTAGGTGACAAGTGTCACTGCTTGTTTTGTTCTCCTCCCCAACTGCCGTTTTTGACTGAAGTACGACATTTTTTGTAAACAAAGTTTATACAAGACAATACGTTGCTCGTAAGCAAGGAATTTTTCAAACATTTTCTCCACTGCTGAGGACGAAAGTATTTCTACAAGCTTTCATTTGTCCTGAGCAAGCGTAGTTCATTTTGTCTGAGATTCCAAATCGACTTTTCTCCGGTTTTCCAGGTTTTTCTCAAAACCGATTCACGCAAGCATGCAGCTGATAAAAGGCTGTTCTGTTGAAGCTATCTCATAAAACAGCCCGAAAAAAAAATGGGGAATTTTGTTTTGAAAACCGAAGTCTGTTGTGTGCATTAACGTGAAGTTGGTTACCAAATTCACGTATGGAAATAACAATTCTTAAAATTGTACTGACATTCTGCAAACATTTTAGCAAGGTCTTTTTTACGGTGCACGTTGTTTGCCGACACCATTTGGTCAGAATTTTTAAATGAATTGTGGGAAGGTGCTTGCAGGGTAAAATATCGAACGCATGGACAAATGTTTGTCCTGGTCAACCGTTTTCTATTGCAACGCGATTTTGTATGTTAAATTGTTCCTGTTTACCTGAAACATGCGGTTTCGATGGGTCTCCAAAACAGTTTGTTAGCTGAATGGATTTTAGCTCCCGATTTTGAAATGGTCACATAAACTGATTGCGTAGACCTAACTAACGAGTTCATCTTTCGGATTCGGTTCCACCAAATGGGAGGCTTGCTGTTAGCCCAGTCGTCAGTAAATAAATTATGATTTGTTTATTCGGTCTTCTATTCCTATGGTCTATTTAGAATGTTGAGAGGTCAGTGAAACCAACAGGAATTGGTTAATCTTCATCGACCTCTGAATGGTACCCCGGCACCTAGGCCTATGCAGGCGAAGTTCCAAATTCCAAAGTGTCAAGCATAAAATAAAAGAGGCATAACAATACTGCGTCTCTTGAAATTTAAGCCTTTGGATGTTATCGGATGGGTACCTTAAAGTAAATGCAAATAACAGAATGTTCCGGCATACAAGCTCACAGACGGCATTTTGAAAAATAGATCACCGATAATTAGGACTAGGCAGTTTATTTGGCATCATTATGGACCCGTTTAGTTCTACTATGCCATGTTTCCAAAAAAATGCTCGCAACCTAATGGTTGTTGTTGCCATCAAGTTTTACTTTAGTAATTCCAATAAATAACAAAAAAATGGGCAGCTGCTCGATTACGGTGGCAAAATATTTGATCCTGTTTATTTTTGTCAGTTCATCAAGCTTCCAGAAGACAACTGACTGATGGATTTAATCAGTCGCTTTGCATTTTGGCCGTCATCAAAGAAGAATACCTGCGGCCTACCAATCGAAGCTCTAACCAAGGATGAATACGAGTGACGCAGATTCCTCCTCTAATTGCACTTCAGTTATCCATCCCTGAACGAACGTCTGTAGTGTCATGTGTCACGTGATCCTGTGGAAAAGATGTCCATTATGCAGATTTCAATTTCTGTTTGGGTATTCTATTTCAATACAAAGATTACAGACAAGTCTGCACCGTCGGTAATCGCTAATAATTTACTAACGACTTAGAACTGGTTGGGTGGTCTATCGTGTAGGATTTTTTAATTGCAACCGTTCGTCCAGTAAGCGCGAGCCAGCTCGGTTGTGTCGGAAAAAGCAAAATGAAACACTGGCTTAGGGTGATATTGCTATGTGAAACATCATCGAGAAATAGCCTTCCTTGAAATCTCATAATGGTTACGGTAATAATCGGACGTAAAAAACAAATTTTAAATGCAGCGTACGACTGAATTTTGAGGGTTTCATGGTTTTTTCCTTTTATTAGTTTAATTCATGCAGGATCATATTGTGAATACCGACCAAAACGAGCAGAAATGTGACGACAGCGAGAGTATAACAATGGCCCAACGCGTCGGAATTTTACCTTTCTATTTATGAATTTCGTATAAACGGTCAGTCAGAAGGCACGCTGTCTTCGGTTTTCATCAAATTCTGATTACGCGTCAAGACAGTCATGTTACCAGCCGGAATGGCATGATCAATACCAAGGAAAACTTTTAAAAAATGACATTTTGTTTTGCTGTTATCTGTTCATGAAAGAAAAGAATTCTGCAGTAGCATTTAAAGTGGCTGATTCTTCAACTTGGAACTGCGTCCTTAACGCATTCTTTATATCCTAGAAGAAAGCCGTTTTTTGATAAAACATCACACGAGAAACTAGAAAACCCTAACCTTGAGATGTGAAGTGCCATAGAACAAAGTACGATCTCAATAGGTCACCCCTGGTAATGAGCTGAGTGACAGAGTCGAGCTTCCGGTGGCATGACCACAGCCGGCAAGTTTAAATTTTGGACACTGCTAATCTTCATGTCTCAGTACAGCAAGATTTCCAGGGTAAACAGGCAAATAAAACTGATACACAAGAACCTCATTTCATTTGAAACTTCGTAAAATGACAACAGTCCACTGGTTAACAGGTGTCACATGCGAGACACGAAACACATGATCAATCGTATCACGGCAACTGCGCCATAGTAAAAAATAAAAGTTCATTTAGACATTCGTTAGCAAAATAGTGTATTATAATCGTTCTCAAATCATTTTTAGACTTTGAAAATATTACTCAAATGACTTCTTGTTGCGCACTTGTCACAGTTGCAAAGCTTCATGCTGTTCAAAGCGATTTTGACTATTTGCCAGGGCCAGATTTCAGATACTAACAGGAAGATGTCAGTTTGCCCGATCTGTATGCAAACCATTATTTCGTGACTAGAAGTGGTTTGATTGAAATCTTTAGATTACGAGTCGTTCTTTTTGCAATTCGTCTGTGCTTGATGGGATAAAATTCATTCGTAGTCTGTTTTGGTTTCTTCCGAAAGAAAATAAACGAGCAAATCCCGTGCTCCAGAGGTATGCTTTCCTGTTATGTAGCAGTGGGCATGCAAAAAAACTGCCGTTTTTATTTTTCGTTTGGAAAACAGTAACCACAAAGAACCACCGAGTTTTCGGGATATTTAGCAAGACCAGCGCTTACGAGTGAATATAAATCTTAGGTCCTAAGTCAAAATCCATAGTTTCGTGTACCTTTTTCTTCGCAGTAATGCATTGCGAAAAACTTTAGTTGGCTTTTATTTATATTTACTTATGGTTATATTTCAACTTCCGTGGGTAGTGTTTCTTGTCTGAACATCTTTCTAGTATCTATTCTTGGCTGAGTTTTTTAATCACAAAAACAATGCCAGTAAATAACGCATCATTAGTTCACCGAAGCAGGAAAGTTCCTTTTACACAAACATATTTCCTTTCAGTCATGTTAGCATAATTTCATACATATATCTATATTTATCCTTTTAAATGGTGTTGAGAAGCAACGGCGAACATGTAAAGTGATCCACAAATGAAATGCCAGTGAATTCGGTGGTTTAAAACTCACCTGTGATTCCCCTCTCTGTTGGATAAGTGGGACCAAAGGTCTGCCAAGTGTGTGCTTATTAGGATTCCGGGACGAGTGGGAAAATAAAATAGAAAATTAAAAACATGGAATAGGAACTGGATTCAGTCAGTGGTCCAGCTAGGGACGACGTGATGAATCGCGCTGGTTTCCGATGGTTGAGCGCTGCCGATCCCAGCGGACGATTTATTTTAATATGATGTAATCAAAATAACCAACTTATATGGCGTGGTGTTTGGTAACGGTTGGGACATGTTTAAGGTAATATCCGGACAGTTTTCTTACGCGTTTACATCCAAATCCCACAGATTTGTGCAATCGATTTTCGTGACCATGATATTCGGTAGAAAAGCTGGGAGTGTATGAAAAATCTCCTGGGGGAATTCGCCTCTTCTCATGTACAGTACAACAGTTTATACAAGAATAAATGACCTTATTTAGTGTTAAGGACTGAACGGCTCGAAAACAACGATCTTCGTAAATTTGAATGAATATCTGGGATGTTTCTTCTCATGAAGCAAAAGTATGTCTCATTTACTTTCCTCATTGTCAGTAGTATTCTAGTAAATCAACTTTTCCCTCAATCTGTAAAACATTTGGAAGAATATTTTTTCTTTTGATTACTCCATTTCAGATTAGTAAAGCTCTTCAGTAATGTGCAAGAGGAAATCGATCTGTTTACCAGTAATCTTGTTTGTTTGATTTCCATCATTGAGCAATTCTGGACTGCAAACCTACCAGAATCTTTAGGCGAAAATGTCCCCTAATTGCTTTCTGTGTATAGAGAAGTTAAGACTGAGAAAATTTTACTGCCTCACTCAAGGAAACTCAGCGAATACATCCCACGCAGTTGATTTTTTCCCCTGACAGCGCAATCAACGAAGTACCAGTGAAAATTCCCATAATTTGCTCACTGTCGGATGCTTAGATCTGAAATTATACAGCAATCGGGAAGGGGTTTCATGCCACGTTTTATCATCATAATATCAAGGTCGTGGTCAGTCGGCCAACAATGCAGATTTCGAACCCAGAGGCCTGGGGTTCGGAACCTCTTGCTTGGAAGCTGTGGCCCATTTCTTTAAGGCAACGCGCCCTATTTGACCATTAACGAAGAATGAGAAGAACCAAATAATAAAAGATGAACAATGTTTGGTTCTTGAAATTTCCAGTTTGCTGTGTATTACACCCAGCGATAAAATTGAGGAAAGTGATGCTAGAGGCGATTTGTAGGTACCATGTTTAAGTCGGAGTAGAGACTTTTCCCGCTCTAAACTTGTACATAAAGTAAAGCCTCAAGCCAAGTAAACGTCAATCTATTTTCCATGACATTCGGTCGTGCAGATCTACTTTTTTGAAAAAAGGTGTATTGTTGACAGTCTAAATACTAATGTGATAAACAAATTACTCGTAGCGTTGCTGAAAAATTTGCCGTCGGTAACGTTTTTGTAGTAGGTAGCTGACAACAACTTTAGTACACGTTCTCCTGGAAATGGTGAACTGTATGACAGGAGGAGAAAACATTTGTCTAATTGTCAAAAAACATTTATCAAAAAAATTGAAATGCATTCGTACGCGAAAAAGCCCCATCATCTGTCAGGTAAAATACTGGTTTCGAATTCCCTCTAGGAATGAGTTTATAAAACCAAAATTTCATTGATTTTGTAAACCACATTTATGCCATGTATGACTGGATGTTTAATATGTTCTCGTTAGCAGCAGTCGGTGATAGCTGGAGTTTAAATTTTGCTCGAGCATTTATTAATCTGCGATCACCTTTTATCGAGCTTAGAAGCCTTGTGTAACTTCGCCGCCAGATAAGCTAGGATGCAGAAAAAATAGACAATCCTCACGGTAGTAGCACCAATGAAAAATTCACTGAAAGATAACTTCCCACTGTTACATGGCGTTCTTGATTGATCTGTCAAGGCAAGCCGCCATATGATGCACATCGGTTTGATCCGAAGGTCACAAACATTGGCTAACAAATTCAACTGGATCCAAAGGCAGTGAATTTATTGAAAAGTCAGTAAAGGAATTTTCTGTACATCACTGTTAAGCATAGAAACCTCGCATCGTCAGCAAAAGTTAGCTAGTTATCTAATGGTTCCGCTTCCAGATTAAAGTTTTTCGTGGATAATTATTGTTCCGAGAATCGATTTTGTGCAGATCCGGTAACTTTGCAGCGTCTATTCATTGTGGAAAATGGTGAATAACCCAAAACACTGTCAGATCCAGTTGTTAACGATGCGGAAGATGTTATGTCTAATCAGGGATCGCGATGGGAATAAAACCTAAAGGCATTTCAGTAAAGTAACTGGAAAATTACAGACACTTCATGTCAGCCTGAGCAGAAAACCATCAGGATCCCATCATCGTTTTACATAAACCGGCTTTATCATGGAATATCAAACTCACTTGGTGTAAGTTTTCGCACTCAAAAAGCTCGTTGCGATTTCGTTACTGTCTGAGGCTATGCAGACTGGCAGACTACCAAGGGAGTGTAATCTGTTTTTCCATGATGGCCGTTTAGCTTGGCATCATCTGCATCTTACTTGACGAGCCATTCCAAAAGTAATCAAAAGTGGCTGTTCTTGCTGTATTCCGTGTGTGCGCGAATTCTCTAATCCATCCTGTTTGCTTTCTTGAAAGGTCATAGGAAGATGGTACAACCCAAAATGATTATCTCTTGTTCCGAGAAAGATGAATCCAGCAAAAGGAAGTGCGGGTTGAATTGTTTGGTAGTTTACCAAATATGCCCTGAGAAACGTACAATGACACCGGAACAATGACTACTGAGTGATTTCAGGCTTTGACATTCCTGCTGCACAATTCGTTCGCGTCTACACTGGGCAAAATGTTGTTTTCCAGGCGGAAAAACAACCTGGTTCAGAGCTTGCAGTGAACTAATAAGAGTAGGTTGAGAAATGCCGTGCCGGATCAGACAAGCAATTTGTCCACAATAATGTCTTGCGATGTAATAATAAGATGGGTAAAATAAATTTCTTCTCTGAAGATATCTTATGCACGTAAGCGTTGTTCTTCTAGGTCTTTTAATTGCGGTCAGTAATTCATCAGAAAGACTGAAGGTATTTAATCTGATTGCCGCTCGGTAAGCAAAATTTGCAAAGCATATCTATGGAACCATTATTACACTGTCTTGAAGCATGGCACTCTGGAAAGTTGCTGTGATCGGAAGCTCTGAAGTAAACCAATCATAAGACCGCATTATCGATCACAGTCTTGAATATAATTCATCTTTTACGAGAACGAAATTTTTAGGCATGATTCAAAGGTTTTCAACTCCACGTCATGATTATGTTCTTGCGCTCATTTTCACAACCTCACAAGTTGAAGGTATGTTGTTTTTCCCCAGACGAATAGCTGTATGACAAGCAAACGCTTTCTTCCCAATGAAACCCTTTTGGAGAAATACTAGCAAAATCCTTACTTGATTGCATAGTACTTATTTCAAAATGTAAACAATGTCCCCGGATTGCAGGCAGAATAAAATTCAGTGAGAGAGCAAATATAATGGACTCAAATATTCTATTCAAACAGACAACGTTTGTGTTCTTGCCACCGGTCGTATTTTTTAGGTTCCACTAACATTGTTAGGACATCGCAAGATTTCGTGCATGAACTTAACCTTTTCCATTTTGCAATAATTAAAATTTTGTTTTGATATTTCGTAAATTCTTTTAGGTCTAACAGTATTTTTAAAAATAAAAGCAACATTTTTATCACGAATGGAATCAATCATTAACTGGGACCAAAAGGTAACATATTTTCTTTATTTGTGTTAAGTAGTGGACTGAAAAGTATCTTAAAAACATGAGGAAAATCTAACAAAATTTACCTCTTGCAAACTAGGTTCTGAAAACAGCTATATCAAATTCAGCTGGTTTTAGAAGCGTCTGAAACTGTCGTCGATTGGTTTTGGTCTAGAAATCGCAGAGTAATCTGTCACCAAAATATAGTTACGGGAAAGCGCAGGTCAGAATCTAACGAAACCACACATATCTCCATATATCACTTGGGCGATCACATACGTAATGAGAAAATTTCAATGATTTTGCTGTAACGCAATGGAATAAACCTGCGTGTGGTATCAGTGAGGCTTGTTTTGGTAACGCAGATTCTCTGTTCTGATAAGATAAAAGCGTGGAAAATTCTAATGGTCTTGACGGTAACCACATTTGCCATCATGGACCACCCAAGCAGCAATCGAGAACCGGGAACATGGAAAGCAATCAAGCGACCAGTCCAATGAGGGAACATTTTGTGTCGGAGGATCGTCAACGGTGTCCCCACCTCGAAGGATGCACAACGATAAAATTAGACAGAATAATGAAAGCGTTTTGATACTAAATCCGGTGAAGATTAGGGTGGACAACGGGGTGTTCTGGATTAAGGAAGATTCGTGACAATGATTCATACCACACAGTGGAGGTTAATGCTGAGAGAGAAAATATCGTAAACATTGGGCCAAATAGGACTGCGGATTTTGGAAGAAACCTTCAAGAACCCTAAATCACACCGTCTTGTGCATCCTATGCATGCTATTGCGATCTTGAAAATAAGCCATTTTGTAAAAATACGAGAGTGACTACCGCAGATGAAGGAGCGCTCAATGATTCAAGAAATTGCTTTTTCATTGCACAGCGGCAAGTCATTTTGCAAAAACTTTCGAGTCTTTCAAAATGGCTCAGTTTTGCTGTGATTTGTCTCTATTTGCCACATCATTGCTTTAAGGAGAAAAATAACTGCAGTGTGCACTGCATTACCAAACCTCCCGAATTCGAAAAAAAATATTATTTCGGTAAAGTAAACTGTTCAGCGGGCGTTGAACATTAAACTCGTTAGCTTACTGGGAGACATTGCTGTGTACACATGATGTTAGTCCATTTCCCTTGATATTCTGGATGAAATTCTTGTGTAGATCAGATTCGCTTTTGAGAGTATGGAAAACGCACGTCTGCATATCTTCGAAATCAACTGTTTCAGTGTCATTCATGTGCATCCGGTTCAACTGCACATTAAAACTTGAACCAAATGATGCCAATAGACTGAAGTCAATCCAGAGGGAAGCAATTAGAACTGTCTAACAAATTTTGAGAAGGATTGGAGTTCTCATAATTATTGAAGTCTCGTAGATAGTGTTACCAATTCGCACGAAAATGGTTTTATCTCCTTTAGTGGATAGTGGAATTCGGACTTTGTGCTAAAGAATGCATGCCCCGTAAAAGCTGCAAACTTATTCGAATGTCTAATCGCTGATTTCACGTTCTTACTGTTGACGAACTTATTACGATGTTTTCTAGATAGCATAAACAAGCATAGCCTGTAAGATCGTGTGGCATTTTCGCTTCTATTTTCATCTCGAGCTACTCAGAATAAGCCGGATGGAGGCCTATTCCTTCCTTACTCATCTTGCACGTAGTAGACTACGCAGATATTTCCAGAGGTCAGCCATGGGGAAGATTTTCGATTTAGTGTACTTTCAATAAAAGACATCGTGAAGTATCTGTTCTACCATGTGTCTAAGTTAAAAATAAAAACACTCTAAGGTCTTGGCTTATATTATCCAACTGAAGAATGCTTTTTCACTCCCGCCTCGAATAAGACACGCATCCTCCTTGATATGTCTTTCATTCTCATCAGACGTCACCAAAGTGGATAGACCAAAGGCTTGTCAGCTAGGTTTTAATGGTTGAATCTTTTTATACTAAGCTTTCTGTCTTATCAATTGTCCATGATCTGCATGGAAAACCAAAGTAAGTACTACGTATGATGGATGCAAGCGCTTCCATGCAGAGACATTAAAGAACGCAGTAATCTGGATTGAGGAAGACAGATATTTCTGTATCCTTGTTTGCAATTACACCAGGTTTTGTTATTATAAACTTCAAAAAAGGCTTCATGTTCCCCAAAATCTGCTCAGATGTTTTAGCCTAGGTAACTGGGATTAAAGAAGATGTAAAGCGTTTTACGTTGGTGACTGTTTCTATTAGTATTCTAATCACTAACTGTCGAAAGTCCACACTCATGTTATTTCGGCCTGGCAGATCCCTGTGTCCGAGATTTGTTTTTTGTTAATTCGTTTTATGTCCCCAGGTTATTAAAGACTTAATGTCACAACCGTGAATGATATCTCAAACAGATGGCTATTACCAAATAGCACGAGACCAATCATTCTTCGTGTCACGTGCGATCCATACCGACCTGTACATGACCTAAGTTGTGATTATAAAACCGGTTCTCAGTAGTTATGTTTGACTGATGCCGTTTGTATTTTGTCTAATCAAGATTGAGTAGACAAATTTTGGGTCTATTTAACTCAGGTCTGTTAATCCTAACTAGTGAATCCTGTTTGGCCCACTAGGCAAAATGCATCATAGATCGAGTTAAGGAAAGCTCATCGCGGTGGATGAAGCTTGCTTGTCCGGTTTGGGCGGACAACGGATGATTCTTGGGTGTCCCGTAAGTCCGCTGATAGAGCACACAAGTTTCAACCGTTTGGTTCGCTGTGATTCTTGGTTTCCAATCTTACAGTGACCAAAGACGTTCGCTATTTGATCACTGCTTTACGTCTTTGAGTTACCAAATAAAAGACTAATGTTCCAGCTAACCTGGTGACAACGGATATACCTCAAACTTACACCAGGAAATTTCGTTTAGGAATTTAAGATAGGAAAAACTGTCGGATTTTTTGTTAACCACCAGTAAAGTATCCGTCTTCTGAAGAAAATGGAAGCTTGTAGGTTTCAGTCAATAAAATTATCAATAGCAAAGTTGAATAGCAAACTGAAATTTAAAATGCTGTTTTAAAGCACTGGATTATTATGGTTAAAAATGCGAGATTATGTAAGCACAAAAGGAGTGACTACGGGTTAGGCTAAAATTTATTGAATCCATTGCACAGGGTTCAACGGCATGGCTCCGTTCAGTAAAAATTACGAATTAATAGTAGAGAACAAAAAAGGCTACTAGGTCCTTGTCCGATTACTTCGATGCTGTATAATGAAAAAGTAAACGTAAAACGAAGAAGTGTTTTGCATATTACTTTTGACATCCAGAAGAATGTATGAGTGCCCTATTCATCCCTCGCGCAAAATTTAGTCCATAAGTTTCATCTACGTTAGTTCGTGAACAGAACCTCACTATTTTGGGAAGAACTGAATTCCCAGATACTACTGGCTAGGCTGGGGTTTTGACACTAGTCACATGGACTTCAAATAGGTAGCGTAATTTATGATAAGCGATTTTCTCTTTGACGGGAATTGTTATTTCATTTCTTCGCATAAAGGGACAAATACTGATGGACACGGCTTAGTTCCACTCAGGTGACAGCAAGGTAACTCGGTCTAAGTTTCATTGACATTTTTAAATGATAGAAGTTTTATTTAATTTTACCCTTGAAGCAGCTAGAATTACCACATTTCATATCTCTCAGTATTTGGTGCAACTGAGCAGTTCAACTCTCTAAGCAGTTTCGTTGAAATTCTCCTGCACAGCTGAAAAGATCCCACTGGTAATACAATAATCCGTCACAGACATTCAACAGACCTGAAAGCTATTAGGTTTGAAATATGGCGGATCGCGTATTAGCTTACCGACCTTCCAGGTCCACTGTTGCTGCTGGTATCACCTTAACAAAGTTCACTTGTTTAATACTAGAGAGCGAAATCTAAATGGTCACGTCGATTGACGATTCGGAAACTTATTCAGGTGTAAAAGCACGTTCTTGTTCAATCCTGGATGACTATTTCTACAGTCGTCAACAGATCATTGGTAACTGGTACCATTTCCTCGCCCGCTACCTCCCTTCTAGGTGATCTTCAAGACGCTATATTATCCCTGTCTACTTTTTAGCTTACGTTTCTTTCATTCTAACTCATGACCACTAAGTGCCTATCAAATTCATAGATGACGTACTTCTTGGTCTGACCTATTCGCCCTACTCCTCATTTTCGGTCATCGAAAGTTTGATCACGGGACATTTAGAATGATACACCGAAAATAATTTGTCTCACTCCCCAAAAATGAGTGACATTATTATTCCTACCATGAACGGTGTAAAACCCTCAATTTTTAATGACGCTCGCATTCCATAATTGGTAAATGTTCGCGATATCAAAGCCACATTTTTGAAGGTATCAGACGTTCCTTCGCTCATGAAGCGCACCACAAATCCCATTCCTAAAACATTTTTTAATAATTTTTACTTATTTGGTCGCATGACTCTGCTGTCAATTTTACTGGCATTGCGGCAAATGATTTGAAATTTATTTCTTGATCCTCATAGCTCTGATCTGCTTGAGGCGACATACCCGTATATCGGGTCAATGAGATCACCTTTTTCAAATATATTGGAGCTTGACAGGAGCTTTACACTAGATAGTCCTTGACTATGCTCCTGTCTTGTGACAACACCCGAGCTATACACTGACTTCACTCATATGCATATTCACGCAATTACTACAGGTTATAATTTTTCTGCTGTCCCGTGCCTGGCTAGTTTCTTAAATTACTCGGAAAATGCAATATTACAAATTAAAGGTCATATCATATGTAATCACTGCTAAGTTTTTTTCGCGGTGAGATTATCTTTCGGGTACGCGAAACCTGTATATCCGTTAGCAGGGTTATATGAAACACCTAGTTGGCGTGACTCGAAAAAAGCGGATTTGAAGGGCCACAGACATTAGAAAAACAGTCTTTGACTAGGTTGAAAAGACCAATGAACATGGCGAAGCGAAATTAATGACGAGTTGGGACATGCGAAATAGAAAAATACTGTCACCATTTACATATTCCGGTTCTGCACACACCGATGACCTATGATAATGCGCAACTGTCAAAGGGGAGATATATTCATCATCCGAGAATAACTCAGCAGATATAGCGTGAATCATTAGTTTAACAAAAACCCTAGCTGATTCGCCTTTCAAATATGCTCCATCATATAATTTGCGGTTTTACTATCAATTGCTCGTCTGGGTTAGAAGCGTGATAGTGAGCCTGTCGCTGATCGCTGGAATTCGGTAAATTTTTCATCCCAATAACCGAAATCATTTTCAACCAAACCGACTAGAAACATAGAATGAAACGCAAAGGCAACTAAATCATAGCATTGAAGTGCGATCTGATGGATTCGGCTGGCTCATTTGCCGTCTCGTTTTGCCAGTATATGATATGGCATTCGTTAGCATTAGGATCGGTTTTCATTTCACTGTAAATCATATGTTAAACATTATGAAGGGGTTTACGTATCCTTCCCAAATGGGAAGTCTCAATGACTTTATCACCGTTCATGAGAGGCAAATTGTTTCTCTGAGCTATAGCCAACAGATTTTTACTGCCAACTTACTACTTTAAACATGTGCGCTGGTCTTAAAATACATTGCCGTTTGCGTCGCCAAACAGGAAACAGTTATTAACTCAGTAATGCATACTGAAAAATTGGTGGGAGATGGGCGACAACAAAAGGGTCTATTTTAAGTCTATAATTCACCGTGGCACGGAAAATGTTGGTTATCAACTGAATTGGCTGGAGGACTGCGATAACATTGAGTGTGCTAAGGACCGTGTACAAAACCGACCAGAAATCCAGACCTATTGCCCTTCCCGGCTTGGTTTTTAACTCCCATACAACTTCATAAAGGGTGGACAATCAAGTAATAAATCATAAATAAATCGTTGAGAAGCCAAAATTTGGCCTGAATTCTTTCGATCATCTGTCTGTATATTTTTCCTTTCCTCGCGGAATTTGAAATTATGGAGGCAATCAGATTAACAGTTAACATGCAACATGAAATGTACACAAAACTAGTGTGTGAAAAAAACCTTGAATCATGCATTCGCATCCCAATTCTAGAGTGTAAGACATCAAATCTGATGCACGAGTGCATGAATGACAAGATGATTTAAATGAGTTAGCTATTTGTTTAGAATTTGTGGTCACTTATCGTATTCAGATGGTGAATTCCTGCTCACATTGACCCAGATCACACCGGGCTTCTTGAATCAAAACTCCTGACACAGTTAAATTAGTTTGTTCCAAAACGTACCATCAGATACTACGCTGGTCGTCAATAAGCTTTAACCACAGAAAAAGATGAGACAAGAAACTGTGCAAAATAAAGGTTATAAAAAACTCAATCGGCAGATTTATCTTACACCCAGAGATTTTGGGACATCTCAAAAAAGTAATTTTTCGTGTTAATTTGGCTACTATTTGAGCTTATGTATGATTTTCCCAGGCAGTGGAAGGAGATCGAACAAACGAGCCTCACGTAAATTCAATTAGATATGCTTTGTCCATTTCTTTATCAGTCCAATTTCTTCTCGTCTCCTCTTTTCCACTTGGACATTCATCCCTCCTTTGGCGTGTGCTGCCTTGGTGGGTCTTGCCATGAAGTCTGCCTACAACCCAATCTGACTTCCCGCGAGGCATCATTTTCATTTTGTGACCTTAAGGAATTCTGCGCGTTGTGCAAATAAAAAGAAAGGAACATGTTTTACACTAAAAAATTGTATTAGGATTCCCGCGCGGCAGAACTGAATAATGAATGAAATTCTAAATCTTAATAATTGTCATGGGCACATCTGTATAATACTGCTAAGTAATATCCAATGCAATGTAAAAAAAGAACTACTGTTTGATTCTGCTGAGGACTAATCATTTGCAAAATGAAAACATCAGTTTCGGTTGCTGTAGCTACATCAGGCATCAGATAGAAGAATATACAACGGTTAGGCGTGTAACACCACAGATCCCTTCCCCAAAGATATTTCTATCTGACTGATCCAATCCCTCTTAAGGAACGTTCTTCTAAATATATTATGATGTAGTGACATGAGTACGAATCACCGAAAACGAGCTTGTTCGCCAACTAGTGTTTTTCCCCTTGGTAATTTGTCAAACTCCCGTATCGGATTCGCGAGCGTGCGTTGCTTGGATGCTTGTGAGGAAATACGTAAACTGCGTATGTGTGCAACTGCCGTCGTGGTTAACTTCTGTATGGGACAGTGGTTGATGTATAGAAGAAATGTCAGCGGAAAGAAGAAAGAAGACTGGTACCAGTGATCACATGTGGAAAATACATTGTATATTTCCTGGCGCCGAAATAACGTCCATACGGGAATGTTGAAAAACAAACCACGTTGGGAAGTGTCGGGCGAAAGAAGTCGATCGAGAGTGAAAACTAGAGAGTGCGACATGAGCAGAAAAGTACAGATCTCGTGTGGAATAAAACAACAACAACAACAACAACAACAGCCAAACAAATGTCACAACCAATATCGACCGGCAAAGCAGATACTAGAGAAAATGGTCCCCAGAAATAATCGATTTTATCCGAAAGATGCATGCCCCACGAATGCACGATTTACCTTTAGTTTAAAACAGTATGGGTAATAAGATCTGTCGCTGTGAATGTTGGTAGGTTGAAAGCGAAACCCACTTAAAAGAATACCGCAAATTTATGAAGATTGGTCCTGTGCTTGCACCCACAGTTTGTGCAAATGTTTCTGAATTCTTTCTTTTTTGTTTCTTGCATCAGAAAACGACTAAGACAAAATGCAAAATGTCCAAGGCGATTCCCGAGTGAGATAATCATAAATTTTACATTCTTATATTCAGGGCCTTTTTAAAATACAGCGGAATTTGCTGCTCCCAGGTAAACGCGGTGGACGTCTTTGATTAATTCAGATGGCCGAAGAAATTTGCAGCTAATTATGAATAAAAATCCGTTCGGCTTTCTGCCCTTTTGTCTTCTAGTTGTTTCGTTTTTAGTAACCTACTTGAAGTAGAGAACATTTTGTGTGAATTTCGACCCAGCGGTTCCAACTGGATCATATGAACATGGTAATCTTCAAATCACGTAACGGATGACCTTCGACTGGATGGGACTAAGTTGGTAAGAGGTGTAAAACATCAAATAGTCCATCCATGAATTCCGTTAGGGGTAAACGTGTGTTGCAAAAGTTAGAGATTCCTGGAAAACGGAAATATGATTTTCATTATTTTAAAGATCCGAGAGCCACTATCGTCAGTAATAATTCGTCAGTTTCATTATAGTAGTTAAGCATGAAACGCTAGTGTCATGCCCACTGACAGGTTCTTTCCTCAATGAGTTACGCCTCACAACAGAAAGCATGAGTCCGCAAATTACATTTGAATTGGACTTATAGGGAGACGATAAGAAACTCTCATGGTAACTGACATACGAAATGTGATCTAAATGTACAGGCTCCTTTTTAAAATGTTTTGACTAGACAGAAGATGACAACACGATCTACACTGTTCACAGGTCGCTTCCATATACTTTAGTTGTTCCAGCCAGCAGGTAGACGAGTCTTTTCGACCTAACTACCTAGAGATGAGACACCTAACTACTCCAATTTCGCTAATCATTTTATAATTCCGAGCCATCGTGCCATCTATCCGCTTGCACGTAACTAATTTCAGTCTTTGGGGGGAACGCAAAGTAGGGTGCGGTACGGTAGTCGAGTGTTAGCCATACGCAACACGTGACCCGACCAACGAAGCACTTTAATTCTGATCCATTTTGAAGGTGTAATCCCAGAACCGATGACCCGTGTCAGTTTCCTCACTTGTAGATGTCTCATCCAGTCATTCCATCTAATCCCAGAGACATTGCGATGGTACTACTAATGGGAAACTACTAAGCGACGAATATCTTTGTCACCTGTAATCCAGGTGTTCCAACACTGCAACAGAACTGAGAGCTTCGACACAATAGTCACGATCTTTCTACCTCAGCAAACTATTAGATCATCGATACCAGATTTTTAGCCCATCTCATGTTCCAATAATGCAAAACCATAAATGTTAGAAATCGATAAAACTAATGCCATTCTACTAGTTTTTTATTTATTAGGGAGTAAACATGTAACAATGCTGGAACAGGTTCTTAGCCATTAAAAGCTTTTAATGGAGAGGTGGCCGACTTTGACGGTCAAACGAGAGTAACATTGCTGGCTGGATAGATACATTCTATTTAACTGACCTTGCTACCTAAAGCTGTCTGAAATGAACGCTTGTTTATCCCCTAGGTTCTAACTTCCTATTGCTCACGTTTGTTGTTTAGCTGGATTTCAGTTGTCACAGGCCCCTTCGTGAAATGTTGTACATTCACCGTAAAGCAAATGCACAGCGAAGGATTAATTTCAGAAATTAAATTATTTCATTTCACTTATGATAATTACCTTGGGGCTGTGGATCGTATTTAGGCTATCAAAAGGCGTCTGTCCTATAGGAGTCAATGAGGGTGAGCATTCCTCAGTGACTAAGCTAAATTAGGACCGGCAAGTACTACGTCATATGACGATTAAAAAAATGAGGCGCAATCTGTTTAGCCTAAGGGTGTGAGGCTGGACTCACAATCACTCGTCAGTGAGTCGCTTTTCAGTTTGTAATTCACGGACATGCAGCGGCGGTTTCTCTACAGCCTGACAGCGGTTGTGTAGTCTCTTATTGATGGGAGTTAGTGTTCATTTACTTCCACTCAGATCACAATTACACAATTTCCATTTTGTTTGAACTACAACACATCCTCCATTGCTGACAAGTAGTTCAGAATTTAAAACTCCAGATACCTACCATGACAAGTAAAATGGCTTGATTTGAGTGAAAAATCACGCATTCCAGGGCTAGATAGCAATGGTCCTGGAGAGCATACAAAGGAAGACTACGGCCCAATTAGAAATGAAGTTTGGCTCATGAAATGTTGATCGTAGTCTCTTTTGTTGGAGATATTTCTTATCAATCTGAAAAGCATTACCTTTCACTTCGAAATCAAAATGGCCTTGAAAACACAGGCTGCTGCAATCTTGACGTTGACTAAATAGTAACTTGCATGCATACTTCGCTTTGTCAATGACTAAGGTGACGCAAAATCATTTGCTTTCTATATGTTTCGCGTCTCAGATAGAGACGTTTACTTTGGCCGCCGGGTAATAAAGTGACTGGCAGCAGGAGAAATCAGTTAAGCAAAATTCACGTTACCAATCACCTTCCCGTAGAAGGTTAAAACGACATGTCTTGACCAACAGAAAAGCAATAATGCCAAGAACGAACAGTAACTGAGTTCATGCATTCTGACTAGATAACTGAAGCGCTTATGCTTTGAACGTTGGTGGATTTTGAGTTACACGGAACCGTACTTTTGCAGAACTGGTCAAAAGAGAAATTAAACAGAAGCGGCATGAATCGTCGTGAAATTCAGTGTACTTCACGATAGTATTGTCATTAATGACAAACTAACTCAGTTAATTTTCAATTCATATATCTCCGTTAAAGATTCTATGCAAGAGTAAATCTCATCTTGTATTTGACCATCAGTTTAGAATTGTAACTCATGAAAGTCAATATGAGAACAGTGGGGTAACTGAGAAAATTTCACCTGGATCCAAAAGCAATTTACAGGCTATATAAATTGGAATTTCCTGAGCAACCACGTTTGAAAGAACATGCTGAACCTAAAAATCCATAAATTCACAGAAGCTGTTGGTGCTTTTCATTGCACTCCTTGCCAAAATAAAAAATGAATTATATATTTTTTATATCACATTCAATCCAGTCTGAATGTTCTCTTCTATCTTGCTTGGCACGACTGATGGTGAATTACGTCAAAGTTTTCACAAATCTGTTTACCAGCATTCCGGACAAATACTTTGATTTAAAGCACGCAATTTCATAACTACCAATAACGTTTGGTTTTCATTAACTCAGCGGTAGACGGTTCGTGTTTCAGTGCCGTTCGGAGCAAACTACAATGTGTCACAGCGAGGAAAAATTAGTTCGATTCGTTTAAAGGCTCACGCCATACATCTGAATCACCTACGTGACATGTGTTTGCTGCATTGCTGTAGTGATTAGTCGTGTGTAGTGACATTGCCAAACCGGACGATTCAGCAGAGAAGTTTTTATTCGTCTCTCGATAAGGGCATTTTCTCAGGACATATAAGCACCTGGACACAATGTTATTCGTTCAGCTGCAAATTAGTAACCCGGTTGTATTTCTGTCATAGGTATTCCTTCAGCTGAAGATGTACAACAAACGATTCAGTTTTATTTTGTTCACAAATTTGCTTACGGCAATTTCACTAACCTCCTGTGGCCTTAGCAACAGGACTAGGTGACTATCTGAAGAGTGGAAAGCGAGCAGAAGTCTACTGAATGCGAGATAGTGAGTAAAGAATATTTCTGACTTGTATTCTCAAAATTATATGTGATTACCGAATTGTCGCCGTAATTTCGGTTTAATTCTTGCGTTGCACATTATGGAAATCACCGGTGCTTGTTGCCTATGGCTAATAAAAAAAATCAGACGTTTTTCTCTTGCAAATCCGACAACTCATGTGGAAACTGGAATAAGAGGAATGCAGTCCGAAATCATAACTTTTCCACTTCACAATTTCTACTGATTTAGGAACTGAATAGAAAAAGACACTTCAACAAGGAACGGGCAGATTAAGGCCAATGAAATTTCAAGTTGTCAGTGTGCCCATAGCTTCACAAGTGTTCGCTAATTTTCAAGTGGTTCGGATGTCAAACTGTGAAAAGTACCAGCACAACTCTTTCGCAAGACCGATTTCTATAGTGCGTTTTCCCCCGGTTTGTAAAAATTAAGCCGAGCTATGGGAACGGTGTTGCATCGAATCAATTGTCGACGGTTAAAAGCATATCCAATTAAACTACATTTTATGAAGGGCTCCTCTGATATTGGGTTATACGAAATCGATTATAAATACCTATCTAGTTACACGAATTTCATTTATCCTATTTAATCAAATGAAATCAAATTCGTGCAAATTTCACGTAAGTGACTTCAGCCATTGCATAAACCAGAATTTTAATTAAGTTGATTCAACTTCTGAACTGAAGTTATTAGAAGCAAATGATTCTTATGGATTAAAGGCCAGCCTGTTTCAATTTTATTCACCTAATATTCTTTTTTGTTGCTTCACGATAGAATGCATTCATTTTGGCTTGACTATAATGAGGGGTCTAGAAAATCAACTTTAATAGTCTGAAGCTGTGGGAAAGGCCTTTTTGCGACTGTTTTACACACCTAGATATTTATTTTGCTCTCCCTCGCTTTGTAAGAATATTACTCGGCAGTACTCAAGTGGTTGGCACACGTTAGCTTGAAGTAAATAATGATTGAGTAATCTGCTGTCACCTCATCGCTCATCGTGACCAAATTTTTCCACCATTAGTTGGAGGTTCATTATCTGGTAGTCGGGTGTGGAGGTTCAATATTCAGCGGCCAGAAAGATGTCGAGCATGAGGTCAAAACAGGCTACGATCAAGGAGTCATTGTGGCAGATGTTTTAAGTGTTTGCATCAGCACTCAAAATTAGGGCGTAGACTGGGAAGATGGTTAAATTAAACCTTGTGCTCCTCAGTATTGCCGTGACATGCAGTGATAAATCTGCTACCGAGATGGTGAGAGAATTTAAAACATTAGGCCTTAGTTCAACCTTAAATACCTAAAGCCTATAATTGTTTGCGTGCGCACCGTGATATTGTGATAAGACTCTTTGAGGGAACTGAATAAGTCTGATTCCGAGGTCATATATTTGCGTTGGATACACGAACTACGTTAATGAAATGGGCTCACTGAAATACGGTGTTTAACTGTATCCCGTTTGTTTTCAGTTTCCTTTAGCTCACATGGGTTCACAACCCTGTGTTCATGTTTAGATCCCTAGATTTGTGTCAGATGAGATGTGGCAAAGGATACCTCACTTAGCAAAGATACCACAGTAAATTGCAGAGCAGAAATTAACGAATATTCTTGGGAATAGTGCTCCTAGTGTCATTTCCAGTGTCACTCGGTTTTGCTCAAAGTTGAGCTTCTATCCCACGGAGGGTCAAGTGCTACTTACTATAAAGGAACAGACTCTATTTTGGATATTGGTCTAACAGATCGGGGAGCCTACCGTGTCCCAAGTAATCTTGGTGCGTGCAGAGTGGCGGCTCTCCAGGAGCGCCTTTATCATTCGCTGAAATTAACTGGAACCAAGGGGTCATCGAAACCAAGTTGGCAGAATGGAAGGCTTTGAAAGAGGTCATTACTAGAAAATCCCCTCCGCTTATTCAGGTTTGCTCATTTGTGTATACTGCGTGTTACCGTATGAATGGCTAAAACAGTCTGTTATCTTCACATTTCTTTAGCTCATCTTTCGAGCTGGCGTGACAGCCAATGCATGCTATAGGCTCGTGAAGCAAAGGTAAAATGTGGTTGAGTGATGGTGATCAATCAGGTAGATGTCTCAAGGAATTTATCACTTGAATAATTGAGAACTATTAAAACTCGCAGATACCTTTTGCACTCCAGGTTATCCATAATTTTGTCTTTCCGATTATTAAACCTTTGCTAATTGCAGATCGACCTCTTCTTCGGGTTTCCCAGTTCATTCTCGACACGACGCATCTTTTCCGAAAGTAACATTTTCTCAATGATACACAGTTTCCCGATAAAGTAGTGCGGGACATAAGTGCAAAAACTCGGCTGTTTAAAACACCCAGTACACATCTGTAGAGCCCATCACATAAGATTTTACATTCAACGCTACTTTGATATCGTTGCTTATTCAAATACAATTTCTTACCACTGAATTAGGAAGTGTCTATGGTAGTCAGGTATTGGTGTACTTGTTTGTGTACTGCAAGCATCTCATTGAAGAACAAAGAATAATGTTAACTTTCGAAACGTTAAGTAAGAATTGGAGCCTTTAGCAATCAGAAAAGTGAGAAGCATCATTAATCATGCTCTCGTAACTGATACACAGTAACAGTTGTCCGTACTTCAATCTGTTTTCAGATGCTCGTATGGATCCAATTGTTTGCTTAGTGTATCCATCAACTTTTTTCCTGCAAAATTAATAGCTGTTAAAAAACCGCGCTTTATGTCTGCTTCAAGGTTTTTCGATTCCTTGGTTTAAGAATGTTCTTAATACTGACTGACAGTTACAGGGTATTTGCATGTGCAATGCTGAACACTGATCAAATCGACCGGCGTATGAAGCAACGAAGCGACCCAAATTTTGACTTTCTAGGATCATGAAATTTATTCAGGCTCTCATGCATTTATTCAGTGACAGATGGAACGCAATTCAGGGAAAAGAGTAGAGCTAAGCAAATCAAGGCTGTCATGCGCACTGTCGTCCGTAAATAGCTGACAAGAACACAGCTTGTCATTCGTTCTCTGTCTCACTGGTGGAACGGAATACGAATTCGCGCCTCCTTACAATTCTTGTCTTTTCTCATCGCTTAAAGAAAATCTCTTTTACTTGTAAACATTTGTACTTAAACATTAATGAAAATCTGGGCTAACGGCAATGAAAGTTGTTAAAAATTAGACGATTTCGTTTTTTTCTTTTCCTGTCGCACTAACACCTTTGAATTTCACAGAATAACGGAGACTCATTTTCATTTGTTGAATGCATACTAGAAGCATAAGGGTGTCAAATAACTATCCCCTTTAAACAAATCGACAACGATGGAGTTGGTGACTAAAAAAGTAAAGAGAGGAAGCGTAAAATTTACTGTCTAATAGCTCAGCTTAGTTGAAGTCGTTGTTTCGATGTCAGATACCGCAGTAACCGCAACGGCGATAAATTACTGAACAGTTCGACCGGGCCCGGTTAGTGGGCACATTAAATCAACTTTCAATATATTCCAAAGAGAACTCAGTACTGCTAAAGTAACACAACAAGAACAAGAAAAACTCTCCAATGCACATTTTCAAAACCTTCAGTACCAGTTTATCCTTCATCTTATAATCCAAGGATGAAAAGTAATATTCGGATTGTAATGTTTTGTAGATTGTAATCGGTATGTGGTTTGCTAGTGGTTGTCCGCACGGTGGAAGATAAGGGAACTTTATTGTGTTATGTAAAAGTATCGGGTTAACAGTGAAAATCGGCTTAAGATTTTGCATGTCATAGCATAAGGAATCAGTGGCAGTAATTCTTGTTTCAGATAACTGATTGTGTAAGTTTTGTCCAACCAAATGCCCGGCTATCCTACTGTGTCAGATAATTTTTCCTTGACATCGTGACATTATAGACTACTCGATAAGGTCTGCCACGCAGTCGGAAAGCGATGCTCTAAGTGTCCAACAGGGGAAAGCAGCTGATTGATAAATTGTTTCCCAACAAACCTGATTTACATAACCTTCCCTAAGGTATTTATTTGTTTTATGGACCGAAGAACGGAGCCACAAACGTTTTCACAGGTGGTTTTACATGATCTGCTAATGCAAAATAAAGAACTATCACTCTGATGAATAAGCCTGACAAATATGGACACATCTTAAGGCATTATTTCATATGTTAATAGTTATTGCCTAGTTAGTTATATTGCATATTTCCAGTGATGCGGGGCATTGCAGCTGACCACTTTTTCATCTGTCATATTCTGGTGCAGGGCACAGCTCAACGTTACTTCAAGCTTGACAGCCGAAACGGTACTCTGAGGCTGTGCATACCGTTGGATAGAGAAAAACAAAAAGGATTTACATTCAGAGTAAGTCGGCTGATGTTTGGTTCGTACGGTATTGAAATTCTTTTTCTGTTATTCTTCTACCGGTAAATATTCTTGAACTGTGAACGTTGGATATTCCGTTTACTTGGAAATGGTACTCACAGAAAAGAGTGTCTTTCCATCCCCCAAGAAATGGACCCACCACTGAGACAACTGAACGCACAGATGATAACAAAGGCAAATGAATGATGATTTTGTGAAAACCGAACACGCTCTTAATTAGTCTCACAAATTACATCCTACAAAATATTTCAAAACTGGAAATCACTACATTTTCATGTAATTATCGACCAGTGAAATCAATGATAAGGTGAACTGCTTGGTCCCCAGAAAAACCATATGCCTGAAAATCATATTCATCCATAGGACACCAGCAAAATGCTCACTAACTGATGGAAACTGATGAAATTCAGACTGAAAAGTGCATCTTGGTCCCCGTGAGTCAAGCAACTGTAATACATATCGGACATTCAATCAAACAGAATCAACAAGGCTTTATATCACAGTTTAAGTGCATTGCTGCTTTTATAATTAAAATTCTACGCTGAATAGAATCGAGACAAACTTCGCTAAATACATACTGGCCTCTAATTCAATCTGACCGTTTAAACTTTGTTATGTATAGATCGCCCAATGAGGATGTTCTGCTTATTATTTCAGAATCTTCCGCAAGGCTGAAAACTGTTTCTACCTAATTTGCATCGGACTAATCAGGTCACCTTTTATGAACCTAGATGAATATGTATAGAATAGTGCTTCTGGTTCGTTTGACCTACAGAGCAGCGAGAGCTTTTGTTAGGGTGCAACACAAGGCGGTAAGATGTTTCACTTTGGATGTTAACCTGAGTATTTTTGCAACCAATTTTCCTGACTTCATAAATGCCACTCATTTATTTGCCAAGTGTTTTATTGTTGTCTTGCTGTTGTTTACTGAAAGTGGATTATGGGTGTGGATATTCACGAGCTGCTCGATAGCAAACAATCCACAGCAACTATAATATCAGTGATCCCGTCCGCGGAAGCTCTACACATTTTGCAGTGAATAGTGAACCAAAAGGATCCACGATGACCAAAATTTATTTACCAAAACTACAATAAAACAAGTATTTTCATGCATGTAATACTCTTTTTTATCCATCAATAATGGACCTATCCTAAAGAAAATATTTTATGCATTGAAGTACAAGCATATAAGTGTATTAGTGTGCGTGAAGTGAATTAACGGTTTCCGCAAGCTGAATCCTGTCAGCAAGGCTTCCTTGCATAATTCTAGCGAATCATTTACGACTCCAAAATCATCGTTTGTTTATTATCATCAAACGAACAGACGGATATCTCATCCGGCCATCCGAAAATAATACTTAGGTCAAGATGTAAGAACAGATTGCTGCAATCGTTAAATCAGATTTCCAGAAATCGTTGAATTAGCCGCTTGCGGCCTGTTTTGAACTGACACAAGTCAAATTTATTTCAAGAAATAAAAAAGCAAATTTTTTGTCAATGGGCTATTATTCGGTGATATTGCATAAAAACACTGAGGTAATAAGCCGGGAAAATAAACCGCATTTGTTGCTTGGCTCTTTTTTTTTGAGTTTAGGTAAACTTGCATTGTACAAGTAACGGTCGCTTTCAGGGTTTCCCATTCTGAATACCGCAGACAATTTAGTTGAAATCATCGCTGCTCTTTGAAGGTTGACTGAATAAAGTTACCCATTACAATTAATCAGATGGTTCAGGATGGAATTTGTTTGACATACGATGGCGTTCTGGCTGCTGTCTGAAGGCACAATGTTGGGTCGCATTTTTTCTAATCGATTCAATATGTGGTCAAGGCTTTTACACAGTGCTGAAAGGCCTCTAATCATTGGTAAATAACTCGAATAACCGAACTCAGAACCCAAATTGGTTTGAGTTATAACCATTCAAGAAGTGACCTTGGAGTAATTGGATTATAGTGATCTTCGGATGAAGATATATTAAAAACAATTAAAAACAATTTAAAAATGTACAAACAACAGATTTAATACCCCTTTTCATTTTAATTATATATTTGTTAGTAGTAGGAGATTGAATGTTTACATGAAATAATTCGCCGTGTGATATCATCGCTCGGCTCATCACAAAGAAACTATGGAAACACTAAACAGCTGTTTCATCCTTGTTAGGAATCATTAGCAGTGCTTATGGATCGCTCCCGAACTAGGAGGCAAACCCGAACGAGGACGAACGATTCTGGGTCGGACGCCTTGGCCATTACGCTACCGGGCAGGCAGGGGTATTATATCTGTTGTTTGTGCATTTTTAAACTGCTCCAACTTTGAGTAATGTACTAAATGAACCAGCTGGTAAACTTTTTTCACTTTTACTACATACAGCGCAGATGATGACATAGCAACTGGTTAAAGACGATAAAAAGTGCTAATGACACACACAAGCTCGGAGAACAGGGGTATGGAACACTTCGGAAGCGTATCCACTCACTAGGTTGGGTATTTTGAAGGTTGGTACCGTTCCTTGTGACCAGCTATGGTGCACACGAAAAAACAAATAACAGCATAATTCTCAATTTTTAGGTCCCACAGCGCGATGATTTCGGTATGGAAAATTGTTCGTCCGTCATTTTTTATTCATAAGCACTGTATTCCTAGCAGATTCAACGGCGACACGTGCTAAAACCGTTTGATGCTTTGATTTTGAAAACAGGACAACTGTAAATTTTCTAGAAAATTATAACATGAAACACCAAACTGAAATATGGTATTAGTATTCGTACCCAAAATCCCGAGATGTCAATAATTTTTCTTCTACTGATTTACC
This sequence comes from Fasciolopsis buskii, assembly GCA_008360955.1. Taxonomy (NCBI): domain Eukaryota; kingdom Metazoa; phylum Platyhelminthes; class Trematoda; order Plagiorchiida; family Fasciolidae; genus Fasciolopsis; species Fasciolopsis buskii. Next base: position 156,449 of record LUCM01008410.1, read on the forward strand.
CGTGCATATCAATTTTATTCGATTTCGGAGGTTGGAACAGCTTTTCGAACTTACTGGGTGCATGATTCCAGCATTCCAGTCCTGTATCTCTATGGTGGACGGTCTAGAACCTAAGAAACTACATGCGCAAACAGCTTTCGAAAGTAACCGAAAACTGTCCGAAGAAGCGCACAAAACCTCATGCATGGCGCCATGGCCCTTGCAGATAGACTGACAAAAGCCGACAGTCAATCGGTTGTGGAAGATTAGGAAAATATTTAAATGGACGCATATTCACTGACCTACCCAATTTCATTGAATAGATAGATCATAAGGAACAACTATGGCCTGGTCGTCAGGGTCACTACAGTTAACTATCTAGAGAACCGACGTCAGACATGAATTGTGGTATGTGTGGGTTTACTTCGAAGTTTGAATATCTAATATTGTGGTCGGGGACTATTAGGGAAACAACAAGCAGTGATTGGGAACCTGTCCATTTTCGATTTCTACCAGTACATTAGCATTCGGGTCAGGCTGAGTTCGTAGGCTACTTTCGAATTTTGGTCAAGGATAGCTGAATGGCATTGCGAATCACTTCTGGTGACAAAACAATGGGTCTGTCAGTCATATTCTCAAGGCCTCTCTGACAGACAAGTTCTTGTTATCTGTTTTCAGGGTTTTATCATCATCAGGAGAGAAAATGTGAGTAACATGTCATGTACATGATGTCCGATGCAGCCACATCAATGAAAATGACATATAGAAGCAATCATTGCAGTGACATTTTCCAAGCCGCAACGGATAGTTTTACTACTAAGAGGGGAAGCGCCTAAGGGATCACGACTAATTCTACTATTAACGGGTATATCTGTGCTAACTTGGTTAATGTATTACCCTAGAATACCGTGAAACCTTTGTTCGATGCATATATATGTGAGATTTTTTTCCCCAAGGACAGACACGGATTCGAAGCATTGACAGAATATGCCGCATATTATTGATATACTTAGTAAAAAGCCGTAGCTGGTAACTTGACCAATCGTGGACGTCGAAAAAGAACCTGGACAGACCCGTTTTCCAGTTTCAACAGCTTCCTGTCACCTAGAAGTGAAAAAAGTTTTATTATGCCTCAAAACCCGAATAAGGAAGAGTTACTCGACAAAATGTAACCAGAGAACGAAAAATATCAAACAAATCATTTCTAGATTTTATGTATTCCGAAGCTCTCATTCAGTGATAAATGACAAACAAAATAGGATAGCCTGCGACGAGGGTTGAAATGAATGGACTCTATGTCGAACTCTTTTTCAATGGGAATAACGAACATGAATTACCCAAAAAAGGACGAAGCGTGGTTGTTGAACAAAAATGTCCCTCTTCCATATCCCTTGCTCATTTCAACCGTCGAGTTACTGTCTAAAGAAAGTTCAACCGGAAACAACCATTCGAGATCTCCATTCTTATGCATTCTATCATTCGATCACGTTCAGCAAGTGACTTAGATAAAACGTTGAGCAAATTAACTCAAAGGAGAACACGGACAACTCGGTCTCTCTTATGAATAAAATTATTAAGATCGCTGCCACTGGACTGTAACAAACCATATTAAGACCGCAAATGTCAGGTTATTCAACTTTGTTTTGTCCATCATGAAGAACACCTCGAAAAAAGCTCGCAAACACTTCTCAATCAGCGGAGCCCCGGAAATTAGATTGACAGATCCCATGTTTCATCTCCAGTTTGTACACTGCACTTCGCACTCCTTCTAAATCCCTCTCGAGGTATGCATACATAAAAGCCTCCGTGTAGTCATACGCATTGCCAAATCTTTACACCAATGATGGTTTCAGCATAAAATTGAAGATAATTTATATGAACTGGTGATACTAAAAGATATGTCTCAATTTGAGCAAACTTCCCAAAACACGTCTATGTCTGATGCACTGTGATGGGTGAAACTTAAAGTTTTGCATTACCATAAGAAAACTGCATTGTTTCGTCCGGTTGTTGGCCGTTCAGTTTGTGAATAATTTACGTGTGTCAATACAAATTGGTGCAGGGCTACTTTTTAAAAATATACACTGATGTCCGAGTCTGATAAATTGTACTGTCATATGGATACGTGTTTGCCTTGGTGTCATACTTTGGTCTCGGGTTTATTTCGCAGTTTCCAATGGTAGAATTTGTTGATCTGGCAGTGTAAACGTTTCCGACGCAACCATTTTCAGATTTTGTCACTATGAGTATGGGCCAAGAATATAATTACCTCAAAGAACCCGGAGAAAATTGATATAGAATGAACGTCTTGAGGAATAATTAACATTCCACTTTTCCTGCTCATGGAATTCTGGGATGTTTTTGCACTGCTGACAAACTAGCTAGTTTAGTTCTCTGCCGCTTTGATGCTACTCAAAATAATCAACTATCCAGTTATCTGGAAACACAAGAAGTATTTATTTGTTCTGGTGAAACGGAATCCTCTTATGATCATTTTCCGATGTAGATGACAAATGGTCATGTGAAACGAATCAAAGCAGAGTAGAATGTGAGTCTGTCTGTCTACTATTCCGCCTTATAACATCTTTGAAGAGCCGATATATTAGAAAGTGGAGTGGAGCTGTGTGCAATCAGTTGGACCGTGGGACCTAAACCTTCATGAATTATTCAGATTAATGCGAGAAAATCATTTCATAGTTTTATTTAAGGGAAGTTATCCGCCTTTTCAGCTTCACAAAATGGAATACGGAGTGGGGTAGGAAATAACTAGCAACGGTATCATACTGACCACTGTCAGCGTGGGTAGCACCCAACAAAGCAGGCTGTTGCACCTGTTTTTGGCAACTGGCATTACTGCGTATGAGCTGGCTAGTCGCCACCAAAATTTCCCGATGTCTCAGGGGAAAAGTCTGGATAGTACTGTGAGCAAATCCGAAATAATCTGCCGGAAATTCCTGTGACTCAAGAAGCTCCATTGCCGATTAATTTGCTTTTGTTAAGAAATCTTCAAGGAACCGTGACTAACTTTAGGCAAACGCGTTTTCCTACAGTAACCTGTTTTTTTTAAATTAAAACACCGGCGATATGCCGTGAATCCAATGATCAAGTAAGATATGTCTTGAATGTTTCGTGAGATGACACAGGAATGCTTGGGCTTAGATAACTGCGGTCGTCAGTGCACAGCTCAAATGAGTCAGTCGCAAGAGAATTTGGTGTACATTATCATATGTCAAAAGGTTTTACAAGCAGAGGCAGCTTTGTGAGCAAAGATAACTTTGCGTGCTTTACAAAAGAACGGAGGAAATATTCCGGAGTGAGATTGTGAAATCTTTTAATAGCATTTTTTTTGACGCAGAGCAAGTTAGTATTCGTTGGTCGAGAAATTAACAGATTTTATCTGTTTTCACGAACGGGTTGGAATAACTGGAGAAAATCTATAACGATATAACTTCCTAGGGTTAACAAAGTCAGTAATAAAATTGATGTTTGCGCAAAGTCAATCAGTAAATATTTTTGTGCATCCCGAAAAAGAAAACAAAATGTTTCTACGAGACAGAATACGGTTTTATTTCCAATTAATCTGATTGTGGATCTAGCTACCTTGCAGAAGTACTGTGCATTTACAATATGATGAATAACGGAACAGATCATGTTTTTGATTTATTTTGTTATTTCGAATGGTTTATCACTGTTTGACGAGTTGTTTCCATCAGGCATGACGAACATGTAAGGACTTCCTTAATTGGTGAAAGCCACTGATCCAGTAATGCTCTGCAGAACCGACAAAACCATGCCGATGNGAGATGACACAGGAATGCTTGGGCTTAGATAACTGCGGTCGTCAGTGCACAGCTCAAATGAGTCAGTCGCAAGAGAATTTGGTGTACATTATCATATGTCAAAAGGTTTTACAAGCAGAGGCAGCTTTGTGAGCAAAGATAACTTTGCGTGCTTTACAAAAGAACGGAGGAAATATTCCGGAGTGAAATTGTGAAACCTTTTAATAGCGTTTTTTTTGACGCAGAGCAAGTTAGTATTCGTTGGTCGAGAAATTAACAGATTTTATCTGTTTTCACGAACGGGTTGGAATAACTGGAGAAAATCTATAACGATATAACTTCCTAGGGTTAACAAAGTCAGTAATAAAATTGATGTTTGCGCAAAGTCAATCAGTAAATATTTTTGTGCATCCCGAAAAAGAAAACAAAATGTTTCTACGAGACAGAATACGGTTTTATTTCCAATTAATCTGATTGTGGATCTAGCTACCTTGCAGAAGTGCCGTGCATTTACAATATGATGAATAACGGAACAGATCATGTTTTTGATTTATTTTGTTATTTCGAATGGTTTATCACTGTTTGACGAGTTGTTTCCATCAGGCATGACGAACATGTAATGACTTCCTTAATTAGTGAAAGCTACTGATCCAGTAATGCTCTGCAGAACCGACAAAACCATGCCGATGATTTTTAATACACCGGGGGAGACAGGTCAGTAGTCTTTAGGATGTTCGCCTGAACAGATACGCATGCCAGATCGTAGCAGAATACTTACACTTGTAGTGTGTCTCCAAAGGTGGGGGGCTGCTATCAATGAATAAATGCCACCTGGATTCCGCTAGGTCCAATTCCGAACAGTAAACATTTTCCTCAAACGAACAGAATTTGGTAGCACCTGTGAGTGGTGTTTCGCCCGTCTTCACATTATGTACGTCAATGGTCGGTAAGTGAAATTAATGGTCTTATAAAATCAAATGATTTGCAGAAATAAAACTTCAGCACGGTGGCCGGGGAAATGTAATTGTACCCGTTACTATTCTGTGCATATTGGCGGAAAAAGGTTATGCAGGGGTAAATAAAGTATTCGAAATTTTCTAAAATATGAGACTGAAAACATGACCAAAAAACGTACGTGATCTGCAGCAACTATGATTTGATTGAACAGTTTCCTATTATTGTCCCCTGTAACGTGTAGAGGTTGTTGTTTTCGTTGACAATAATCGTCCTTTGAAAATATTTATTTACATGTGTATTTGTTTGTGGAAAACAATATTATGTAAGCCAACTTCAGAAACGATTGATCTGTACATTCATAAAAAAGATAAAATGACGTTCACCAGAATGAGTCATTGAAACGTACAAATGAATCCTTGATTTACCGATTCGAATGCGTTGAAAATGTGAACAAATTTCTGATTCTCTCAAATGCAATTGCATGCAACAATAAAGGCGACAATTTTGTTCAGTTCATCCACTAATCTGAAGTCTCATATCTCATGTGATTCGACTGCACGTTCATTGTAAAGTGAGCGCAGTAGCAAATCCGAAACAGCGCCGAAATATCCCTGGAATTGATTGATTTCAGTAAGAGCTGACTGGTCAAGAACATAATGATATGTGCTATGTATATTTGCAGAGAATGAATAATCAGAGAGAATATTTGCTAACCAATTGAATTACGAATAACGAAACACGCATCTACAGTTATCTATCCACTTGCCTTTATTACATGACTGAAGTGTGAGCATAGTGGAGCATGCTTCACAGCCCTCTAAACAGGCGTAAGGGGAACCGGGGACTAAAGTGGCGTGAGTCCAAACAAGGTCCCAGTAGATCAGGACTGTTTTAGACTAAGTAGCAAGCCCGAAGAGAATAAGACAATAATTACAGCAAAATCTGTCAACTCGTAGGTGATAAAAACATTAAAATTTAATTTATACTTACGCCTTGCAATGGCTTGATTTTCAACTGTTAGCATTTTGCTCAATAATGAGTTATATGAAAACGCATAGTAATAAAGTGTGAGATGCGATAGGCATGCGATAGCTGGCATTGAGAATCAAACTCAGTTCACGGGAAAAGCTGACATTCGGTAAGGTGTGAGTGATACGTAACCTGGTGAAAGAATTATGCAAATAAGTTAAGGTTAGTATGTGGTTATCACAGAAATAAGCCAATCAAGCATTTCCTTGGTTCAATCCATCCTTGTACGGAAGTTCCCGAGCATTCTGAGGATATTTCCGAAGACACCTATACAAATCATCTGAAATGGGCGAGCGTTTCTTATCATTAATCAATTCTTATTTTGATTCGGAAAAATATTTTTATGAAATCGCTTACCATGAAATATCCTCACTCAGCTTGCCATAATGAAGATGTCAAATTACTCAGGAAAATATATGAAGCTAATTAATGACACTTTCAATATCACAAGACGGGTAAACTCAATTTAATCCATCAAACTGAATCTCCGGGTCCACAATTTATCTCTACATATATATGCTTTTGGCAACGAACACGGCTGTGAACAGCTCAAGAATGTTAGAAAACTCTAGTTTGTTGAACCCGGAGGAATTGGTTTTGATCGTGCAAAACTAATTCTCATGCAAGCAAATAGCACATAAAAACTGATGAAACCGTGATTTTTTTGGTGGCTATTGTAGACAATAGGGGAACTGCCTGGACACCTGCGGTGGATGCCGAATACTGATTTCCTCATGATTTTACTGAGTAGATGCGGATATTTCAGAGAATGTTCAACTACACGAACCCGGTACGGACAAAATTAAATTTATTGTGGTCCTCGAAAGTATAGGAGATCATGTCTCCACCTAGGCGGTGCAAACACGAAATCAATTAGAACACTGGTTTGGAAACTTCGAATAAGCCAAATGAGTTTGCAAAACTTAAAATCTTTTAAATTGTAGAATTTATGGTATTTTTGTTCCTTTGCATATTCACACAAATTTGCTCTCGTAAGATGTCACGTGATCCAGACTAAAACTAAGTTCATCGTGACAGATTTACCGAGTAGCGTTAAAATTTCATTTATGGACACCAGTATCAAGACCAAAATGTAGAATGAGTATGTGCATATGAGAATGAGAGAGGGCACAATTTTGACAAAAGATTATGAATTCAGATATTTCACGTTAGCTCGATCAATCACCAACCATCAATCTAGCCATCAGTTGGCCCAGCAGATAAAATTGCCTACAGAAAATGTGAGTACCCATTGCCCCTAAACACATCAGTACTGCTGCATGGATCGCGGGTCGAAAATAACTTGTCACCTTTATTCAGATTAAGCAGGATCATTTGGATAAGCTGATAATTGTAAATATCAGTAGTGTTCGTCGAGATGAACATCGAGATTATAAGGTTTATTCAAATGGCTTTCCGAATGGGTCGGTGTTTAGTAAACAACTACCCGCTTGACGGTCATTCCATCGCTAGCGTATTAATATTTAGCTCAGCATGACAGTGCAGATATGCTACTAACTTGCCAAGTAGACATCCTGTTCAGAAAGGCCTAGGGATTGTGGTGGGATTTTCAATGTTTGTTCCCGTGGTCCTGAAGAGGTCAAGGATTCAGAAATCGTTAGGTTTGTTGATTATCTTTTTACAATTTTAGATTTGTGAACTAGTTTTATATTTTCCTGCTTCGGGGTTGGACTCCCACCAATGCAAATGAAGAACAGCTCACTTAGTCACGTTTCTACTCATTCATATCAGTTCTCAGCCAAATCAAAATATTCGGTGTTTATCAGCAGTCAGGTTAGATTTTGCTGTTATGACGCGGGGAGTCAGCACTACAGGAAATTCTGAATTTATAGTCACAAATTATGTTCACATTGGTAGATTGGTATTTGTCTTTAGAGAATAGGTTATTTTAACTCGAGACGTGACACGTAACTTTGCATGACAACAAACCTCTGCGGCTATTCTGTATTATTTACTCTTTATCGTTTTGGGCTTATCACATTGAACAATCAGGATGATGTAAACAGTTCTGTTATGCTCCAAGTTGAAATACATTTCCTTATTAAACTATGATGTGATTAGGCCTCATAACGACAAAACTAATGTAATTAGCGCTATTTCCAACAGTCGTTTTTCTTACATACACTCAGTTTCAAGAATCCGTTCTCAAAATTTTGGGACATCGCGCAAAGAAACAACCTTCAAAAATCAGAAGTCATTTTGAAATAACTTGACCCCATTTTGTTTGTTTTACAATAAAACCGAGAGTGATTAGGTGAGGACTGCATAAACAGCGTCCTATAATACGCACATGAATTTGAGCCAACTGACCTAACTGATTTAGACGGACGCCGTACAGTCAAATGCCACTCAAAGCCCGTAAACGCATCTTATTTCTCTTTATCACCAAAAATCTGACAGAAAGCCATTAAGAACTAAAATCTTCCAGTGATATCATCTTGAAAGCAAGGGAATTTCTGAGTTCCTTTTTAGAAATGAAGTTTTAGTCAACTGGATAATTCTACTTTTGTATTTCCGATTGATTCAGGCTCGCTTCTACCTACTGGTCAGACCTAACTAACACCTTAACAATGATCAAAGTGTTTTTGTTAAAATTCCCTTTATTATTTCGCAATGGTTTCTAAAAAATTAACCTGCTGGTGATTTTTTAACATTAGGTCCGAGTTTCTCAAGTAGTCTAACATTGACTATATTCATCGCTGAAGTCTGATACGCAAATACCATGGCTTAGTGTCATACTGGCTCTAATTCAAAGATCTTTGAACTTCACCTTGTTTATGTTGCTGTAAGTACTTCTGTTTTTATCCGGTCTAGGCATTAGGCGATGATAGCTTTCATGGTAGTCTTATAAATAACGGAGCTCTGCCAGATCATCTCTAATTTGGTCTACCGTTCTTAATTTTTTGTTATTGTCTATCGCACTGGAATTTCTTTGATACTCTGAATTGGGTGAGAGCCCGGACTCATGTGTGCAAAATATCTCATGTGAACCGGTACACTGTACAATGGACAATTTGTGTTAATGTTGCTTCCCTTAGCATAACGTGCTTTCAATCCAAGGGTCTGCGATACGTTTCCAAGATCAACGGAAACCTCCGAATTTTACCCTTAATGGTATGCCTTCCATACTGCTTCGGTACATGGTTATCTTGCTTTCCATCTGATACACCAAGGATACCAGGAATCAGTTGCTCGAAAGGAATTTCGTTGAATCCTCTGGTCCCACTCACTGGTGCGCTGAATTATTTTCCGTATATATTTAGAAAAATTAATGTATTTTATTTATAATTCGGTGGCTCATTTTGAAATGCCAACAGTAGGCAGGTCAGTTTTTCTGCTACCAGAACAAATCAAGTTGGCAAGTTCAACCACGGCTCCAAGCACTAAATGCCCGTTTTGAATAAATAAATGCCTCAAATCCGTTGTCATAAAAAATTCCCTCTGCCATATTTTGTATGTATAACTCAAATTTATAATTGAAACTCAATTTTCCCGACAGATTTTCGCATTTGATCGTGGTGTCCCAAAGCAAAGTTCATTTTGCACTGTCACCCTGCGTGTGGTCGATGTGAATGACAATGCCCCGCAATTTGTTTATCCCACACAAAAGAACCACACAATTTACGCATCCGCATTCACGCCACCGGTAAGTCTGTTTTGAGAAACTCGGATGGACTACGGCTTGGATCATCGTTTTTCAAATTTAGTCTATGCTATCACCGGGTTAAATATCAAACACTAGACAGGATGTTCACGAGACAGCCCTGATTTATTTATCTGCGCACAGTGAGCTGATCTGCTTCTCTGACATTACAAACCCAGCATTTATTATCGTTAGGATGATCATGAAAGTGAAAATAACTTCTGGTCTGCACGGATAACTGTTCGAAATTCACAAATACATCTCAACAGATACACCTTTGGACTCCGTCATAGGAGCAAATTAACTGTTTTAGCTCAAGCCATGTTTGAAGTTGGCATTTTATCTATACAGAAATAGGTATGCACTGGAACACATGCTTGTGCTATTTGTGTGTTTGTTTCTCGTGTATGCTTGTGAGCGAGAGCTTGGTTGCATGACGCGACGTTAAACGCATTCATTGTGTCAATTTTATGCCATATTTGAACTGACGGTTCACATGAATAAAATTGCGGGTAGCAAGTTTAATTGCATTACCAAATCGATCAAGGTGAAACCAAGTTATTTTCTACCAAAAGGTCAATGCATTTACATTGGAACTTAACATTTCATGAACTATTTTGCACGCAAAATAGTATTATTTGTCCTGCATATTTTCTGAAAGATTATTTGCGACGTTCACAAGAGAATATTGTTTCACTGTAAAGATTGTCGTAGGCATGAAATCTGAGTATCAGCAAGCTGGACACGGGTGCCTTTTTTGGATTGCCGTCAGACCAGCCAGCTACTCAAAATTTTAAAATTGCACGCTAGTGTTTCAGTCTTTTTCTCCGCAGACTGCCGCGCATTTTTAAGTCATCTGGAACGGTGTACTTTTGACTCGTTGAGTTCTGACGATCTGAAAGTTTTCTTCAGTGGGAGGTATAGTTTCTCCAAATGATTCGTCATGCAGTGGCAACATCCAGCTTGCAACAGGAAATCATTGAAGTACTGCATAGCTCATCAACCTCAGTAGAAACCATCCAGGATAGCGTAATGATTATGACATTCGACTCAAAACCGTTCGCCCACATTTGTATCCGAGTTCAGGTGGTGATTTCCCTGGGAATAATCAAACTAGGCCGACAAACAAATCAAAACATCCGTGTTTGGTTTGCGCACCCAAAAGGGCAGTTTGTAAATTTTAATTGATATGTACCGAAAAAATTACGATATTTGTGCATTTCATTGCTTTGCAACATGGATTAGTTTCCATATTTTAAAGGCGATTCATCCTCTAACAATAGACGGTTGAGAACTCATTTGAAGAACGGAGTTACAAAATGCAGAATTTCCTTTAAATGGGTGCTTGGAATTTGGGCTTGTGGGGAGCATAAGCAGAACATTTCTATTTCGCCATAAGATTTTCAGTGCTTAACTCAAAGGTGTTGTAACACTGAATTTCAGCCTGAAATTTAAATGTTGCATCGGCAAAACCGTTTAATAACAGCAGCGATCAACACTAGTACGCTGTGATCATTCTGGTTCATCCTTTTAATTATTTTTTTGGCATGTTACATCTCCTGTTGTTTGTATTTCTATGTGAAATGAGCTTTTGGTTTTAACCTGTTTGCTCCAATCTGATTATCTTTAGTTTTACAACCCGATTATCATTAGTGAAAGCATGTAGTTCATGTTCGGGAGCTTTTGCACTGCTAGAAATACCATTGGTTCGGCAATAGGTGAAACGTTGGTGCCGAATGAGTTAAATCTGCCACTACTATGAACTCACTAAACCCATGTGAGATAACATCCATCTTGGATGACGCTGGACAACTGTACACAGCACTGGCGGCGACCAGTGTCTTCCAGTTTTGCGCGTACGACACTAGAGATCGAGCCAGACTGACTGTGTTTGATCCAACGCTGCTGTTTTCTTATCGTTACGTTCCTAGAATGCGTGACAGATTCATCTGAGTGAATATGTCATGATATACTTGGTTTTTATGGCTGATGATCATCTAAAGAGGGCAGTTGTTATCTAGTTGATGAAGCTCATGGGTGAGATAAGATCCACATAAGTGCTCTATGTGAGGAAGCTTTCGCGAAAACGTCATCATATAGGTGATTCCTCAATGTTATCATTACTTTTGTTTTATCTTGGAATGAGGTCAGTTTTACTGGATAGACATTTATAAATAAGCGAAACTTCGCAAAATGCTCATGCTCATATTAACCTTATAATATTTCACAAAAATCAAGGAGAATATTTCAAGGCATTAACATTATTTCTTTGAGTCTTTTGAAGTTAAATTCGATCTCCTAACTAGTGTTCAGCTTTGAATTTTAGATTTGCCGGCAATGTTCATTTCTTATAATATTCCATCAGAGTAAAATTACCGTCAGCATCCAAGTGACGGGAAAAGGTAACTGTACAAGGTTATGAAGAATGCTCATCGAAACAGAAAGTCTAATTTTAGTGTTTAATAATACCAATCTTATATTCATTGAGTACAGTCAATGTCAACCTAGTTGCATCCTTTATCTTCAAAAATTGAAGTTTATTGACAGCCTTCTGCTATTCAATATATTACAACTGTTAATTACACCGTTATTCATATTAATATTAGTCAAGTATTAACGATTAAGTTGCAGTTTTTTTCTTAAATTCTTATCGGAAACCAGAGACGGGACAGCGCGTCATTCTGACGATAAAGACGTATTGGAATAACCTTTAAGGAATAGTTTGTAAGGACTACTGAAACTTGGCTGCTGTCTTGTTGTGGTTACAAATGCGGAAACACGAAGCGACAGTGTTTTGTGGACTGAATCTGTTTGCTCAACCATGATCACATTTATTCTCGTCAGTATATGATGCAGCCGACTGGACTTGCCGACTAAGATTGGAGCCAGTCCACAGCAGTGTGAATAAAAGAAATAAATTAGATATACTTATTGCTAGGTCATTTCTTTAAACCTTCCGCTTTGCTTATATTTTCCCATCCTGAGGAATAACCACAGTTCTCCCGTGGATAAAGAACTCCACGACCCTTGTTAAGAATTTTTGGCTAATTAGTCAATGAGCGTTATGCCACACCCTAAGAATAAGCTTGAAAAGTTAACTAACCTTGTCCGTCTGGCCGAGTATGAAATGGGACTGATAAACAGCGGAGCTTGGCTCCTAAATAAAGGGATATGTTAAAATACCTTAATATTAACAAGACTAAAATGTTTATGCAAAAACCCTTTAGACTTTCAATGTTACAAAAAATTATTTGCTTATTTTTAAAATACGCCAAATGCCTTTGGAAAACTAAGGGTTTATAACCCAATTAAACGAAGTACAAATACTGAAATTTCTAGACGAATTCTAGAATTGACTGCAAAGCCAATTTAGAATGCAGGATATTTACGTACGACGCCAGCCCCATTATGTGAAGACAGAAGTGAAGCTGGTAAATCCCCTAGATCAGATTACCTTGACACGCTTTTCGTGGAAGCTTTGTTGAAGTCAGCCGTTTCCCAGGTATTTTTCACCCAGAGATGAACTACTGCGTTACAATTTTTGTGAATAAGCAAAGCTTACCTTTATTTTAACGCTGCTGTCATTCAAATCCTGAGACTACTTTTGAAAACCACTTAGCATCATCAAATAAATGAATATGACATGAATTACTGCTATCCTAGCAAATCCATATCCGCCGCATTAGACTGGTTCTTTGGGATCACTGTTCTACTTGCGTTGTAGTTCACCTAACGAATATGATAGTTTGCCGGTAGGATTACTCATCTCTCCAAGAGGAGATCGCTACCACAGCGTCTTTACACCGGACGTGCTTGTTCTTATTAGCCCAATGTTGCCGGATGGCAATTCGTTGTCCACCGAGTTCTTTTTTGTGTGTTAATGTGTGCGTAATCAGCCGCGTTTATTTATGACACAAGGGTTGTTTACCAACTGGCGAATGGATTAGTTCGCCACGAATTGTTATGTCACCATAAATCATAGTCACACTTTCTAGAGAAAATGGGAAACCCCAGAACTAATAATGGAGTGCAAAAAAAAACTTGCTTATTTATTTGTTTCTTTGCATATTGCTCGATGGAAATAAGGAAAAATCCAAACCAGACGAGCGTTTCAGTAACTTTTATTCCCTATTCAGTATAATCTTGCTTCGTGGTTTGCTATTCGTGTGCTGCCGACAACCCGCTTCATCTTGTTATTGTTCCTTGTTTAGTACGCAAAACTTGTTCTGTCGATTTCTCTTACCTGAGACGTTTCCTTTAAGCCTTATATTCTCCAAAAGTTTTGAGTCCTCTGTGCGAATGGTTACTGATGCAGTTCCTGTTCAATAAAACCAACTAGGAAAAAAATTTTATCTAATAAAGCACATTTGGTGTTAGGTACTAGTTCAGTTGCAAAAGTCTGAATTTACAGAATGGATCGCAATGTTTGATCGTACATCGGACTGCTGTTGTCCATATTGCCTGAAACGGATAAGCTTGGTCTTTTAATGCCGGGCCTAGAACTCGAAACCATACGAAAGTGCATTGTACACCAGGTTACCATGTTTCGGTGGTTGTAAAGTGAAATGTGATAAGAGCTTAAATGCAAGTTCTTAAAGTTTGCACAGATAGAATTGTAAGTAGATTTTTGATATTGTTGATCGGAACGGATGCCGAAAATTTTCACAGTGAAGCAAGCGGAGTGCTGACGAAAATCCTCTTGTTTCGAATATGTTTTGCTCGTTCAGTGAAAACGACGAATTTTAGAACACGGTGGCCGAATGAACTGAACAGCAGTTTTAAGCCAAAAACGAAATTTCTTCTAATGGCTTCACTCAAATGACAGTTTAGGCTGATTGTTAGGACAGATTAAAATAAATGATTTAACTCAAGTCGCTTAATCAAGAAATATACTGGGTGACATCAACAGAGACATGTTTTGTTTAGAAATTTAGACAAATTTAAATTCACTTCTGAATAATTGGCAATCTATCTTCACCATTTTTAGGTGTAGCAAACGATAAAAGTCAAAAATACAATCACAGTTCAACAGGTGTCTTTTATTAATGATGTAGCATTACTGCAGTCGTACAAGGTTGAATTAATGACCTTACGAATTATTAGTAAATAGGTGCTCAACCTCTAAGACAGACATTCATCTATCCTTCCTGTTTTTCAAGGTTCGTCAGGTCACGGTGCGTTAAAGCCTGGTGTCCTTTTGTGAATTCCGGAGGCTTTCTATTCTAAAAATGAGTACAGAAATAAATGGCTTGGCACCTGATGGATTAATAAATTTAGAGCAAGTGCACTGCTTAGGTGATTGCAAATCGGTCATGGTGGTCTCACTACCTAAAAATCCGTGCCAACTACACGTTTACCTAGTTCTCTGGCTACAGTGCTTTTCAACTAGGTAAACATCTTGCCTGACGAAATATTTATGCTCGTAAGGTCTGTTCGTTTTCTTTGTGGAGTTCCGCAGTGATAAATGAAGAGACCACGCGGTTGGATATGTTGCGACCGTTCCACGCATGAACGATAGAGGAGATCAGTTTAGACTTGGTATGACGCTGTGCACTTATGGTTTCCCGGCAAAACGGAATAACTAAAATCCTCGAATAGGCGAAAGAAAACGTCGATAAAAAGTGAATAGAGTACCGTACCTGTCGCTCAGATGTTAAGGGCAAATGTGACACCTGCAAAGTCTTATTTTGCACGGAAGTCGATATCTATTGTATTGACCTTTGCGTACAAAAATAACGTTTCACTTCAGTCAAAATACGTGATGGTAAAATATAAAATGAGGGAAAACTTTACACTCATTAACTAGTAAAAATGTATAAAAACAAAACACGTCGAGGGATGATCACAGCACATTATGATAGGCTTCGCCGAAATTCGGCCGAAAAGCGGTCTCGATGGGTTAAATTGCATGCTAAATATGGGACAGCGGAGTTCCTATAGACATTGATTCTAGAGGGCATAGAACGAAAAGCAGATCTTGTTCAAATATGAGAGCGGCACTATGAAAGATCGCTGTGCACAGGCTGCGTGTTATCTGGAAAAATTTTTGGAGCAAATTTTCCCAATGCTTGCAAGTGCTGATCACATCGATTGATAGAAAACTCAAATAGTGGTATGAATGACGCACGCCTAATAACTGATGGTCCCGGCAAACAATTTTAAAGTTTTTCCTAAGTAAACCTAGAAACAACAGAAGTAAAACAGGATTGGAAAAACGTTGGTATACAAGCAGATGACAGGGAGCTAGTTGGTAAATCGCTGATGTACGCAGAGAGAGTATGCGGTAAAACAAAAAAGCCTGTTGCACGCTTGAGATGTTGGCCATCGGTCTTGACGTTTTACCGCCCAGTCGTGTGCACGGATTTCGGTTAGTAAAGTAATCAGACAGCCATGCTAATAAACGCCTGGGACAACCAAATGTTTCCAGTTTGTGAAGTAGAAGAGACCGTGGGACACAATCAAATGCCGACGAATAGTCCAGGAAGACGCAACACACAGATTTCACTGATGCGTTTAAGGACTTGCACATGTGGTGAATGAGGGAGGTGACAGCGTCCAAAGTGGACCTGTTAGATTTATGGACCGTCAGCTGGATACGTAGAAGAACGCCGACGCTTAATTATTGAACGCTTCGTCAGTTTACGACCAGACGTTAAGGCACTGGGGCGAAAAAGTAAATGTAGATGCATCTAGTGGGAAAGACGCAGAGGTCTGTGAAGTCAAGCAGTCAGTGGTAGGGTCGTTGAATGTTTTAAGTCACTTACAATAATATGCGGACCATCTTCAAGATGTGGAACAATGAATGGTAGAAAATTATTCAGGAACGTTGTAATGTACAAGAGGTGATGTCTTTATTTATTGTCATCATGTTGGTAAGGCGGGAAAATTTCTAGTGACTCTGAGTTATGGGACACTCGATTTCACTTACTGAATACGTATAAATAACTTTGGACATGCCAGATCACAATGAGTTTATGTATACTGTCATACCTTCTTTAGCCTTATTCTGATTCGAAACTCTGTTCTGCCTGTGGAATCTGAAGCTCTCTATTGACAAGAGTTAATCAACAATATTCGTGTTCAGCCGCAACTCTAGTACGCAGATGGTTCAAGGATGAACATGAATCGACGACTGACATATCAGGGACGTACCCGACGGTTCCATTAACGGGGAGCGGATGTTGGTACTCAATAATTTCGGAATGGACATCTTGGCCGGCGTGCTCCATTTAACAGCTGCCTGCTAGCCAGCATGATCGCTTGTTTTAGATTTATGATTACATCATTGAGGTTCAATAATCCATAGTTCTAGACCATGCTGATGACCAATAAAGTTTTTAAACAGCAATAATTCCGACTGATTGTAGCGGCATAATCGAACCAAATATCGGACAAGAAATACTGAAATAACGATTACAGAACTGTGGCGCAGTCAGTCAAACGGCGCGGGTTGGTGAATGCATTTTTATTTTATTTCAAAGCGTACTGGAGATTTATTAGTGAACAGCTGAATTTTTTGCACCGAAATGAATTAGGTACAAAGATTTCGCTGAATGACCGTAGTGGAGAGTTTCAAAATACTATTTTGCGTTTGGGATTGGTAGAGGGTAGAAAGCCATGAATTCCTGGATGCAAAGGTAGACCTGGGCTATTAAAGAACCAACTTCTTCAGACTCTCACAGAAGTTGGACAGTGAGGTGCTGTTTGCGTTTACGTGCTCACGTTTATCAATCGATTTCCAACTTCTTGGGCTTAATTTGCAGGGTGGATCGGAAATACTGGCTGAATAAGCCAGCATTTTAACCGTCAAATTATCTTGGTTAATTGACAAAGAAAACTAGTTATTATCTGAACTCAATCTTGGGAACAACGAACATCTTTGTCAGCATTGCTTAAAATGAGTTTTTCTCCCTCTAGTTATGCCAGCAAAATCGTCCGTTGGCAACCGTCATCATTGTATGAGTAATCTCAGTAACTACACTCCTCCCGTTGCGTACAAAACACTAGGTACCTATTCCATAGGTTGCCCTCATTTTGTTCCTAAAATGGGATTGATAGTCTGACTTTTAGCATAATCAACGCCAGTTTGACTGAGCGTTCTATACTAGGCTTCCTGCTTAAGCTATATAATAAATCAGGTAAGCTGTCAATTAGCCGAACGTGTCTAGGCGAAACAATTAAATACGGTGGCGATTAACCACACATGACAAAACTACCAAGGTAATTAACATCCTCTGGATCTTTGATCGATCAACGTATCTCGAGATAAAAAGTACTGAAAACTCAGTTACAAATATAATTGCCTTAGAAACAAACATGAATTGCTCAATAACATAGAGGGACTAGACAGTATTTGCCAGATAAAACTTGCTTTCTGAACCTGGAGGTTCATTTGCGCAACTGGAATTTATCAAAAAAAATAATCGCAATCATGCTCTCCCTCTGCCGCCTTACTGTAGAATGGCATTTGCAACTTTAGCATCCAACTTACGTCGTTCTTAATTACATTTCCGCTCTCTGTGATACCCTTGTAAAGCTATAGGAATCCGATCCCGGATATACACTGCTTTCTTATTATAGGGTATCCCGCTGGTCAAGCTAACTGCGGTTGATCCAGACGAGGGAGACAATGCACAATTGTCTTTCCATTTGGACGGAGACCCGGCTCACTTGCGTATTTTCCACCTGGATGATAAAAGTGGCGAACTGAGTTTGCTCGCAGCGAGGGACCCTATGGAATCTGTCGGCACTTACCAGTTACAATTGAGGGTGAGTCTGATTTTGAGGTACTTAGTTGCGCCTGTACTTATTCTAAGTGTCTATTGAATGTCAGGTTTTCACTGTGAATTACTGGATTTTATCACTGGAGTAAGTGAAAGATCGAATCGTAGAAGTTGGAAACATGTAACTCAAGGTTTTAGTGTTATTTTAAGCTGAGAATCCTGTGAACAGAATCAAATGCATCGATATCGAAATATCCATTTACTGGTTGTTTTAAGGTAACAAGCAATGAGTTTTTAACTCAAGTCAATCGAAGTGAACATTTTCCCCGGCTCGATATTATCAAAGCTCATTTTGCACATGATGCTTTCACGTTCTACCACATTTCGATGGCAGTCCACTTTTGCCAGACGTGGTCAGTGAAGTGCTTCATTGTTAAAAGTACTTTCTCTGAGAAAACGAACATCCCAAAGGGATTCTTTGTCTCCTCATAGTCAATAAATGAAGCAAGAAAACTGCTTTCATGTAATGAGGAAAAATGATCTACGAAGGTAGAGCAAGGTCCGATTTTTTACAGCGGAGTGGGAAAGCAAGAATAATAGTATCCAGAAACAAAGCAAGTTTGCTGACTTAAAAACATAGGCACTGCGTTTGTTTTGTCAGCCAAAGAATCAAGCAAGCCGAAGAGTCAAGATAGTAATGGTAAACAACCGTTGGCGAGTAGTGGTTAACTTAAATCGCTTCACTAAAACCTACTTAATTCAGCTGCTTCTGACATTAGTTATCAAATCTGTAATGACCCCATGCTATTTAGTAGAAGCGGACTACTTTTAATGAAAAGCATTTTTTTACCTATGCAAAATGTGAGCTGCCCATTTATGACAACATCGACTCACAGCTCTTCACCTCCACATTCGCGGTGTGATGATATTAAGGTCTCACGTGATATGAACTGACGAGATTTAGCCGGAGTCGAAATTAATGTATTCATTAGGCATTGTGTCAAATTACCCACCATTGATAAAAATGACTCCCAAGGTTGGAGTTTTTTAGACCGGCATGTGGTTGGGTTAAATTAGGCGATAAGAAATGTCGAAATAATTTAATTTTCAAATGTTATCACTTGCATGTCAATATGGACGTCGTAGGCTGAGAACGATTGAAACCAATTTCAATCTAACCCAAATGAGTTTGTCAAATCCAGTACTTTCCACAATTCCTCATTGTGCACGCAATTTGGATGGTGAACTTGAGGATATATATATATTTATCCGGCACCCGACTGTATACTGAATAAATATTACATTTTGATGTTGCTTATTAGGCGAATACTGGAACAGCAGTGTGACATACAGAGCCCACATGTTGTCTCATCCCTGTTACACATCTTCCACGGAGTCCGTAATCACCACGCCATCGGCTTGTGATTGGGTGCGGTCAAAATGTCAACGTCCTGGTGTTTCACTAGTGACATCCGGATTCTGGTCTTCTTGAAGAAAATTGCGTCCTAATTTCTACAGCCTCTCAATGGCCATCGCATTCTTCGTGAAAAATGTGCATATTATATGACCATTTTTAATTAAGAGACAAAAAACATTAAATGACTAAACAGATCTCACATACGGAAGGCTCCTTCTTAGATCGACTACTGTGTTTAATTAATTCCCGGCAATTAAAACTAAAATAAACTAAAATTAGGATAGTGGTCTGCCTTGGGTTCCAGCATACTGTTGATGGTAAGTTGACCAAAAGATTTTTGCTCAGATCCGCGATGCACCAACGGGGTGTTGATGCACACCACAAAGGTGAATGAGCCCTGAAGAATAGTTTATTCCCGGTGGTATTCCACCCTTATGGGTTCAGTTGCACGAGGTTGAAGTCATTCGATGACCGTTGTTAGTTGAAACGTTATGGCAGGTTCATAGTTAGAAGCTGCGCATTTTCGAAAAGCATTCCAATGAGTCAAGTCACTTCAGAACAAATCACTGAATGGCTGATTGTGTTCTATCAGTATCTCTTCCTAGGAATTGTTTCGAGCCCTCTTGGAACTACGTTCGTATTGCGATATAATATCTCATCGAAATCTCGATTGAGGATGCGCATCCAACCGAGAACGTACAAACCCATAAAACAGTGGGTCGATTTTCGGCAAGTGCTTAAGCTCGCTTACAGCATTTGCTCAGTCAAGACCGTCTGAATGGTCGCTATCCCACACGTTACAATTTACTCACGACTTCACCCATTCTTCAAGTTCCGGTCATTGGATTTATTAATTTTTCGTGAACCTTTGAGATCAATCAATTATTGATCATGTGTAGACTGTTGATGATTAGTGATGTACGCATATCCAGTTGGGCCATCTGTTTTCAGTCAACATCAACCTCAAAGAAAAGTGACTTATTATGTTAGTAGTTGGAAATTGTATGCATAAATGAAAATATCCCCCACATAGTAGCAACACTCAACCCACTACTAATAAACAATGGAAGCACTGTACCGCCGTTTCATCATTGTTAGGAATCATCAACCTTGTGCTAGCAGCCCGTGGGCATTCAAACAATGTGCGAAACAATATAATGAAGTTCAATAAACCGACGTGAGCCCAAGTGGTGGAGTAATTGCTAAGGCATTCGACTCACAATTGTTCGTCTCTGGTTAGCGCCCCATTTTGGCAGCGGCGGATATTCACTGCTTCCACGGTTCCTTATTGGTAAGCTTACTGTCGTCATCACATGACGAATAATTTCATGAAAACTGACTTACTTTCCAGGTTTCAACAATATTTTATTTTTCCCCGAATAGCTAGACCAAAGCTTCCTTATCAGAAGGCCATGCAAAAGGTATAGCAATGTGATTAGTTCGCTTACCTCTTATTACGCTAGGAATTTTAGTCATACTACTGTTTTCCCATAACCCTAATATCAAACGGATGTGATAGCACTTTCCCTTCCAATGCCTTCTGTGGTTTTGCTAATCAGGTTTCTGATGCCGGAACACCGCCCCTCTCTGGTCATGCAAGTATCAATATTGTGCTCAACAAAAATCCTCACACATTTTCAAAATACGCGATGCACTCCCATACGCTTGATAAGACCATCGACGGTTCACTTGGAGAGCCTGAACCTCCGGTCGGAAGACAACCGATATTGGTAAACCGATCCATTGCAGACAAGCTTTTGACGCGTGCAGAACCTGTCAATCCCAGGACTGAAGACCAGATAAAGGGTTATTACAATTCACAACACGTTGATGATAATAATACTCCTGAAAGACATGACTCTTGGAACGCAGTCCCCAGACAAGTTTTCTCATATTTCAGCTCGGAAAGAGCTTTGATCATCATCATTTGTCTCATTGCTCTTTCTGCTGTAATAGCTTTCTTATTTCTCGTCGCAATCGTCGTAGTTCGAAGAAAATCCGTTTCTTTGAATCCGTCCAACCCACCGGAGAATCCGAGATCAGTTCCACGTATAATAAACACATGCACTCAGCCAACGTGGTTCGATCCGAATAAATCCGTTTCGGTGCCTCCGGTGTCGTTTGGACCAAATAAAACTTGGATCATTGAATCAGCAGAAAAATCTTACTCTCCAGCTGGTCAGTCAAGCATGAATTACATGCAACGTGCTTCTTGCAGTCCATTGACCGACGAATCACCAGGCACTCTTGAATTGGATAAAAGGTCCGAACAAGGAAACTATCAGTTTTGTAATGAACTTGTGACTGTAAGTTTCTGGTCTATCACTGATTGTACGGCAAAGATATTTCCCAATTTATGGTTTTGAAAACATGTCCCAGGTTTAAGTTCTTTTACTGTCATAACGATTCTAATCACATACAGATCGTCATGCCACAGCAGACAGACCTGTTTACATCTACGGGTTTTATTTATAACATTCACTCACCGAACCATGATGCCTTGGGTTCCGTTACGCTATGATTCAGAAATCAGGTTCATCGAGTCTTCGGTGATTTAGGAGGTATAGCGTTGCTTTCGGTCATCAGAATATGCGATAATCTCAATCAACATTAGTACTTCCTATTATACTAATGTGCTTTGTTCTGCAATAAATAGCTAATGAAAACGTTTGTGAAATAAAACTAATTTTACATGATTTCTTTCAGTCAGTTTTCGGTGAAAATTACCTAGGTGTCTTTTGATTACTATATCAACGTAGTTGAATCAGAAAAAGTGAGAAGTTGAATCTCACCGGCTTATCTAGTGAATGAATTTTTACAAAGATCAAAATGGAATAAAGGTTATTCCAAAGATTATTAGTAGTTTGGCTTAGGTTTGTCAAAGTAAATCATTGAATCTCCTGCTATTGCAGTCACGGAGTCTACTTCGTGGTTGAAAGCACGCCAAATATTTTTGGGTTCAAATGCAACTCAACTTGCTAAGTGGACTGATTCGTTGAACTTGTAAACGGAAATGAAGGAACGAATCTAAAACATCGTTGTGATAGAATACGATGAAATGCCGGAGTACGACTAAGGGAATGTACCCTGCAATAATGCAAACTAAGGAAGAATCATTGGGGTCTGCAAGAGTTACATTCACTATACACATTTTGTTTTGGCTCTTGAAATATCGGCTACGGGAACTGGGAGACATTTCGGAGCAAGCTACAAATACTGCCGACTGGGATGAATTTATATACAGGTTTTCCTCATTATACTCCGCTGCAAATAGCAGAAAGACAAGTTAAACGTAGGTGACTTTGTTCGCCAAGCGTACACATTTGAATATGTAAAAGAAATCATATCGAACATACAATTTCGAAAAACGTCTTAGAAGGGTCTTAGGATTTATCCCAGTTTGCATTCTTTGGTGATAACAAACTCGGCTGTCAAGCAGAATGTCTTAATATATGGGTTGTTCTACATTGATTGCCGCCTAGTTTATAAACTGAAGGTAAGTGTTTGTACATTAAGTTGTTTTGCTTTAAATGAAGTCTAACAATCATGCTTTTTAGTGATGGAAAAATTCGTTTAGGAACGTTCGTGATATACATCAAAGATGACCTTTTTTCAAGATGTTTCAACGGCGTTGTACTACTCATTCTCATTGTTATCGGAACGGTGAACCAACCAGAGGGAAACCATAAAATCATTTGGCACCAAAACTTAGAGAACAGTGCGCTGATTAAAACAAAATGGCAGGCTCAAAATTTTGCTCGATATTTTTCCCGGCCTCTTGAACTAAACAAGGCCACCAATTGCGTAATAGTAAATAAATAAGCTATGCCAAGAGTTTGTTTCTGCTGGAGGAAACAAATCATGCTGGAAAGTTACCACCAAGTTATTCATACTCATACAAAGGCTCCGCGGCACAATTTCCATTTTCGAATCCCGACATGGATGACTAAAGATAATCCAAGCACCATTATCCAGATAGGGTTGAATAATTTGTGAATGCTCTAAGTTTCAGCAGTCATCGAACATAAATTCATCGCACGATAAAATAAGGAGTCTATTTATCTTTCGCAACTGCGGAAAATGCTGACTTCATCTGGCGACCGGCTGATTTCGTTGAGGAGTTTATGAAAAGTGATTGCCCTCAGAACACAAAATATGCTTTTCGGGGAGTATATTACTGGAAAAGTTTTCTCGCATTCACATATCCATCCAAATTTATCCGTGCTAAGGAATGAAATTATGTCAATCCGAACTCATCCACTCTCTCAAGCACAGTCGGGTTGAAGCTACATAAGTCAGTCTCAGTACTGAGTGATTCTTGGCAAGGACATTAACAGGAAGGTTGACTATGCACAAGCTCAAGGGTATTTAATGGCATAAACTGTGATATTTCATGCAATATGATGTCTTTGCAACGAAGGGGTGATTAGCTATTTAGATTGTTCCATTTTGCGTTTGCCTTAATGGTAATGAATAATTTGAAAAGAAGCCCTCCGTGTAGAAGACACATTAGCGCAAGCTATACTGTACAAAACCATCACGGGAATCTACTCACAGTGAATAAAACAAGCCGTAATTACAACGGTACTTTTAAAATTCCTAGTGAGACAGCTTCAAGAGTATGGCATAAACATCATCAAAATAGTCGTTTGTTAGGCAACATGGTTATTCGTCTAATAAATTACCCGAGAATCCCACAGAAGAACATTAGTTCGTGTATTACGATGGCCAGCATTGCGCTTTTGCAGGATTATATTTCGCCTTTGATATTCTGGATTATTCAATCTTAGCACATAACTGCAATAAGCGAACAAGTGCAGAGATAAACACTAGACACAACTAATGATCGCGAAACAATGTGAATTTCTGACCACAACTGGAAAAATATGCGAAGCTTGGTCTATGCAAATGCAATGATGATTCTGAAAACCAGATTCAACGACGTGGTATTAGGACTGCAATTATAAACGAATGCAGTTATGTATGAATGGCTGTCTTACAAACACTTTCGCAATTTCGCTTCGGAGGGATAGTAAAACGCGTTGCTGATGCCTAATCAAATGATGTTCCCTAAACCCTTTTGGTTTTCGGTGGCAACTAATTGCTGGCACCTACGTGGCAGCATAGACTGCCATAAATCTTGAAACCAATCAGGGCGTTAGCTCAAAAACGCGACAGTTGAAAGACATTGACCCAATCAACACGAGCAAAAATGCGTTTTGTCATAATAATTCACAAAAACTGAAACAGTAAGGCAATCAATGTCACTAGTCTCTTCTATGGTAAGATCAAACATGCGATCAGGATTACTCGCGTACTGACAACTCTTGTAAATGTATTCCGTTTGGCAGCTGCAGCCGCTGTCTCCCTATGAACACCACATTGTTCCATCTATTTTCTGCACAGACCGGGCGTGACTGTTTTTTTCTCTGGTGTAGTCCATTCCCAATAGTTCATGTAATAACTGTGTGCTGACGGACAAAGATGATGCATACATTCTGGTATTCTTTCCTGGAAAATTGCCAACCAATTTTCACCAGTCAAATATTTCCTTGATGGCAAATCTCAGGCAACAACAACAGGCCCAAAGTCAAGGGATGCTGAAGGTCCTATTTCGAAGGCGTATGAAAATATGCCGATTTGGCTTATAATTAACCATTTTGAACAACCGGTCTAACGCTGCTTTAGCGGATGTAAAATGCAACAGGCACTAGTGAGTGTCAAAATTGAACTTGCTACACATCCGTTTTTGCAATCGCATGCCTAATCCATAACCAAGCAAAATCTCTCAAAATCGGACACAAATGAAAGTCATTTTTTGACAGTTTAGCACTAGCAATATACAAATAAACCTTGCCTTCTGTCGTCAGGACTTTAATAGATATCTGCCGAAAATTAGTTGTTGAAACACCACGGTCGTAATATCAGATAAGGCAAACTGCTTGGGCTGTTCAAAGGCGGATTTATGAATCCATCAAATTAGCGACAGTGATAACCTGATTATTTCCGTTAAGATGTTATAAATTACAAAACATCTCAGCAATACATTCTAGTTTTCCACCTGTGGATGTTAAAAAGACTCTTGTTGGTGGTCAGATCTTGTTCACAACAGACGTGTGCAGAGCACAAATTTATTTTGAAATTACAAAAAGCTGTTTTCAGCGGAACTCAGTTACGCATCATTTGCTTATTTGGGTCCAGCGCTGCTAAACAGGACACCTCTGGTATTTCGGTTTTATATACACCTTATCAAGTCCAAAAGACCTGACTTTCATAATGACTGGTTGGGCAAAAACCGGATGACAGTAGGTGGAACGATTTCAGAGGTTTCCCAATTCTCACTTTAAATGTCATGAACCAGATAGGTAGAAAAACCTTTATGATATAGCATAAAGTAATAGACTCTGTTGGATCCATAATCAAAACATTACAAACAATTTTTTTGATGTTATACGATAAAACTTGAAGTCTCTCATTATGAAAAACAGTAGTGACATAGCGTAGGGGGAAATAGAGAAAAATATTTTAAAACCTAGCACAAGGCTTAAAGCAAAGCTATGATTGTTTTCTTGTACCATGCAACTTCCAAAATGACTCTGAAGTGGCCTTCGAAGAAAAACTCGTACGCCGTTTTGTGTTGTTATTGCCATTATGATCAATATTCTCAAAATTGTGTTTCTATTGTCTCATTGTGTTTAAAGTAGGTTCTTATGCGGCAAGTATGAAACTTTAGGACTGTGAAGTTCAGGTGGACCTGTTCTGCTATCAGCCGGTTTTCCTAACATCAACTACTATTCTTCTTGATTTTGTTGTTACCTTCTTGGCAGTGGAATAGTAACCACGTAAGCAACGGCAAACAATAACCTCGATTGGTTGAGGGCTGCATATATTAGGAAAAAACAAGGGTTTAGGTTGATTGAAGGAGGAGCTGTGCAGATAAACAATAGTAATTTAGATTTCCTGCATTTATACAAATGTTCGATTGGATTTTAGTCCGAATGCATATTTTGCACTGGTTTATTCTAGAACACCTAATGCCCAGTGTGATAAGCAAACTGATTCACCAAAGTTTACTCGGTTATAGAATTTTCTTCTGAATAGTGACTTTATCGCCTTTCTTAGGTGAGCAAATTGTCTTAGTGCCATGGAGGTTCCCGAAGATTTCCATCGATTACACCCTGTAATAGGAATGAACCCACTAGCTGAAATTTCAAGAAAACGGTGAGCTGGACATGTGCGAAAAAGGCAAGATCCAAAAGAAAACTGATTCACTAGCACTCTATTTATGTGCTTGTTAGCAATATACGGTTGTCGTTCACCTGAAACTACTATAAAGAAAGTGTATGAACTTCGTTGAGTGATACCAAATCATAACTGCTATCAATATTTATTCAAGATGCCTCATTGAAAGCGGACGTATTGAATGATTCTCAAAGCTATGAGATCTTATTTACTTTGACGTTGGTTCGGCAAAACTGATTGTTGTCCACTTTTGATTGACAGAAGACACTGGATTCTCGTCGATTTACACCCAGCTGCTTGGAATCAAATCCACGTATGTGTAATCCATGTGCACTGCTCCGTACAAACACGTTTAGCCCTTCAGTGAATCTGCATCTTGTTGAAGATCATTTAAGCTACAAATGTGCTTCACCCGATTCGGCCGCCTCCAGTCCGGCAGATTTCATGGATCCTTCTTTGCAAACGGCATATCAGACAATTACCGAACGAGAATGGGTAAAGCGGCGCGGATTGGATCACTCTTGTATGCAATGATTTGTTTTGATTCTTCATTATTTATTTCCTCTTATAATCACTTATATTCATACTTTTGGTCTAACTGACCCAATGGGAGAGGTTTTGTTAGAAATTGACTTCACAGCCGAAAGATTAGTTAACCCAGTTACACCCCAGTACTCCCTCTGTTGACAAATGACTGACTTGACCTGTGATGGACTCACGAATTCGGTAAAATCCAAAAGTTGCAATAAATGTGGAAGATATTCTTTGGATTTACTGCTCCTATTGAGGCGCGTATAAAAAATAAAAATATTTCGAATTTGATATTGGTTATGAATATGTTCGTTCAAAGGACAATAAAAATGCGAACAGTAAAAGTAAACCATAACAATGAAAATATATTTAAATAAAGGTCTTGAAAGCAGTGTACTGGGTATTTTTCACTGGCTGTCAGATATGTATTCTCCCTTAAGATAATAGTCATTATGCGTAGTGAAATAAAATCCCTGCTCATACATTGCTAATAATCCAAAACTGACTGCCTTATTTTTCCCATTTTAACCTATTCAAAAATGAACAAACATCAAATAAAAGTAATGATTTTGCAGTTGTCTGGCTCTCAGCTTTTTCGATAATCAAAACCTTCCAAACTCACGAACAAAATTGACTAGTGGTCGAGCAACTTGTTAGGATCATGCAGTTGGCATATCAGTCTTGAACACGATTGCTGTTGACTGGCTATGAGGAAAGAGATGACGAAATGTTTACTGGGAACCGAACCTTAAAGGAACAAGAAGAAAAGACAAATGAACTTTATGCTTATCATAATTTCCACAAATTTCTGGGCAACTTGCATTACGGAATCTTCTACATATGTACATACTAGATTTTGCCATGCATGGCTGACTTCAAACTTCGCTAAACAATACCGGATACGGTCAGCGTGGGCAGCAGTACTAAGTTGCCCACTTGAGACTGGGCGGTATTCTTAGGGCATCACAACTGGAACCCTTGGTACCTAAAACAAAAACAAAACGAATGCGGGATGCAGCGTGCGCTCACTAATCAAGTGAGGGGTTATGACTAGGCATTCCGTTCGAATGTCTCTGGAAGACATAAAATATGCTGGGTCCTCAGCACACCTTTCCAGCTCTTGTGCCGATGACCTTTATACAGTATATTTTGTGCGTCTCCTTTAGTTTTTATATAATCGGGTTTTAACTGCCTCACCTGAATGTCCATCACTCTCCTTCATCTTTACACTTTAGAATGAAGGCTGTACATTTTCTATACATAATTTAACCGTCAGTCTTCTGCGCAATCCGTCGTAAATATCGGTAGTATCGAAATGTCCATGATCGAAATATTTTTTGGTTGCATGCCCGACCGTAGGGTGTACCCTTAGATGCGAAATGCACGTGAAAATGTGGAAACATGAGAGTTTTGGACATTGCTTGTGTCACGCATGCTTAAATGGGACTTATTTCGGAATGTGCAGCTACATCGAGACAATTATTATTTGCTACCTTTCATCAGTGGTTTTTACGGTACCGATCCAATTGCACGTTCTTGCCGAATTTAGTTGTTAATCCGATTTGGCTAGTTGACCAATTACTGTTGCGTATGGATTGTGATTACTTCCATCATTGAATAGTTTGCTTCCAGATAATTAACTACGCTCGAGTGATAGCTTCAACGTACACCTTAGTCTGCATTCACAATCTTCATAATTAGTTCAGAATTTTCCTTAGCCCATTGAGAGTTCACAGTTTGTCCTTGCAACAGTAGTCAGTTACATACATATTATTTTGGGTGAGGAGAAACTATTTCCATTTGGCGCATGTATTGTTAACAAATGACTGCACATTTATAACGCATTTATAGATGCAGAAGAGCCGGATAACTTCACCATAGCAGTGTACACCTACAAGTGTCGTCAGCTATGCATATTTATGCAAATATTTTTCAAGAGTGGCGCCTTAGCGAAAACAAAAGCCACATTTTGAATTCCTCGGCAAATGAACAATTTTCTGCTGTGTCAGAAACGTACTTATTAAGTTGAAGTGAACGGTGGTGCTCAAACTTGCTCTGCACATTTTACTATAATCGTGAAGTCAGATAACGACGTGCACTGAATCCATTTACATTCTACACAAACTGAGAATTACTAACTTCTTTTCATTATCAATCTTCATTTTGCAGCACCAAAACGGCTGGAAGCCCACACGCTCATTCCGCGGGTAAAGTTTGCTGAAAGAGACCCGGCTTACCAGGACTTGCAATTTGCCACGGTACGTGACCCCCCGGGGCTACTGGAAATGCCCGAAATTCGCTCAACACCAAGCCTCCCGTCGGGCATGGCCACACAACAAAAATGATAGCAACAGACAAGCACACTGAAAGTGTGATGCGTACATGGTACTAGAAGCCAATCTGGCAGTCGGTGTGCGGCATGCTGTGACTGATGAACAGGAACTCATGTTGAGAGATACGATACTCTTAGAACTGGTGTGGTTCGCCGACCAGCACTGCTCCACCATTTATAGTATGCGTACTACTCGGAAAGCTTAACCATTATTTCCTGTCGTTGAATGTCCGACGTACAGATGCACATAAGAATCCCTCGACAGCTCCAACAAACATCTGCCTGTATTAATGAATTGGCCAGCCTGAGTGACATGGAACAATTTTCGAAGATCTTTGTTTTAGCAGTCCAATTTGTTATTCAAAAGCAATGATATGTAAGTGGCTAGAACTACACATTCCAAAGCTAACAAACGAGAAAAAAGATGAAAAAAATGATTGGTGCCACTCATTCAATAGGCATGTTTTCGAAGTGAAAGACAAGGAGTATGAAAAATATGATCCCATTTCCTGTGTCATTCAGAATCTGCCTTTAATTCCTTTGCAATATCTGTTGTTACAAAGCACAGCTGAAATTTCTTGTATTTGCTGCTGTCATTATCGACTCCTTTTATCCAAATCTTTGTTCATCCTGAAAACCTCCAACCACCTAACAAGCACAGACAAAAGATGGTTCCTTTTCAGTTTCTTGTTCATTTCACACAGTCGCATTGAGACACACACCGGCCCCCAGGAAGTACACTAGTGTATCACCAGGATCCTCTAGGAGATAGTGCCCTAACAACCATCACCTCCCTTAGTGAAGTCAGTGGGAAGAACAGATAGGAACGGAACTGTATTGACGATCCATCCGGTAAAAGTTTTACATCTATATTTATTTATACAGCCACCAACTATTGCCATTAAAGCTCTCCTATTTGTTCACTGGTAATCATCGGTTTTAAACAAAAGATATTCATGAATGCGCAGATGTTTTGCTATTTCGAACGAACAGTTTATCGTTAGCAAGTATTGAGAAAAATCTGGTCTTGCCAAAATCCTAGCTTTTGCTCTGCCCGTTTTTACGCATGTAATTCTTACGTGAAATATGTCGAGCTAAAGAAGTTGATGCATTTCCAGCAGATTTTAGTCACAGCTTGTTAAACCCTTGTGTAAGTTTACGGGCGAGAAAGGTTCCGAAGCATCATAAAGTGATTCTAGCGGCAGAAAAAAATCCTGGTGGTATTTTAAAGGGTTCAGAATCCATCAGTTTAAAAGGCACAAAACAGGTGTTCACCAAGTCGTCCATATCATGGTCGTCGACAACGGGTGATTGGTTCTATCGCCAACAACTTTCTTATTTAGCACCTTAGGGTAAACCGTTACCTCTTATCTAACAGTACGTAAACTTCCGTATTACCATAAATAGTGTTAAGCAAGCAAAGGTTAAAAATGAAGGAAATTCCAAAAGAACCGATCGATGTATGCAAACCTTAAAAAAGAGGGTAAATCGAAGATGCACCAAAAGGAAATAATAAAATCTAAATTAACAAGGTCAACCTTTGCTATATTGGATGAGCAAAGTGGATGCCGAACTGAGGTACTTAGGGAGAATAAATATACGGCTAGGCTTACGTGAACTGAGATGCCGAATAAATCCAAACGAAATCGAAAGGTGAGTGCTAGATGAGTAGAATCCACAGATTTGATGCACATAAGATCGTAAATGAAGATTTGCCCCAAGAGTGACAACGAAAGAACATGAGAAAACTAGTAACACAACAGGTACAATAAAAAACAGTATGAAAGCCAATGCGTATGCTCATTCACCTACCATGCACTTCATCGTTGCCAGTTGCTCGTTGAGGTTTGCTACGCTTTGATGGACTTGATGCGACTCGATTGTTTAAACCGAAATAAAGACATGACCGATGTTCTAAATCATGCCTGTGATTAAAGATTCCAACCTCCAAGGTTGCATGATTTTCTGAGAAGCTCATGAGCTTCTCAGATCTCGTTAAATACTGAAATGTGGATACGTTAACCCGAGTGTTCAATTGATCTTCCCAGAGCCCACGACGCTGAAAACGGCGCCATTGGCTTCGTACATCGCAAACAGTTGCATTGAAATCCTCGTCTAGTTAATTCCGACTGATTGCTAGGCATTCACCTTCGTCCTCAAACGCTGGTAGAAATAACACTTGGGATAGAAGGAAATGTCTAGCGCGTGCTCAGAGCAGTTATGGGAGACTAATCATTTGACAACATTTCGAGAATTGCTTATCACGAGTAGAACTTCATAGGCCATATGAGTCTCTCCTATAGTAGATAAGAAAAGCAGTAACTGGCTTGCTGTCATCGTCTTCACTCAGGGAAGTTTATTCATGCAATGTGCACCTCGAAATACTGCGAACAAGCTCCACATGCCCCACTCGATTTCGTGTAAAGTTACCGAAAACGCAGATTCATGGAAAGATAATTATCAACCTAGTTGTATTATATCCTCTCGTTTCGTGGTTGGATATTACGCCATCGGTCTATTCACGTAATACGTATTCGGTTATCCCAACTGGAAGCATCCCGTGTTCAGAACACCTGCCTGATTACAAGACGGTTGCTGACATTTGACTGCGAATACCGGCTCTGAATACATTCAACTAATAAAACAGTCCTTTTATATTTCGTATTGGGATCATCCTTGTACCAACTCGATTTCCTACTAAATGAGTCCATAACAAATTAGGGCGCCGGAGTTGGCGCTTAGCAGAACAGAACGAATCAAACACGTTAACAGTCAATCCTTAGCGAAAATTCAGCCAAACGTGTCTGGATGAGTTTGTCACTATTTTGCATTCGGACCACTTGTTCAGCTCTAATTTTCCTTCTTTCTATTCTAAGTGCCCAGCAAATTTATCGAATTGTGGAGTTCAGCATCCATATCAAATGCAGTAAATGTAAAACGCGACTGAATTGCTCATTAGTTGGGAACTGATAGCTGTCTCGTTTCACGGATCCACTTCGTTTGCATCAACAAGTTTGGAGTGCTGGCCGCATTCCATTGTTTCAATTTTTTTCAATTTCTCTTCTATTATGTTTACCCTGTTGAACTTTACAAGCGTATTTTAACAGAATTCATGCGAATGCTGTAAGCAGACAAGCAGTGAGTACCGACTACGTATAAATCCATTTCATCATGAAATCTGAAAATCGGGACTTCTGGACATCGAAATGCATTTTTCGGGAATGCTCGCACTAGGTCGATATTCTAGTTAGCATGGCTAATCTTTTTAAGGCACTTTCACCAACAGATGATTCGGTTTTCAACTGTTTCAGAGATCATTGTCTACGGTACATGAAACGCTAGCTTGTCGGTAATTGTGCTAGGAAATATCTCTGCCGCACTATGTTTTGATATAGGCCAGCCTGCGGGAAGGCAGTGAACATATTGGACACGTTTATTTCCCCATTAGTTCAGTTCATTCGGCTGGCTTCAATGTCGTTACTTTCGGCTAGACAAAGGAACAAACTGTCCTCCCCGGAGTTTTCCGTGTCTCCGAAAATACAGTAAAACGTCTCATTTTCAAGTTCACTCTTCGTGGCCTATACCCAACCGCGATCTCTCTCTTCACCCCTTGCTTGACACGTGGTACTGCCCTTTGTGCTCGTGATCATTTTGCCTTGGTTTCATATGAGTGTGCGCACAGGATGTGCACTGTTAGACCGGGTCTAAATCAACATCCGTTTGTACGGATTTAGGTTGGAAGGTTCTGTACGTCTCAGGAGCTTTCAACCGAAACCTCTTTTAAGTTCAGAGCGTCGGTACATGTGCTTTTCGGTAGCAGCCTAATTCGGGTTCTGTTAGGACTTATTCTGATTATTCAGAATTATGATTTCAGTAGACGTTGTGGTGGTTGCTAGTTATTTCAAAGCCCAGCCAGACTGTTTACCACTGGGTCGATGGCCGATTTTTTGTCCCATCCGATCTCACTGGCAAGGGAGATTACGCCAACTTTGTTTTGTACAGAGACTATTCATGATGAACATTAATCTTTATCATGTAGACGGACATTGGCTCACCCGCACCCTCTTGCGCCTTCATACCGTTGTATGCAGACCCTTCGAATCACTATCGGTCACCAGTTTGGATGAATCGCTGGAGAGGTTTCGAGAATACTGGTTCATTGGTTCACACCAGTGGATTCAGATAATGCCCGCCACTGATTATGCGTAGTTTGCTGTCACACTAACACGCCAATCACATGGATTCTTAGCGATGATCACAGGCTTCCGCTACGGACGGTGCCTTCGGCGCGCTTGTTGTCTCAACGAAATGTCCAGAATCCGAGGGAAAATTGGAAATAGGTCAAAGGAGTCTACGCCCAGCGACAACCGCTTTTTAGGAGTTCATGATATTTAAACCTCCAAAAGGGCAGGTAATCTTGGTTTCATTTGCTCTGTCGAATGCTCTGTGATCCATCCCCGGAAGACATATGAAATGAGAGGCTTAAAGCTTCGAAGTGTAGCTGACCAAGAGCCTGGGAAATGAAAGCGAGCAGTGTACGATGGGACCGGTAATGAAATGGAAAATTTGAAATCATGCAACGGTTGTAGTTTTTGTCGATTAATTAGGAATGCAGGTCCACGGAAGCCGAATTTAATCCGGGTGATTCAGGAAGCGAAAGGTTCGAAAGTTCAGTTATTTACCCTAGCAGAAGGCATTAGGGAGGAGTTTGGTTAGCCCACCGCATGGTGGACTACTGCCTGCAACTAAATAACAGCCTGTTCCGAAATGGACATGATCAGGGAGACAGGATTGCTAAAACACAAGGTTACTGGACCAGATGGACTGTCAGTGTCCTTCTCCCTGGACGGCTGCGAAACGTTGACACTGGAACAAGCAGAATTTCACTCATCAGTCTGCGAGAAAGATCGAAGTGCTTAGAAATGGTTTGACTAGGTAAGTGGGTCTATTCACAAGTGTGGTGATAGGTGTTCATGTGGAAATTCAAAAAGTAATTGGTTTGGAAAGCATTGTATCCAAGATGCCCACGAGCATCATTCCCCTCCGAATGTCTGGTATTCGCGAAATGTGCATACCTGAGAACTTGGCTAGGTTCAGTCTCGGTCAGGTCGTATTGACCAAATTTTCATTTTATGAGGTCTCTTAGAATGTAGGCTCATGATTTCTTTCATTCCTGGTTTGAAGGCGAAGTTCGACTCAGTCGTATGTGCAGTTCTTTGCCGCTGCCTGTCATTGGAGGGGTAACGGAGGAGTTCATTTCACTCATATCATCTATAAATGTGAATAGCCGAAGCCGGTTTTGTGTTTGCGGCGACGTTTCACCCGAGCTGCTCCTTTTACCTTTACTTTCTAACGTCGTGGTTCAGGTGGCGATGAAGAACGCACTGTCATCATGTGAGGATAGTGGTACCAATATTTATTCAAAGAGTAATCTGTGTGACTTAGAATTTGCGGACGACTTTGTATTGCTGAATGAATATTCAAGTAAGCTCGATTATCTTCTCGATGGTCTAAACGATAGTGCCGATATATTTTGTACAAGTTTTGTATCTTCGACCGATAAATTTGTGTTTCGATTGACTGAGGAAGCCAGTGATAATAAAGATAGAGGTATAAGAACTGTTGCTGTCGTCAGCAATGTCTCATAGATAGTTTTGTGCAAGTAATCGCATGTCTGGAGAACGAAGCACGGAATTAGCCAAAATTCGGTGCTCGATTATCAAGGGTAATGTAAATTTTGCCAGGTAAATTGTGACGAAATGCGATAGCATAGCGTCGATAGAGAATAGCAAGTAAATTCTGAAATGGTAAAAGAAAATGTTACATTAGGATTTAAATCACCTACGACGGAGAAGTAGCATCATTTCATCTCGTTCTCTTCACAGGAATGATAACTGGATTTGGATAAAAGTATCAAAATAAATAAAGTTTTGTCATCGCTGTCAGCGAGCAAACAATCGCTTGCAAACTGGCAAAGTTTAATTTTATGTACACTTTCCACTGGCCAGAGGTTATAGTTAAGAGCTCGATTCTTTATTAGGTGTTTACGAAAGTTTAAAATCAAACGTTCAACCTAGCCTCTATCCAGATGTCCCCAGTCACGGAATTAAACGTGGAGCGCAGTAAACCACAAGGAATTCCAAAAGCGTCAAAAAAGAAGACAACTGACCCTCAGGATAGCAATGTGAAACAACAGGGGCAGAAAAGCAAATGTTAATATTACGGTACTCATCCCAGCGGTCTAACCAATAACGGCGATTGCCTCGTTCAATTTTCTTTCGGTCGTAAACCGATCCCAGAAACCAGAGATATTTTTCATAACATTCGATCGCAGTTCAGTTGTCACCCTCCTTGATGTGATAAATGTTGGTTTCACGTTGACTAAATCGTTATCGCTCACTGGTTGTTCGGATCATTTGAAGGCTGTGTGTCTTCCTGACTTACACAGGCTGACCGGCTGACAATTTGATATGTGCTCATTCTAGTTTGTGCTAAGACTGTGTTCATACCAACACAAAGACCTTCTATCACTCATATACGTTCTTAGATGCGAGTAGTTGATTTCAGTCCAAATCGGAGATTTCTAAACCGTTATCCCCACAAACAATTGCCTAACATCATAACAAATATCGAAACAGGCCCGAGGGTGCCCTGAACGCAGAAGTCGACGCCACGCAGTTCTCTAGGACAGGCATGCCTCAGAAAAGACAAATATCAGCTACTTTCCTGGGCTTTGGAATATCCTTCCTTCCGAATGCAAAGTGCTTTAAAGTAGACAAAAGCACTTGTGACCCGATGTAACCTAAAGCAAATGAAAGGAAAAGACTATAACAATTAGCAATAGTCCCAATCTTCATTGGACGACTGGAGATGATTGCCCATGAAAACTAGATGTTAGTAAGATGATGAAGGATTACGGTGGCTTACTGATTCACCCGCAGCACCGATGTCTAAGTATTTGAGGAAAACAAGATAAGGACCAACTAATATGGCCCACTGTGAAATTGAATTTTCTACTAATGTAGCAGTAAAAACACTTACTACCATAATGAAGGTGATTAGAAAAAAAGCTCTTCGGAGAAGAATAAGGCCGATGATCCTTATAAGCCTTCGGCCCCCTTGTTCGTATATAGTGGAAACGTTTGTTATCTAAGGTTGACGACACTCCATGGGTTGGTCTGAGAAGAAATGGTATCTCAAGGCCTATATAAATAAACAATTGTATCCACCGAGGCTAAAGGTGATAGAATCTGCTGTGAAATTCTCCTAGGTATTGCCCGAACTGCATCTAAACCGTTCGCGGTTGTTCCCCATTTCCACATAATGCAGTGGACGCAATAAATGTACGCTTGAGATTCTAGCCACGTTGTCACCCGGTGCGCGATGCAACGATTGAAACTTGTTTACTCCATATATTTGATAACACTGGGGCACTTTCCATGAACTAAAGACCTCTGGCTCATTAGACCTGGAAGGTGCTCCGCATTACGTCGACCGCAGCGTTCTCTGGCAATGAATCTCATTGAAGTCGGCGCCACAGAAATTCTTTTAAATTTCGTAATCTCCAAATGCAACCAGTCGAAGAGGAGTTCATGGTTAAAGCGATTTTCAAACTGTCCTTCCAAAGGAGCTGCTTCTCATCGCCTGTTATTCTCAGTTTTGTAATTGAAATGACTCTGGGAATCGCTTCTAATTGAGGACTCAATACAGCTATTTTTCGAATGTTTTCCATCTTGGACTAGACTTGAACTGATTTTGTTCTGATTTTCCTAATGAAAAATAAAGTTTTCTCAATCATAGTTGGTTGTTCCTCATTTTTCTTTCAAGTCATGGGTTCTAATTTTATTAACTATTTGATGTTCATCCCTGCCGTCAAAACTGGACTGATTTCACTTTTCTAATTCCTAGAAGCAACTTTGGTTATACCGTTGGTCCACTTCGACAACAGCAGTTTCACTAATATTATTTATGCAAAAGATACTGGACCAGCTCCATCGCTTTGGTGCTCTCCTCGCTTGTGTCGTTCGATTTCGGAGGAATTTGCTTTCCGTACTTTAAATTTTGCATTTCTTATTAAGTTCATTCAATACTTTTCCAATCAGAGATACATCTCTCGTTTATCGTCTCGCTCAAGCATTCCGCGTTTAGTTACCAGTCCATTTGTTCAAACAAAACTCGCTTCTCGTTATACTCCGATAGTGGTCAAAAAATCACAATCAGGGAACCTTCCCCACAGTTCAGCTCACTCCTGCATTAGCGGCTCTAACTGAGCAATTTTCAAACAGTTTCTTGTTCTAACGGTGAGTTGCAGCAGTGTCATTACCAGGAACACTTCAGCTTGAGGTTCTACCAAAGAGAACGCGTGAAATAACTGTGAAACAAGCACCTCACACTATTACTAGTTTGGTACGATCCACTTGATCCAAATAACAGTTCATTTGGTAGGTATTAGTAGTAGGAGAATTTTCGGCATGAACTAATCCACCATGCGATATCTAAGCTCAGGTCACCATTAAGAAATCATGGAACCACTGTACAGCTGTTTACCCTAGTTAGGAATAATCAACAATGCATATTCACTGCGCCTGAACTGGGACGCGAACCCGGGAAGAACTATTTTGGGTTGAATGCCTTAGCCATTATGCTAGAGGCCAAACAGTCATCGGTTTGTTGAACTTCACCTCTTAGGCTGCCTGCAGATAATACATCTATCAGTGGAGGTCAATCGCTCTGTGATAGCAGCCTATGGCGAATTCACACGGCTCGATTAGTCATAATGTGGGACCAGTTAATCATCTTTAATCTTGAATGAGTGCATATTCAAGCTCAACTATTAGTCCACATTCTTTGCGGTTTTCTTCGCCCTATCTTGAAAATACGCCCTAAGAACAGTATTTATTTTATTACCAGTATCCGGGCCCCTTTCCTACTTAGCTTTTTCTCACCCCACTTTTCAGCTCTCCTTCTTCATATTTCATGAAACCTGATTTGCCATCTTAATCTGAGTTAAACTCCACGCAATAAAATTGTACTTCACTGCTTTCTCCTCCATGCGCTTATCACCGTTGGCATTCGGCCGGGGTGGTCAAGTGGATAAATTTGTGGCGTTTGGACTTAAAGGTCACGGGTTCGAATCCTCCAACCGCAGGGCAACTTCCACACTTGGAAACCCTCTGCTGGCAGCAGCCCTCTTTCTGAAAAATGATGCGCATTGTTATCTTATCAATAAAGGAAGTGAAATGATAAAGGTTTCCAGAACCTATACCATTGGGTTCCTTTAAAACGGCGACCACAATTTTATGTTGGACATGCCAGTCCCAATTCTGTGACAGCTAGTGAGACACCCAATTTTGTTACGAAGACAAATCCTCGGTGTTCTTTTCTTGGTTGACTTATAATTTGTAGCCAACAAAGTTGAGATGGACAAACCCTGATTCCAAAGTAACCACAGGCGGCGTATAAAACAAATTTGTGCCCACCGGTACCCGTGAAGGGACATTCTGGCCTGCCTGTACGTCTATCTTGGTTATAAAGCGGGCGACCTGGGCTAGTAATTACCAGCCCCAATGAGTTAGGGTTGTCTTCGATTCTGTGGTAAACCGTACGAAGTAAATATTCCTTATGCAGCTGGGAATGCCAATCAATCAACTCTGAAAGTCGGTGGAGAAATGATGATGAGGCAATGAAGAATAGACGATTCAGCAGGTATACATTTCTCTGTTCGGTCTTTACCCTTGTTTTTTTTATTATCGTTCTTCGACGTGGTCCCCATGGTCATGAATGTAGAGATTATTGGTGATAAAACACGCATGCATGTATCCATGTATTGTGCAAAAACCCATATCAACATCATAGCTAAGTAGAAATTAACGGTCTGGTTAATCTTGTGTCAGTTTCTTTGCGTGATCCACGCTTATATTGCAAAAAATTTGATGAACTCTCCGCTGATGTTTACTAGCTTTACATCCACAGAGAAGTCAATTTATTTCACTTTTCCGTCCCAAACGGACTCTGAAGCAAGAACAGTTGTTCAGTCAGTATCGTGTTGGGAGGAAATGTTTCCCGCCAGCATATGCGTATATGAAAGAAAATCATGAAAACGAAAACATTCTAGCATGTGTCCAATAGTCGGAATTTTTCTATTTCCTTGTAGCAGTGAAGCAGGCGAACTCAAAAAGCCTAATTTCGGTAGACCACATCGTCAATTAGTAACGGGCAAACAGTCGCGAAAACACCACCGCCAACTGACTGGAGAGCGGGGCGGACTAACTAAGTTATTGTATACTAAGTTAGACTAGGGTACCAACACTACATTAATTTCCTGTTTCACTCAGCAAGCCAGAGTGTGTCGAACCCTATTTTTCTTCAGTCATGAAAGGTTTACGGAACACCGGAACACCAACTTAATTGACAGAAAACGCAACGAACCGTCCCGATGTTAGTTGCCTACTGGCCGCATTTAGCGCTTTATAGTAGTAAAATTATGGGGTGAATCTAGAAACTCTGCATTTGACTGTGATGACAATTTTCGGAGTAAATTAAATTAACGAATAAATTTAACCAGAATTTGTTGCTTCGTTTTTCATCTGCTACTCACGATCCATCAACTTGGTCTTAATACGCTGATGTGAGAAGTAAAAGGACTGGCATGCTTTTCCTCAACCCTCTTCAGCACTCATATTTGATGGGTCTTGAAACTCCAACAATTTTTTCTCACTGCTGATGTTCACTGTTCGTTGTGTCAAAAATGCATTTTGATCGGTTGGCTTCCGGTCAGAAGCGACTGGATTGTCAAAGCATACACCAGTAAGTCTCCCTTCACACGTGACCGTTGTAATGTGTACGTGACACACTGAATTGTTATTTGTGTCACTCGCACATTTCTCTAATAAGGTACATAAATAAAAATAAAGTTCAATGTTATTGTGGCTGTGAAGGGTAGAACACAATTAAGTGAAACCAACAGAATGTTCGCAACCCAGGTATATCTGAATTAGTTGATTCTTTGATGAACCGCTGGCCTTACAATACAAACAATAAAATGACGTCTCAGGGCTTACTGATTTATTTAAAATATTGGTAAGCTGACTGAATAATTCTAATGCCATTGAGTTTATCTACGTACGCATAGTTAATAATTGTTCAAATTCAATTTTCTTTCGTGGAAGTTCTACAAATCGATGCCAAAAATTGGAAAATTTGACACAACTGACATATAAGTTGATCCATAATCTTACAATTTGAATTTATCTTGATAGTTCAGAAACGGTTCAAAACCTATAGGATATTTCCCATTTTTGTTTCCAAACTTGTTGAGTACCTTTTCATTAGGTACCGGGAGGGAAAAGCATATAGGTGGTGGATTCTAGCAAAAGAAACCATGAAAAACATGAAACCAAACTGCAGAAATACATCCTCGAAGAAATGCATTTTCAAGGTATCCAAATTCGTCAGTGTCCTTACACGACTGCATAAGAAGAGGGTTTGAGAAGAAATTAAACTCCGTCGGTTTCATCTGATGGATGAAACAAATCATTGTGAAAAGAGTATTACGGGTGAATACCGGATGGATATATTACTGGGCAAAGTGGAAACATTTCTTACTCCTACTAACGGTGAAATTCCATTCATCTCAGCATTGGTCGATTCGACGTACGTCTTTGAATTCACCGCCGAGGACATTAAGACCCTGCCGAAGAATAGTCAAATTTTGACATGTAGACTACTGCGAATGACATGAGATTGCGTAATTTGGGTGAACAATGGATGACATCTTTGAACAATCATCCTTCGGTGAGATGTTTTCGGTTGACAAGCAACATAAGAAACCGCTGCGTGACTTATAAGTGCAAGTAACACTAATGCCGAAAAGGCGAACTGTTCACATTCTATATCTCAAAATTTTTTTATCTTATCAAAACATTTCAAATCTGAACGCCTCTTTGAATATTAGTTCATTTCATACCCAACCAAAGTTGTCAGGAAGCGCCATTCAAATCTCCAAACATATTCACTTTAAAACCGGTGATTTATGAATCATTCTGTCATGCCAACTCTAAGGCTAGGCGTTGTTCACCCCGAGAACAAACAGTTATCTCGGTTTGGGAGAACCGAATAGGATAACGTGGATTTGTTTACGAGGAGAGTAAAAGTTCGAGTTATATATTATTAGTAATTTTTTTCTCAGTAAAATGTTCTCCAGCAAACACAAAAATCATTTTCAAGATTGGATGGAGATGAGCCGGTTGATTAGTTTATTTAGCAATCAACGGCCGTGAAATTTACAAACGTGTTTGTGATGACCACGCAACTAACAATGGTGCTCACAAAAATGGTGTCATACGCTCCAGAAGTAACAATTTCTGGAGCGACCTAGATTACGCAGACGGCGTCGTGTGCCTGTTCGAGTCTGCGGACCATGCACAATGCGCAGTAGATAGACTCTCGAGGTCGGTTGCTCGCTTCGGCATGTGCTTTGCACCTTCAAAGTGCAAAGTACTGTTACAGGACTGGACGACGACAGCGACGAACTTGATACTGGATGGAGAGGAGCTGACGATTGTGGTCCGTTTCACCTACCTTGGTAGCTGCGTGTCTAACGATGGTAGCTCGGGATTGGAGGTAAGTATGCGTATATCCAAGGCTCGGGCAGCTTACGCTGGATTGAAGCACTTGTGGCGTCGGCCTGATATTTCACTGAAGTTGAAAGGTCGTGTGTACTGTGCTGCAGTGCGTTCAGTTCTGTTGTACGGTTGCGAGACGTGGAGTATGCGTGTGGGCGATGTTCGTCGGTTGGAGGTTTTCGACAACCGATGTTTACGTAGTATGGCTAGGATTGGATTGAGTG
This sequence comes from Fasciolopsis buskii, assembly GCA_008360955.1. NCBI lineage: Eukaryota > Metazoa > Platyhelminthes > Trematoda > Plagiorchiida > Fasciolidae > Fasciolopsis > Fasciolopsis buskii. The sequence goes on from LUCM01008410.1 coordinate 198,949, forward strand.
ACCGGGTGAGTAATATTGAGGTTAGGAATCTGATATTGGGTGGCACTTCTGAGAATAGCTTGTTTCAGCGAATGAAGTTTGGTAGACTACGCTGGTTGGGTCACGTGTTGCGCATGACGAACACTCGTCTACCATACCGTGCCTTATTTTGTGTTCCTCCTAAGGAATGGAAGAAGCCATGTGGAGGTCAACAGATGACGTGGCAACGTGGGATGAGAAAATGTACAGCGAAGTTAGGTAAAGTAGGTGTCTCACGTCTTTGTCTTCGAGGTTGGGGTCCGAATGACTCATCGACTTGCTGTCTGGAGACACTGAAGGATATGGCGGTGAACCGTGAACAGTGGCGATCGTGTTGTCATTTTCTGTCGAATCAGAATGATTGAAAACACGTGCGTTTGTACAGTTAGACTGTGCTTCGTGTGTTGGCTGAAGCAGCATCTTATCTTTTGCCGCCTATGTAGGTCCACTCCCTGTTCCGCTTGGATATTCACTCTTTTTATATAAACATGTAACTCTGGGGAAAGGCAGCGGTCAGTGAGGCTTGTCTTGCTGCTTAACGCTGAACGATGATGATGACGATGATGATGATGATGATGATGATGATGCAGCAATGGTGATGGCGTTGCCATTATTAATAGAAGAAGCAAAGTTGACTAATTTGAATTCCGCATATTATGATGAAATAGGAACGGTAGCATTATAATGGAACGTTTTTATATTATACTCGGTCTTCATTTCATTGTAGTTTGCATCTGTTATTCACTAAACTGTCGATGTTTTTCGGGGGTAAGGAAAAAATTAAAGCAGCTAATTTTATGCATCATTATTTGGGACTATTCGTTCCGATTCAGAAGTTGCAATCCCATCTGTTTACTAAGCCTTATTTCTATTTCTGGTATTTCTTTTGTTCCTAGTATGATAATAATCATTAGCTCATAGATCAGGTCATAACAAGTTGAATGTTTCCAAGTGAAATCGACGGACTGTGAGAGGATTTGATTCACCATACCTCATACTGAATCACTAAAACACACACAAAAATCTGGAGGTGAATTGATCAACAAGAGAACAACGGTATGACAAACAACAAAGTAGCCAGCCAGTTAGCTCACGCGTCTCTTGAATCGAAATTTTGGGTTGAAACTTACAGGTGCTTCTTGCTATACAATTTCAATTTGCGAGTTTACAGTGGCCCATGACAAGCCGGTGAAAATCTTTAGAATAAAACTACAAAATAACTTCGAAAATATTGAAATTTGTCCCTCCCAAAGTAAAACTTTACACATGGCTGCTAGCCTCGTGATTGGCTTTCATTTTATTCCTTGTTTTTCAAGGTTGAACACCAAATGTTGTTTTAAATCAACGATAGTGGTGTTCGTGTGCAAAGATGAGGAAGCAATCCAATGTTAGTGGATTGCACAAAACACGAGAAGGGTCTCACAGTTTCCATGTTCCATTTGCAAAGATTATTCGTTTAGTCAGCTAAGGCGATGCATGATCAAGCAAATTTACAAAACTCTAAATTTGAACTTGGTATGTACTGTGGATGGTTGTCATCAAGCCAACAATCAAGCAGTCATTTAATTCCTTAGTCCCATTGCTTTCAACTTCCTAGATTGTAACAACAAATAGCCCGAGTTTCAGGACGATGACTGGGTTTCCTTTTTGCTAACCTTGTCCATAAACTTAAAAGTATTACTCCAAAATGTGACAGAACACTTTGAGCGAAATTGGCATTCGTTCTTTGGATTACGATTTTTCCCTTCTGTTGATTGCTCTCCCTTAATCACAATCGTTAAGATTGTTTTCTGCGAAATAAGCAGATTGTCCGGGACTGACTGCTTATTGACGCTGTAACATCATAAGAACAGTCATACTAAAACTGTACGACTGCTTGAATGCTTTCGCTGACTGCAGAATGTAAATTTTAGGGCGCAGTAAAATAGTTCCAGTACTAAGCACAAACTAGCGGTTTCTAGTTGATATTAGCTTTTGGTGCCTATGGATGGAATTACTTTCCAGGCTAGTCACAGTCTAACAGTGAAAAACAAATAAATACCCGAAAAGTATTTCACTGACCTTTAAATTACTTCGGATATGTGGGAGAAACCTTCAGCACGGCTAACAGGACCGGCATATTTAGCTGAACATGAAAATTTCAAAGCAAAAAATCTAACTGAGCTATTCGCCGTCTTCCGTTATTGTCCTATTATTAACCACAACTGACAAACTTATAGTGTTGTAGTAACCTGGACGGATGTATGGTATAGTTTATGAAAAAATCTATGAAACTTGACCTTGTAGTGACACATTAGGGTCATTCTATTCGCATTTAGATGATACGTTTCCAAAATGACTCTCTCCTTAGAACAGCTCCGTTGTGTTTTACGCGAGCAACTGCATGAACGAGTGTAGTTTTGCGAGGCGTCAAAATAATCCATCTGAACAATGCGTATCAAGACTTTCTACGGAGCGGAAATTTCGCTTATGGAATGAAAATACAAATGTTCATGACACTGCAGTACTAGTCTCGCAAATGAATTCGTTTGCTCACGTAATTAGTGTTGGCGAGGTCATTCCACGGCTATCTTTTCTCACAAGCTGAATATCACCGATTCCTTTCCGGCCCCTATGGTTGATTAATAGATGTTTATTATGTCGCATAGAGCGGAACACATGGCTCGTCGTGCAACGTCAGAAAACACGAACACAATGCATCCCATACGAATAATTCAAAAATATTGTTAGAGGTTTTTAGCTAGAACATTATGCATTCATCGCCAGAGAGTTTGCATCCAAATATCCTGACGATGCATAAGTAAGATAAAAGTCCCTCGAGATTCAACAGATAACTCCAAGATCGCACAAGATTATTCAACATAGCGGATTAGTATTTCATGTATAACAGACAACAATTTGTGAGGCAGTTAAAAACCGAATCATCTGTTGGTGAAAGTGCCTTAAAAAGATTAGCCATGCTAACTAGAATATCGACCTAGTGCGAGCATTCCCGAAAAATGCATTTCGATGTCCAGAAGTCCCGATTTTCAGATTTCATGATGAAATGGATTTATACGTAGTCGGTACTCACTGCTTGTCTGCTTACAGCATTCGCATGAATTCTGTTAAAATACGCTTGTAAAGTTCAACAGGGTAAACATAATAGAAGAGAAATTGAAAAAATTGAAACAATGGAATGCGGCCAGCACTCCAAACTTGTTGATGCAAACGAAGTGGATCCGTGAAACGAGACAGCTATCAGTTCCCAACTAATGAGCAATTCAGTCGCGTTTTACATTTACTGCATTTGATATGGATGCTGAACTCCACAATTCGATAAATTTGCTGGGCACTTAGAATAGAAAGAAGGAAAATTAGAGCTGAACAAGTGGTCCGAATGCAAAATAGTGACAAACTCATCCAGACACGTTTGGCTGAATTTTCGCTAAGGATTGACTGTTAACGTGTTTGATTCGTTCTGTTCTGCTAAGCGCCAACTCCGGCGCCCTAATTTGTTATGGACTCATTTAGTAGGAAATCGAGTTGGTACAAGGATGATCCCAATACGAAATATAAAAGGACTGTTTTATTAGTTGAATGTATTCAGAGCCGGTATTCGCAGTCAAATGTCAGCAACCGTCTTGTAATCAGGCAGGTGTTCTGAACACGGGATGCTTCCAGTTGGGATAACCGAATACGTATTACGTGAATAGACCGATGGCGTAATATCCAACCACGAAACGAGAGGATATAATACAACTAGGTTGATAATTATCTTTCCATGAATCTGCGTTTTCGGTAACTTTACACGAAATCGAGTGGGGCATGTGGAGCTTGTTCGCAGTATTTCGAGGTGCACATTACATGAATAAACTTCCCTGAGTGAAGACGATGACAGCAAGCCAGTTACTGCTTTTCTTATCTACTATAGGAGAGACTCATATGGCCTATGAAGTTCTACTCGTGATAAGCAATTCTCGAAATGTTGTCAAATGATTAGTCTCCCATAACTGCTCTGAGCACGCGCTAGACATTTCCTTCTATCCCAAGTGTTATTTCTACCAGCGTTTGAGGACGAAGGTGAATGCCTAGCAATCAGTCGGAATTAACTAGACGAAGATTTCAATGCAACTGTTTGCGATGTACGAAGCCAATGGCGCCGTTTTCAGCGTCGTGGGCTCTGGGAAGATCAATTGAACACTCGGGTTAACGTATCCACATTTCAGTATTTAACGAGATCTGAGAAGCTCATGAGCTTCTCAGAAAATCATGCAACCTTGGAGGTTGGAATCTTTAATCACAGGCATGATTTAGAACATCGGTCATGTCTTTATTTCGGTTTAAACAATCGAGTCGCATCAAGTCCATCAAAGCGTAGCAAACCTCAACGAGCAACTGGCAACGATGAAGTGCATGGTAGGTGAATGAGCATACGCATTGACGTTTATACTCTTTCTTACTGGTTTTTACTGTTTTCCGCTCTCTCCATGGGATCGATTGGACCTGATCTGTAACCAGTTTTCCGAAGGATTTTGCGTGCAGCATTGGGTGTTACACGGAATATGCTGCGCTGTATTCATCGATTTGCGATTTGCGACAGAAGTCTAATTATTCTTTAAGTTACCATCCGCCAATTTTCCAAACGGATGCACAGAAAGCATTGTGGTTGAGAGCAGGTAACCAGCATGCTCTTTTGTAGTAATTCCTAACTGCATTACTGTATTTCTATAAATATTACTACTGTATGTTTGTACATGTGGTGGAGGTGGTTGAAAGAACTTAATTTGTTGGGTTAGAATCTAAAGGGACTACACGCAATTCATACTGCTTTCACTCTGGCTTATAATAATGAGGATCTTAATTTCGGTTTTTAAATACCTCATGCAGTTCATATGATCGGTAAAAATTTGAATTGAACAAGACTGGGACCTGTCAGTGGGAGTAATTGTTTGATTACATTTTACTGCTTGCAGTAATTTATCATATTTTCCAAATATTGATAGGCTCAAGGGACCCGACGTGATCCATACCGCTAACGCTTTGGCAAAACTTTGCCCAATATACCAAAATTTTAGCCTCCGTTAGCAGAAGGGGTAAAAGGATCGTTTCTGAAGTTATTCCACCTCAAGGATGAAAACAACAAATAGTCTTCCTTCTATGCCAAAAGCAGGTGCAGAAGATATGTCTCGGAAAAGATTTTTAGACTCCAGCCGATATGCACAGGCATAAATGAAATTTCCAAAATAACGATAAACGAGAGATGTAATGAGCACGGCTTGCGTTGAATTAAAATAAGTAAAAGAGAAGACGCCAGTTATCGACAAGTCACATCAGGTGTATACATTCAGATGGCACGTAATCAAAAGCTTCCGGTCATTTAGAAAGGATGCAGCTGTCAGAATTGCGAACCGTGTTTTCTGAAGAGGCACGGCAAAGGCGATTTATAACCAATGAATCAAAATGTCACTTTATTAGAAAACTAGACAAACGAGGTAAAGTTATCGGCCGGTGTTCCAAATGTTTTATTTTGGTAGTACTTATGATAGGGAAGGAGTGGGCAACCAAACAGTTAGAAATAAGGATGACCGATTTCAGTAGGACGAGCTGATTTGAGTGGTGACCTGGTGGTCGCTGCCGAAACATTGATTTTATTTTGGTGAAAAATCCTATAATCAGTTGATAAACATTTTCTCTCACCCACTATTTTGCCCCGTTTATCTTACTGTCAACTTTTGTTACAATTCATTCCTTGGTTCGAGTTCTTGGATAATTCGTTTAGTAGACTTGCTGACTGACCGTTTTATGGTCCTTTACAGATACGTACATGCAATACGGCATTCACTTTTTCGAGTTGTTCGGTGGGGGGCATTCTAGTAAAACGAACATCCGATTCGGCACATTCTACTTGATGGCGTTTGGACTCAATTCCCAAAATGCCCAGATGCCACGAGCAATCGTTCTGCTTCGGATATAGTGCCACTGGCCGGAAGTCAACCAAAGTGATTCGGGTGAGATAGCGTTAACAAGCAAGTGCTTCTGGAGGCTATATGAAATTATGGTCATGGGAGCAGTTCTAGACACCAGGACAATTTTAATCGCTCGATTCTTGAAAGGACGCATATCAAGAGGAATGGATAAAAGAACTAGGATTAGAAAATGAAGAACAGAAAATCATACAATCCAGACAGCTTTAAAGGACACAAAGTACTTGGAATTAACGACTTATTGCTAGAAAATAGATAAGAACATGAATTTGTCAACTGCAATATACTGTTAGGGATTTTTAGGTGTTCACTACAGATGCAGCCGTTGACCCCGGCGTCGCACAGCCGATTATTGCCTTCAACGGGGACCTCAAAGTAGAATGGATTCTTATCCTTTATCTTTGGAAGTATTTAAAAATTAAAGTCACTGCGAAGAAAAGTTGAAACAAATCACTTGCAAGGCATTATTGTGCTTCTTGCACAAGGATATTCCCGGGTTTGTAAAGTCCTTTATAATCTCTGCGGTCCTTGAGGCAAGGTCGCAGAAAGCCCCTTGGAAATTCCGTCTTATTAAGAGACGGAAAAAGACAGTCAGTTTCATAAAGATTTCGGAGACCCTGTTAGATACACATCTTCGAATTCACAGATGGGTGTTAAACAAGAGATAGTTCGAGAAGTATTCCAAGCATGCATCATCAAAGAATTGGTCTGTTACCTATGTGAGACTATCTAAAACTCATATGGTTAGCACAAGCTGCTTTGCTTCTCATGGAACTGCAGTTGAGACCACGGACGTGCAGAGGTCTACGCTCTTGTCTTCATATAAAACTCTCTCGCGTTTGAGTCCACAAATGTCCCCGAGTTAACTAGTTTGTTGTAGATGGGACCAATCCATGGCCGAAATCCAGCAGAAGAACAGAAATGTGGAGCAAAATATATCGCTATTGGAGGCTGTAGTTGAATGTTTCCGTATCAAGGCGTCGGGATCGAAGCTCTCTAAGCTGACAGAATTGCGCATATTCTGTGATGCTTCCGAAACAGTTTATGAAGCCGTGAAAAAGCCTGTTTCTTCACCAGATGTAAATGAATAAACCGTCCGATGTTATTTAGTGAGGCTGGATTGGCTTCGAAGGAAATATTGATCATCAGTAAATTAGACGTGGTAGTCGCTACCAAAACCGTCATGGGCCTTTGAATTTACTGAGGCGAATCCGGGGTTCGAAATGCTAAAGGTTTATTGCTGAACTAACTTCGATGATAGAGGTCTTCTAAATTAATAGATAGATGAGTAGTTCTGAGCTCGCAGGTGGCTTGATATTGGTCTGGTTGATTTGGCATCCATCGAGACAGCAAACCGTGGGAATTCATCGCGATGTCTGTCCAATCTTCTCGTTGTACATTTTTCAGGCAACATGATTAGCTGATCCCGGGCATCTAGGCGATCCTTCGGACGTGAAATATAAACGAATCCTAGCAAGTACTCATGTGACTGGTGTCTAAGTGGAAACCAGTGATATGTTAAAGTGTTACTTAAGGTGTGATAAATTATTAAGAAGAGTGACCAGGTTGACTTAACTCAAGTTGTGCTATCTGAATCGTATGAGACGCACATATGGATCCTCCGTCAAAGTCGATCTCTTAATTGCTGAAGAACCTTGAGCCATTAAGTTTTCGGTCCTTAAGACGATTCCTCACTCAGGCAAAGCTAAGCTTAAAAAAGAGTGCACAAGCTCTTAAAATCTTCCGAGTAATCTCAGTATGATTTTTTAAGTGAATTTATGATCCACACAAATGATATTCTAGTCAGATCAATGTTCTCAAACGCTAAGAAAAAAAATTCGCACGGAGTCAGAGTTGAGGTTTGCCATTTCTTTTTTGTCATTGAATAGTTAGTTGTGCTACTTTCTTCTTTCTGTACAACTGTTTCGCATTGGTAGAAACCACTACTATACGCAGAAGTTAAATAGATACCTGCCACAAATTTTCGCATTTGTGGTAAATGGCGCCTCCTTGTTGGGAATCATCAGCAGTGCATACACACCGCGCCCAAACTAGGACGCGGAACAGGGACGAACGATTCTGAATCGGTCACCCTACGGACTTCACATTGAACTACAAAGCATAGTTGGTATTGTTAAACGTTTCCGGCAGCAGTAGCAGCTACTTGTGATGAAGTCACACAGTTAAAATCATCTCGCGCTTACCCTCGATAGCATGTGCCTGCCTCAAACGAAATTTAAACGCTCAGTTTCTGCATCTTTCTCTGTTCTCAAGGGACCATTTTCGGTCGAATACATTTTCACTTTTCGAAGCCTTATGTTATCAGCCTCGGAACAGTTACTGTGTTCTTTTTATAGCTATTGTTCGATAAGCCCATCATTGTGCGCTGCAATTTGTTCAGACCATGTTCGTTCATGATTGTGACTCACGTTAATGCACTTTCCGCTTTTAAATGGGCACCTATTACCCTCCCTGTTAAGTTGTTGACGTACAAAGTGCATAGTGAGGGAGACCCTCGGAAAACTTGATGAAGCTCCTTTAGAGCCACACCCTTGATAATTTTTTGGACGACGTATTGTACCACAGCCACTAACACAAAGTGGTGCACACAAACCGACTGTCAGTGAGATTGAACAATCAAAAATAATGTGGCGCTGAACGGTCATAGTCATGGTCTTTAAAATTTCTGCTCTCACCTTGCAGTGGTGTGATTGACAAAGGTCAGTAGATTTCACTCGGATGTTTAACGCTGAACAATGATGTTGGTGATAATTATGTCGTTCATTGTAATGTGACTATCTGAACCAGGCATAACCGGATGAACCGTTTCGAACACGAGGAATGAAAAGCTGACGGGATGTAAACTACCATAAACGTGGCACCAATGGCGCTTTGATATTTACCAAGGTTCTACTAAATAAGACTAAAAGTTTAGATGTTCGATAATTCTTATCTGACCGAATGTGCTGAACATAGTATACCTACCAAATATGTGCTGTGTATCACTAACTACCAAGAGTTCGATTCTACGTTGATTAAGGTTCACTGGAAACCAATTGCAATGAATAGCAGATTTTTCAAATAAACGAACTGCTTATCTGAATTGACTTTCATCTTGAAATTAAACGTATTCAACTGCGTTCGTGGAATATTCCCAAAGCGACGTTTCAAGTCGGAACAGCCAAGCTACTTAACATCTTACTCTGGAGTGCAAAATCACTTCAAAGACAGGAAATAATTTCTGCATATGTCTCTTCCCCGGTGTATTTAGCTACACATCACATACATTCAGATGATAATAAACAAGAGTCATTTAACTAGGTACATTCTGTAGAGAATAAATTACATCAAAATCCGTAAGGCAGTTTTATGCATTATCATAACTTGCCCGTGTCTCTAGGTTAAGGTTTTATCAACTTTTAACAGGGCCACTCTCAGATAGGCAAAAGCACACTGGACCATCGAAGCGTTAGCAAATCTATGGTACATGGAATGTATACAATAAAAAGTGAAGTGTTACTCCCGCTCATCATCTTATTTTGTGAATGTACGCACATAAAAAGGTGACCAATAAAAGTCCCTGAGAAGAATCATTTCTAATGAGAAACTCTTCGAAAAATTTTCCCGCATTTTGATTTCCGTTCAAGTTGTTTACATGCAAAAGAAAATAATGGGAGAAATCCCTGCAACGTGTTTAGCTAGGAAGAACTAGGAATCACGCAAAACTTATTATAAGAAATCCATATTAGTCATGAGCATTTTTACTCCCAATACTTTTTCTCGGAAAGGTAAGACTGGTCACAGATTCTTGTTTATTGCACAGAAAAGGATTAATGCTACGACTGACGGTCGATTCGGCGAACCTCAGTGGATGATTGAATACTTGTCAGGTCATCGTTCACAACACTTGCCTAAGATCCGCAAGATTGGTTATCCTGCAGCTAAAATCTCTGGTCAGTTTCTGTCTTTCACGGTATACTCTGTGGATGTAGGAAGACTGTTGGCTGTGATCTCCAATAAATTTTGTCCATTTCAGTAATTTCGCCCATGTGCCTTCTTTGATGTCCACAATTTTTCCGATATGCGGGAGCAAGCCTCAAGCAAATTCTGTTAAGCAACTTGGAATCCATTTCATCAGTAATCTTGGTATCATATTTAGTTTTACCCCGTCTCCCGTTTAATTATTTCTAACGACCTTCCGTCTCTTGGCTGTTCCAACTTTCTACTGCTGTGAGAGAAAAATTCAACCTTTAAGAGATCCTAAGTAGCTAGTTTTGATTGCAACATGTTGGTCAACGGCTTCCGCCTTCCTCTTCTAAATGTTGTCATTTATCTGGCCTGTTCTGTTATTAAACGTCGCGATTTGCCAATTGTGCATGCTCTATGTTAGCGATGTTGTCCATTAACAGTCGAATGCCATTCTCGTAATTTTCCAATCCTGTTCAATCATCCATATGCAGAGACATCTCGATATACGCTTGCGCACCATAACCTCATTTGAATCAGTAAGCGCACGCATGGATCATAAAACTATTCATGATCCACGAGGAGGATTTGCGAAGGGCCTTCGTCGGTTAGTCAAGAATAACCTTGAGAAGAACGACGCATAATCTAAAGCATTTGACTTTTGTTATAGGCAGTATCGTAAATGCGGACGGCAGAACAGAATTCCTCAGATTCATTCGATCGGCATGATAGTAACCGCTGGTCAACGGGTTATTCTTCATTAACCAACAAGAACTGTCAACAAATAACATTTGTTATTCATAGGTTTAATCAACACTCATGCACTCATGCACCCTATTAATCCAGATGAGATTCCGGTGCAAAATCGGTATAAATTACTCACCTACTACCTTGTTGCTTACCTAATAACTTAGTAGTAGTATTCGTTTTAGTGAATTTTGTGTAATAATATAGAACAACCTTGAAAGCCATGCGGTTACGCTACCATCACGTTTAGCAAATATCCTTGGGTAATGGTATTTATTATTTCCATGAGAGATCACATTTTTAGTAAGAACCATCAGAACTAATTTAGTTAATTCAATAATTATTATTTCGCTGAAAAAACATGAAGTAATAAAGGATTTTAAGGATCCAGCATGCAGCTATCAATTTGCCGTTTAGGGATTATTGCACATTCTTTCGCGTCTGGTTAAAATAATTTCCATCCTTTAATCGCATTGGATTACCACAGTTTCCAAAGCAGTTTGTGAACAATAAATCAAAATACATGGAACGAAAAGCGAAACAATGTGAAATTCTGAAATTATACATCATACGGTGTCCACATTGTACCATTAATAGAAGACCATGGGAGCAATGCACATTCATCTCATCTCGATTCGGAAATGTTAGCCATGCTTGCCCAGCACTCTCGAGCTAGCAACTAATTTGGGTTGATCGATTCCGAGTCGAACAGTGTAGCGTCCAAGCCAGGCAGGCCCTCAACCGATGGCTGAACTTCATCACATTTATGATCCATCCCTTGCCAATTTCATGCATGATCACGGGCCATTGGCTTACAGTGTTGTGAGATTTGTTACCGCTTGATGAATGATTTCATGAATCCCAAAATTTCATACTGCCAGCCCAGGTTTTGAGATTAATGTACCCAGAACATGCCAAGACATTTGAACTGTTTGCTCGACCAATAAAAGTTGAATTTTGCGAAGGTCCATTTGAGGATTTTATGTTTTGCTAATTCGTCATTCGCTTTTTTACACAATTCATTGATTCCATAGTGTTCGACGGTAAAAGTCTGAGACAGGATGTCGTTTCATGATGATGCTAAATAACAGCACTGAACTGCAGGAGCACAAAGCCAAGCAGTTAATTTTCTTCCACGATCACAAACAAAGCTATGTTTCACCGAAGAAATTCCCCGCTGATTGCTTGCTGTTGAAAGAAAGCGTCAGATACCAACTAAATACCCATCTTCATGTAAAAAAACATTTCACATCAAAGATGGGCGGCGGGTTTTATAATTAATGCTTATTAACAACCGTCTAGGCAAAACCATGATTCTGTTTACTGCTAGATTAATTAGAGCTGTCACTAATCCGCTGTCTAAAATGTTTACATTCCGTTTATTTTAGTGAACGAGACACTACCCGGTTAATCCAAATATGGGAATAGGAAGGGAAATTAACATTGGTGTTGTTTCTTCAAGTTTATTTCCAATTCTTTTGGATCACTAAAGGAGACGCTACGCTATTTCAGCCACCATATCAAAGCAGTAAAACTGAAAGCTTGAGATGCAGACAAAATGAGTGGCTTCTAAACTGATGAATAAATGATTGGTTCATGAATGGTTTTCCTATTTCTCTTATTTCGTCCTGTTGTAAGTGTGATTTTGAATGAAATCAGTGAGTACGAATACTTGCTTAAATGTAGAGCTTTTAGATCAATCAGTGGTTTTTCCCGTAAGCAATAAACGTAGAGATCCTGGCAACTGGGAATTTCAAATGCAGAAAAAGCAACTCTAAGCTGCGCGGCTGACATCGTAAGAATTGTGAGTTAGAATAAGCACAGAATAAAAAGAACTGACTGAAAAATTACCAATGTCTGCCACTCTGGTCCATGTACAAATCACTCTTCTAATATAAAACAACTACAACAGAAATAATACGAATACCCATAACAACAAGTGTAAATTTGCCGTTTGAAAATTTTTAGTGCCGTCCGCAAAACCGAATCATCATAGCCGCAAGCACTCAACAAAAGAATGTGCTTCAAACGTGATCTCATTAAAACAAGACTCTATGCACTTGGAAAGATTTATGCAGAATAATATATTTCCAAATATACCTTCTGACAGAAAAGAAAACCATGGTGACAGTGTACATCAGGGTGCCGATGAAACGAAAATATTTTATCTTCTGAACATGCAACTTTGAACATAGCAAGAATAGACTGTTTCGTCTTTTGCCGTGAGAACCACTGTGGTAATTAGTTCCCTATGAGCGTTCCATACACCATTGTATTTTCGCACTTCCTGTTGAGCAGCCGCCCAAGTCTGAATTTTCCCAAATAAACCACTGGACCGTGAAATGCACCGTCCAAAAGGCCCCCGCTTTACAACAGGTATGTCGGATCCTTGGAGTAAGAAGTGGCAAAACAAGGTAAAACTTACCTCCAAACATTTGCCTGCATGTTGTCAATTACTGAACAGCAATGTACGTCTGTGCCGTTCGAAGTTGTGCATGTTTGAATGGACAGTTAGCTGAATGGGCTACCAAGCGTAACTGAATGAATACAGCAAAATCGTTCTGCTTTGTTGCCGGGACCATATTCTTCCACACAACTCGTTCAGAGCACCAATACAAAACAGTTGCGCCTCTGTGAACGTAACCCGAAATGTATAAAATTTGGTGGTTTCCTTCAATAAACTGAAGATACCTGAACAGTTCGTTGAAAATGCTAATCCATTGTACTTGGTAATGCTTTGGATCGCACGACTAGAAAGTTTGATGGTAATTTTTGTTAGTTGTATTTTGAAAGGTTTGCTTTGTACTCCGTGGACAACAAGTTAAAAAACCGCCCCTTCATAGTGACGGCTGTAAGCTAATAATGTTTTGTTTTGTCGATAATAGCGCTGAATTAGCAGCTAATTTCTGTTTAATACTTTTTATCAAATATTTTGAATCTTTTCCTATGTTCTTGATTTTGTGTCATGAGTAAATGCTGCATCTTCAGTTGAAACTGATTTCTTGCGATGAGCACACAGGAACTAAGTAAAGTTATACACAATTGCAACGATATAAATGTGTATGTATGCAGCACACTGGTTTGAGAATCTGCATGGCGCCAAGACAAACAAATTTGAATGAGATTATAAGGAATACAAGTACAAGACTGAAAAACAATAAGTGGAAAGCGAACCGGCTCTTTTTCCTCCCACCACATACCGTTTGTAGTTTTCTTTTCAGATTTCTTTTTATTTCTTTCTTGGGGAACTTGTTCTGGGAACAAGTTACGTAGAAATACGTCTATTGCTTTCGGTTCTGAAACATATCTCTCAATGTCTCCAACCAGGGATAATCCTCACTTCTTGGACCCTAGCCTAGAAGTCGGAAAGCACCGGCCGAAGCCAGACGCGAAGGTAACCTTTTCATATGTCTGCCCTAAATGGTGATCTGACCGATGAGTTGCTTGCGTTTTAGAAGTGCTAAGCGCATATCCTATCTGAGACCTCAGTCACCAGTGGACATAATACCTATTGAACTAGTGGTCCATTGTTGCTCAGCAAGACGATATCATAAGAAAAATCTAAGTCAAAATCTCTGTTTCTGAGAGAAACTCAACTCCAAAACCAATGGACCAGATTAATTCTTCCGTGGAGCACTCTTTACTTCAAGTTTGAACAGAAGTCGTGATATGAAGTACAAGTGCACTCCACTAAAGATAGCAAGTGATGAAGAAAGTTGTCCGTAGACCGGAACCAAACCAGAAGAATTATTGTACTATACAAGGAGATAAAGTATTCAAAATTCGTCTTGGCAATCGTGTCTTCAAATTTTCAGAAGGAACACTATAAGAGACTAGATACTTGAAGGATGAAATTACTGTCTGATTGTCACTCATCAGCCTCCGAGATCACGCAGCAACCGTGGCACTAATTCGTAAAGTTCTTACAAGATTGCAGAAACGGCAGTTTGATCCAAGCGCTAGTTTTATTCAACTGAAGCTGAGCAATACTGTATGAATTACTTGAACATGACTAAATTTTTTTGCACCACACGTTTATTCGTTTTTTGTCTACTACGGAAAAATAAGCCCGCCATGACAATGTTTACTGCACAGAATTCATCCACTTTTGGTGAATAATTTAAAGGAGGCCGTTTGCCGGTCTCCCTAAAAACAGGATCTGTATAACTGTGTTCGGAGCGTTATCTATGAGAAATCGAAACTGAGAAATGTCTCTATGACGATTAGGATTACTACAGGGAATTTAGTAAACGTTCATCTAGGTTTCATAATAAAAATTTACAGACCATAAGGAAGAGAACGTGGGTTTCACATCTTATTTAATTGGAACCAGAGATGGGATTTTCCTAATAAGTCCCGTGCTTTTGAGAAGCTAGGCTATTTGTCATTCAGTTGTTTATATCTCTTGCTTTATCTTTAAATTTAACTAGTACTAGTGAAATAGTACGCGAATTTTTTAACAAGACAAATATTATTCGTCTTAAGCTACTGAATACTGAAGTGATGGCGTATGTGTCTTATCACTTGTTGACCACATTCAAATGCCACCTTGTGGACTGCTGGACGACTGCCGACTGTCACGGTTTGGTATGCGATTAGGAACTATGGACAACTAAGGACAACGGGGCTGAGTATAAATGTCTTATCCGTAAATGCCGAAACGATGCCACCTAGAATTAAATACTGACAGTTGGTCAAAGTCGCCTCAAGTTTAAACCTCCCGATAATAAGCAAACTTGGCTTTAGTAAACTCACACCCAGTAATCGATATGACAATGCACACCCGAGGTTGTCAAAATGATTCTGTCGCTTTTTTATTACGTGGTGCAGTTAAGCAAACCTTGAAAGACATTTGCACTAGGCTGTTTACTTAGATGTTCGATTCCACCGTTCTCCCAGAGCTCGCATCTCGGTTTCAGCGTGACGGTCAGGTAACTGATGATTTCAAACACCGATGATATATCATGAAACTAAGAACAACTATAGTATTGACTGAATTCAATCTTTTCACCTCTGATTTCCAGTTATGTACCAAAATTCTGGAAAATGGCAGAACTGTTCACCTAGAGATCCAAACGTCGCAATCTTTGACAAGGAGGGCAAAGGTCACCAGAACTATGCAGGTTTGGCAGGTAGATCGCCTTCTTAACCCCTTAGTATTTACTCCGAACGAGTGAGGCTTCGAAAATTACAGTTGCTTTCGCGGATCAAATTTATGGTAGTCAGTGTCAATACCTTCGAAAACCGTTGTAAGCTGCCAGATATCTGACGGCTTATCATCCGGAATGTTTGCTTGGGATCGCGGAATCTACCAAAGCTATCCACATGTCCTGCTATTAGATCACTTCATATTTTCGACATGTTAAGTCAAAGATTTTCAGTAATGCATTCCGAAATTCTTGCAAGTAATTTCTCCTCGCTTCCTTTGTTATGCTTACTGCCCAAACCTCTATGAAAACGCTAGACACTTTAAGATGCATCCAGAAAGTCGAGCATGCCCAGAGTTGAGTAGCTGCACGGCACTTTCATCAAAGGCGAGGTTATTACGGAAACTGAATGGTGAATCAGTTTGACCTCCGACTACTTCCGTTTATTGATTATAGGTGGAAATCGTTGCCCTCAGAAATTTAACTTCTACACCGTGGTGCTGTAGTAAGCTTTGCAGAAATAATTAGACACTTCTGGATTTGCATGGGATGAAGTCATTTCGATAGTAAATAGTTTGGGATGCGAACAGTTCGCTCTAATTAGGTAATCTCTACCACCAAGATCAGGCTATACGTTCACTTCATTATTAAATCTATGGGAAGTGAATTTGTTGTAAAACTTTTTCGCACACATCGGGACTACCTGAAGTGACTGGTTTCCAAAGATAACCAGACTTACATACAATTATTTTTCGAATTCGTACATGATTAAACGTCCGGTTCTAGCTGTGTGTGAACTAGGCTAAGTAACTCTACTTGTGCGGCAGCAGGTATTATGTTTATACTGAACAAACCGTTTTTGTGATCACTACCGAAATCTTTTCATTTCAGGCCGTGTTAGTCCCGTTCGTAAAAATTAAGTGGTATTTAAACTGTCTGCTGCAATACGGCCGACAGTTGTGGGAACATTCACTGCATCGTGTTCACATCTAAGTGCCATGAAGTGTTCCCTCGCCTCTTTCACATTTTACCATAAAATTTATCTGAAACACCAGGCACAGTGAAAACCTCATGTACTGTTGATTCAAAAGTGGGAGTGATGAAAGTTTGAGGTTTCAGAATGGAAATCATACGCTGCATGCGTTTAGCCTATTTCTCTTCACAATTTCATGAAAATTCAGACCGTTGAATGATTATTGTTTCCGCGGTTAGCGGATTCAAAACATGGAGAATAATGCAAGTGAGAATTTTGCCAGCACAGTTTTGCCTTCATATCCAAAAGTTGACTTTTCACTTCTAAAGTTCAATTTATTGGCATTATTTAACAAAACTAATTAGACCATATCTAATGCGTAAACATATGAGCATTTGCTTTCACACAAACATATGTATGCATGCATCTTTTTAGTAAGCATTATTTTGATGAAGAAGTACAAATTCCCGGAAGAACAATATGAGTTTCGCGGCTACTGTTGCTCTTCAAGTATACACACCCGGTAAGCCGCTGTCAATTATTTTACATACCTGAGCAATTTGGACTATGTCTGTTGCCATAATTCTGTTTATATTTAAGATCATTAATGAATCAATAATCCACATTAGAACTCCAACTACTACTTCTGGCAGATGTTTATAGCTTGCACAAATATATTTAATCTTTCTCGGTGATGGTTAACAAACTCAGCATTCAAGTCCGAAAGTGGAATGGCAGAAAAGCATCGGATACGCGTACGTGATGCGTGCGAAGTAGCACGAGACTAGACATGTGATTCTCGGGATGTTTTATTCATTTGCATATCACTGGTTATATGTATGCATGTTCATAAACAAAGATACTTGGCCATACTGCAATGCAGCAGAAGTTTCCGAAAGTTGATGCCTAAGCTCACTAGTCTGCAGATTTCTTTAGCCGTTTCCACTTGGAACATCAAAGGGATGGAGAAAATCTGCCTTTATGTTGACACTGTAGATATTATTTTTACTGCAAATTTATGTTTCATAAAAGGATATATCAGATTTTACCAACGCTAGCTGCCATCATAAAAGCCATAGGTTTTACGGCTGCGGCATTTGGGTTGATTCAGTTCATCACAAATGTCCATGTACTGAGTCCACAATACTCTGGGATCCAGGTTTTCACGTGATTTGGCAACTCCGAAAATTCCAGCCCCGATTTGAGCACGAAACAAACTCATTATTACCATTCCCTTATAAGCCATATAAAACATTGCTTCTTCGGTTTTAGTGTATTTCTGCGCATTACTGATGCATGCTAATTAGTTTTCTAGAAACTACTCCTCATAGGCCTCGATTTTATGCTCCATTCTTGCTTTTTCGTTGAGTCGTCTGCTTCTTGTCTTTACTTGGACCAAGGCATAAGATGCTTGAAGCTGTATCCACTAACGTGTGATGAATAAATTGCAAACACCAATGGATTTAACAATAGCACATCGATCAGAAGACTAATTTGTCCAAACCTTAGCCGTCAGGCTTTGAACTCGAGGTCTGTCCCAGTCCTTATACAGTCGTCTTTACGCAACGTCCTTAAGTACCGAACTTAACAGTCTCCTGCGAGTGAAAAAAACATTTTATCAAGGTGATTACAAGAGCTTAGGATAGTTTTAGATCCGTTGACAAATGAGACTGTTTTTCAAATTCAATTAAAACCGAAATTAGATTTCTGAAGGTCTTGTAGGTCCGTCAGCCGATTCGAAAATTTCCGATGTTGGGACCCTTTGAGAAGTATGTATTTACCTCGAAGGGACAGACGCGGTTAAAACAGCGCCTACCAGTTCGTCTTAACTATATTTGTAAATCTGAGGACTCAGAACTACGTGATCACTATTTGATTACTGCAGGTGCAAAACGAAATATCGCAGACGTTACCGGCAAGGCCAAATACCATTTCGGTAAACCTCGTTAACCGTCTGAATGGTTTCAAGCAAGAATCCGAATAGAGCCATTCAAGTAATGGTGTCACAGATAAGTCTCTAGCAACAATCAAAAATAATCCCATGGTTAATTTGCATCGCTTTCTACAAGGTTTTTATGCAATCGACATGAAGTTCACGAAGGCACAAAGAGTTATGGGAAGCTAGGGACCTGCAGGTATATAAGCCAGGAGCATTATTTACGTAGTCAAGCCACTAAGAAGGTCGAAAGGGTCCACTTAGGCCTTGGAAAAAGAAAAAACCATCCAATAATATGCGGCACATCTAAGAGGTGTTTGCAATCAGAAAAAACTGTTATCAGCTGTCATATCTATGAATTGGGCGGCAAATTAACGATAGATGAGCGCCAAAATATTTGCTGTTATTTTTCGCTTCCTAAAAATCCCTTACATTATCTCCTTCAAACTTTGCTAAGGCAAATTACAAAAATGATAAGATATCATCCACATTTATTATTTGCACTGACACGTTCTTTTGTTTTGTTGCTAATAGTGATTAGCATTGCGTAACACCTTTGTTCACTTGATAAAATCTTGGGTGCCATGAAAAATGCACTGATGCTTGGCTTACTTTGGGATGAAGTAGCAGTGAAGAGAGCGAGAATATTCCGCTGTTAATGAATCTTCGTGTGAAATGCAAGTTTTTTGATCTGACTTCTGTTTAACATCAAAACTGAGGTAACTGTAGTCCAATGAAACTGCTTCCGTCTAGCGCATGGTAAATATGCACGTTTATCGACATCAGACATCGAAGACAGTTTTGGTGCGTTGACCCTTACATTCTGGCTTCATTCAGCAAGAAGTCGTACCCGACATTCCGCTAATTAAATATTACACTAAGATGACCTTAATTTGATAGTTCACTTTTATGTAATCATACATTTTGTCTACCCGGATGATTAGTTTCTACCGGTAAACGCTAATAATAAATCTTGGTTGACAATAAATCGTCCGTTAGTGAAGGAACTCATTTGCCTTTTTAAGGATGATTGACAAGGGGAATGACGTCAGGTGGTGCTAAGACATCTTCCGAAAAAATAAACTAGCTAGCACTTATGAGCACAATCTAGAATGATTTATAAGATACTTATTACCATATATCGCACCTGAAAACGCTATCTGGTACTAAAACAGTTTTCTGAGATGAACTATCCTAGCAGTCAAGGCCACCAACTTTCAGCTACCCATTATGTATTCTGAACTTAATGAATTAGTATCTAATTTCAAATCACTTCATGCAATTTGCCACTGTGTCAATGCCTTATAATCGCGTTTGCATCATGAAAGCAAGCATCGAAAATCGAAGCCGCATTGTGGTCATTAAAAAACAACGTAACAGAAGTCCTAAAAATAGTACCAAGTTAATGAAACTTATGAAAATATGCCTAATGTCCATAACATAGAAAGTTGTTTCCACTCATTCTATCTAGTCTCCTAAGTCTGTATATCTACTGGTCTCTCGGAGGACAGCAAAAGTTCTGTCACTCTTCAGATCTAAACAACTTTCCTCCATTTAAAAAAGTAATTATTATTATCATTTATTGTTTCAACACCGGCTGCCTTCAGTTAGCTACACGACAGTGATGGTTATACAGACGCTTGGTGAATGTAAGTTCCAAAACCTGTAAAGTTAAAGATCTCGTCAATGCATGTTACCAATATCGAGACGACAGAGGAGTAAAACGAGCACTTAAAACGTCTAAAAGAGCTACAAACAAATAGTAAAACAATGTTGACCAAAGCTGATAAAGGAGCCTGTATTGTTATCATCAACTAGTCGGACTACATTGAGAAAATGGACAGAATACTGAGGGATAGGCTTTTGTTTGATCACGTTCGGGAACACCACCCGGCTCTGCTGAGCACAGGAGCAGTCAGCATAATTACTAGCACGGTGTTCACACTGTGTCGAGTCAAATAACTCGTTGAACGTGACAAGTGCTTTCGCACCAATTACAAAGTTACGAGCAGACAATCAAGAACTGTCAAGTGTCGCATTTTGAACACAGTCGAAGCCGTATCCATCCCCTTGTGTAACCCCTCTCTGTGGGCCCCGAACCAACTTGTTCGGACTCTTGAACTTTTCTGGCCCACCTGTCATTATCCAACAAGTGGTTTACAACCTGATCGTGCGACAGATTTATCAATTACACGTGCACATGCTTCCTTAGATTTGTGAACTAATATGACTGCAAATCGACAATTTTTCTTGATCCATCTCCAACCATATTTAATGTTATATATTGGCACGGATAACTGAAAACGACCTTGTTCGTCCGGTTGTGTTGTTCTCAATGTATTATGCGAGATTTTTCAAACGTTTAAAATATAATCACTTCAGTTTTCACGTCTTCCTTGTTTTTTTCCCACACAAGAAGCTGCTTACTATTTCCGGTGCGTTCATCGCAATCGACTTTTACATGAATAATTCAACAATTTGCAGGTCTATTGAAGTTACTGCTGTGAAATGTCAGGTTGGTTAATCAGTGAAAACATTATGAAACTGAACTTCAAATGAAATAAAATTTCTTAAATTAGCGTCAATGCCCTACTTTTTTCACTGTATTTTCATTCGTCAAGTAACGTTAGATTTCTACTGAAGGACGACTACCTGGCTTCTTTTGAAACTTCCTTCTAAATAGTAGTTTGTCTATCGTATTTCAGATGTCAGCGTTATTCGAAGCTGACGATCAGTTACCGCTTTGAGTCACGCGAACTTGCTCGATTATGAGCAACTGAGATTCGTAAAGTATCCATAAGGAAGAAAGAAAATCTGTCCTACATATGTCATGCGTAGCCCATGTTAAGTGGACTAGTTTACCCCCCGTTGAGTTCTGTTTAATTCATATGATTGGCCGTATATACGGACAAACCCTGTCCGATCGTCTTCTGATAATGGTCTTCAGAGCTCAAAATGCTAACAACAATTGATCATGCTGCTTTCACTGTCCTTCATGTAATGAAAATTGGGCAAGAGGAATTGAGACCCATTAACGTTAGAAAACGATGATTTCTTCATGTAAAGCCGTATAATTATGAAGAAACAAAAATAGAGAAAGAAAAAAAACAAAGAAGGCTCATTTCGGTTTGTGAGTTTCTAATGGGGGGTGTACGAACAAAAAGCTCAAGAAAACACCCAGCGTCGTCAGTGATGCAAGAACAACACGGAGGGATGCAGTCATGAGATTGATGAAGTATTTAGATAACCCGTGAGTATCACCATTCCAGTTGCAGTCCAACCCTAGACTAACAGAGCGTGCGGTCAAGCAGAATGAGGCACAACTTACAGGTAAGGAAAGGTGCCAGGAGAATGTAAGAGGAGGAGATGAAGTGTTTGAGAAATTTGTTTGATTCTTGCACCTCGCAAAGAATTACATCTTCCTATAGACCACCCATGTTTTCAAGATGATTACCTAAAATGTCGGCACTAAAATCACGGAAACATTTTTGGCTGTTGATAATTTCATGTTTTTGTTATGTTTAGTGTACGTTTGCACGAACCGGATAAATTGTAATGGTTTTACTTTATTTGCAAATTAGAAGCTTCATTGCGTGACTCGTAGAACACTGACTTCTATAAAATCCAGATTAGGGAAAGAGGCATATAATGTTCCACTCGAACTTTTCCTTCAGTTTTATCGGCTAAAACATCCCTATGATAGCAGATATTTTTGAATGAGAATTTTTACTCATAATTTAACAATTTCGTCACGTAGCAGTAAACCACTACGCAAATCTTATGTTACAAGCGAAATATGACGTGTAATAGAAAACCCATTTACCGTGATATGACTTAACAAAACCTCGAAAATTTTCGACTTTTTGACCCTGTGAATATCCAGATTTGTTCCGGACAGCTTTTTTCATTTAGTTCTTACGCTGCCAAGCCAAAGATTGGATTATTTGGTGACTTGATTTAGCCAAATTAATTACTTATTTGCCCATCCGGAGCCAAATAGCTCACATTCACCACCGCTTCCTAATGCTTTTTTGAACTCACTGGTGAGTACATTGATCATCACCGAACGAACTATATTTTCCATAATTGTGCCCAGCAACTTACCACCGTAAACATGTACACATGGGCATACGCCCTTACAAATGTATATTTACAAGCCTCAAGTTTTGGCATCCTCGATCATGCCTTTTTGCTCAAAAGGTAACTACTGTACTAAGAGGATGATGTTTATTTGCCTCTTCGCGGTCGAAATACTCACGCAGCTGTAGCTTGCCATATTTATCAGAAGCCAATTTCGTATGAACTGTAGTCTACATGAAACTGCTTTTACACATATTTGTGCTTCGAAGCAACTGGAATCAACAGCCGGATGGAACGATGTATGACGAATTCAATAGAATCACGAAACACAAATTCAAAAACTACTGCCTTGCCAATTGTTCTTCCCAGTTCGTAAGCTTCTGAAAAAAGAAAACCTACTGTGAAGTGGGAACCGTCTGTAGAACTTTACATTCCACGGCAATAGGAAAAGTGAGGAAAACGTTCTCGAAGTGGAGTAGATATACATGTACGATAGGTTTTCACTAATACATAAACCGATACGCTTCCTATAAAGGAGAGAGCGTTTCGATCTGAAAACCCGGAAATAAACTGTTTTCCTCAAAAAACCTGAAGATTTTTACAGGTTATTATCTGAGTAAAGTAGAATGGAGTCTAAACAGTTGATCAATCATCCTTTTGATTTTTTTCGAACCATTTGAGTTTGTAAGAAATCCAATAGTGATTTTAACGAAAACAAAGCGGGATCTAGCCAACTCACTGTTTCTCGCTTGGCAAATGAGTGTAAATCTTGAACGAATTGGAATCATTCAGCATCTGTGATGTGATAATTTCAAAACAGAAAAGCCTGTTTAGTTATCAGTATCTAGGCTTAAGTATGACTTTGCTGAACCGTGACTAAACCATTATAAGGCGGATTGATCAATTAATAGGCCAACCAAATTGTATTATGGATCACACAATTCCTTGTAAGCAGTATGTGGGATTGACGCTATTTTTGTCCTGACTTAATCGATTTGAACTCCTCATTCAGTGCACAAACTAAAGGTCCCCGGTCAGCAGTAGAGTCCGAAAGCAACAGTATTGAGTTTCTCCTGAATCCAGCTCATCAGTGCTGCGATGGTGGATACGCGCAATCGATGAGCTCTAATAAAAAAGAGCTTGGTGCTTTCCACCTGCAAGGTTGATAAGAAAATCTAAAGTTAATGTATTAAGGATGGAGTCCTGAAACCGGTCAGTCAGAGCCAGAAGAAAAGTAACACTATTTTCCGGCTAGCTTAGTAGAGAGACAACGTAGTCCTGCAGGACTGGTAATAGACAAATAAAGGCAACCAATAACAATCAAGTAAGCATGGATAGGCAGTGGCTTTCATTAAAAATTCGGGAAACTTCAGGTTAGGAATAAGAATCCCTGTTGAACTGAATACCTCGGTGACCGGATCGATCGAGTAGATATTCCAGTTTCTGTGGAATGTTTCATTTCTACTTGGAACTGTATCTGATTCTAATCCACATTCATCGGTTGTGGAGCATTCGCCATTTGTAAGCTGGTTACCAGAGAAGCTTTATTCATTTTATCAACATGCTATTTTATTTTCACAATATCTTACCCGTCCTTCTTGCTGACGTCAGCAAGAAACAAACAGAAATGGTCCGGGTTTCAGAATCTTGTTTGTGCACAAGGCTAGTCAAGTAATTCGCGAATTTATTTTTATGCAGTGGAATGCACTAACCATATACTTTATTAATGCTTCGTTACGTGATTGATTCGCTTGCCGACTGTGCAACCCATATTCTGATATTAACTCCTCATAACCACTGCTCGGGTCGGAAATCAACACAGCTGAGGCACATCCGCACTGATTACGCCAACTGACAATTTGAGTAAAAATGCCCCAAGAGGGACCAGTTCATCCGGTAACAGAATCAAGTGGGTATTGATCAAGAAAGGGCAATAAGTTATTTGTCTTTGAACAATAAACGACGTCTTGTCTGTTCGACATTGTTTTTCCCATTAGAGTTAGTGGGAAGTTGAAAGAGGAGCGCCAGAGAGAATCCACTGAGGATTTGCGGCCGATTTATAACAGACTACCTTCCCTTTTTTCCGTTTCAAACCAAATATCCCTAGCAGTATGTTCCGAAGGGAATAACTTGTGATAGCAATTTTTTATCATGAATACTGTCAATTTTTTGCTGTTTTGGGTCAATGTAGAATGTGGTGATTCTGGACATAGTCGTCGCTGGGGATTACTAATTCGTGTTAAAATTTGATTGAGCTATTCAATTCAAATTGGCACAAAAATTTCACTATTTTTCAACGTTGACTGATATCAAACAGCCGTAATATTTGCCCGAGTATTTTAGATCCAAATAGTCAGAGGGTTAATTGCGTCGATCTGTGTGCTTCAGTGGATGTTTATATCAATCGCTCTAAAAACTTTCAAAGAATTAACTGAAGGCAGAATACGGTGGGGCATCAATTGTGGTATTGGCTTGGTCACTTGGATTGCCATCCACTGCCCCAAATAATAAAACGGAAATGTAATTCATCCCCAACAAGATGGTTGCAGCCTACTGGGGGCTTCAGGCTGATTAATTCAACCATCAGTCGTTGAATTCGAACCCCTAACTTCATGCTGAATTGCTCCGGTTTTGATCGTTAGACCACCTTGGTCAAATATGTGAATTCCCATGTATTCTTTGTAAAATTTGTCAATTTAAAGGTGTGTGTTAAACAATTAAAGTGATTCCATTCTCCGAGATAGATAGAAATTCGGTGAAAAACATTCATTTGTTAGGCAGTGGTAAAACTTGATGAAAAAACAAAAAAGGATATTTTATAAATTACAAATAAACTGTTATGGTATCATTAGAATCATCTTTGAGATTGCCAGTAAACCAAGAGCGCGCAGATGAGCGCCTTGCAATTTAGAATAAAACATGTTCAATGTGCATTTTCTTGCATTGCTACAATACGGTTTGTGTTAAAATGTAATGAATATGGAAGATGTGCGCGCAGAACCATGGCAGTACACTAATTGAGTTAAATCAGACAATGAGTTAGTCACCTGAGTTAAAATACGTCAATTTGGAAATTGTGCACGAATGGCACATAGCAATCGTTCTTGATACAACTTCGATACATGTGAACAAGAAATACAAAATTTCCTCTGGACTGATAGCAAAAAGCCACAGAGGAACACAAGACGTTATGAAGCATTATACTGTAACGCGAATATCACTTGGATACAATGTGATAAAACTGTCAAAGTTGCGAGAAAAAAGCCCTAAAAAACTAAGGGCCGCTTCTTCAAAAAGATACCAACTGCACATTTGGGTCGGATGAACTGTCTTGAAACCGTTACTGCAAGTCGTCTTCCTGACCTTATTTTGGTCTTATATAGTCTTTTTATGTGGACCAGAGACGGGAAGGTTTCTAAAAATCATTGTCTTTAAGTGCAAACACGGCGCGACAGAGATTGGAGAATTAGGGAGGTTGAATATCCACAGTTGAAAGTTCGGTAGTCTGGGGGCTGCTATTTGACTCAATTCGTGGTAAGCTTTTTGTCGGAGTCAATATTTTGGATCTTATCAGAAGACCTGAGTTAGTTGCAAGGAAAACACAAACAGAAATACTCTAACAAAATGCTTCCTTGCGACAGCCCGGGGTGACTAACTGCCGAAACTAGATATTTCCATGCAGGAAGTTCAGAATCATTCAGTCCTTAAAGAGGGTGTTGTATAGGGACAGAACCGATGCAGTTAAAAATTGATCATTTCTCATGCATAGCGTTAGAAGTGGGCCCAAACTTCCAGTGGAAAGCCCCAGTAATGGAACTGCATGTGATGTGCATTGCCAGTGCGTTCACGTGAGGCTAAAATGCAGTTTGCTACATGCAGGCAGGTGATCACCGTGGATATCAATGCACTGTTTCCTGAATGAGAGAATTAAAGTTTTTTATTGGTCTGCATTTAGTATAATCCTGTTTGATCAATCAACCTCCGCTTTTATCGGCTGTTTCGTTGTGATGAATACTTTGGCTAAATGTCCGTCAAGGGCTAAATCAAGCAACCAGTACGATCACAAGAGGAAATTAGATGACGAGCCTCAAGCTCCACACCAGATATGCTTTATTATTCCTTAAATTCGATCACAAACTAGTCGCATCTCACTAAGATTATAGCGACTATTCCAATTTGTGCATAATAAATAGCTGATGAGATAATATAACATAAAGTCTGACAGTCCTTATTTGACCAAACAGCACAACTCTCAGATAACGTCACTGCATTCTTTATTCATTTGATAATAACACCTGGCAACCAAGGTACGATGTGCCTTATTTTTGGTTTCATCAAACTGCTTTTTGCTTCACTTGTCCAATTTCGTCGTCCGGCAGTGTCAGGTTAAGGAGAAGAGAACTGATAGTTTCCGGTCTGGTAGGATTCTCTTGCTTTCACAAAATAATAAATGAAGTTCATTGATAACAGAAGAGGGAAATATTCGTCTACTGAATGAGTTTTGCCTCTAGCTGTCTCGCCATTTTTTCTGGATCAAGGAATTTTAGGTTCAGAAAATTTGTTTTTTTTATCTGCTAAATTAACTAGATTGATGCCTGCTCTTTCTGTCGTCCTTTTGCCCTCAAACAAGCCGATCTCAACTAACTTCATCCTTACTCTCAATTATTTCCAAGTAAACGTTGTACGTACCCACGGACTGATATATCTTGCACTCTTCTCTTGGAAAGCCTTTTAAACTAGGATTAACTACGAATTATCAAACAGTGTTCTCCAAGTGATCTTGTGGGGTCGTCTGCTTAGGTCGTAGTATAAAGCATCTTGCGAAAAATGTCATTGACCACAACCCGCGCTGGCTTAGATATTGAGGGAAAGGAGCGAAATCAGTTTTAATTGTCGTCCACTTGGTAGAAGCTGGTCATCCAACCGACAAAGAGTCTATTTTCTCAACTACTCACTCAGTACAACGGTACATATCGCCTGCTTTAAGGCATCGAATATTGTTAATGGCAGAAATGTTATTCGCCGATTTAGACCTGAAATCCGTTCGTATAGCATCTTTGTCCAAGTATTACAACTTATCGGCAAGGGGTTGAGACGCGCATCAGATTAAAACACACGGGCATCATCAAATCACCTTACCGGTCTTTCCCGGGTTCATTCAAAATCTCCCATCTTTCTGCAGCTTCTATTGTTTTAAGTTAGAATTTTAGTTTTTTTCTTTCAAACTATCCCTAGTAGTTATTTTTTATATATGTAAATGCATTCAACCGCAATCGAATTTACCAAAAATTTATGTCCACTGAAAACCTCCCCTCGAATTTACCATCATCTTTCCTTCCATTTCAAGCCTTGTACCATTCATTTTTTAGCCTTCAAATTTTATTTCAGTAATTGTTCTCCACAGTCTTTCGCTCCACCCACCTTGAATAATTCGATGTTCGCCAGCAGTTGTGCCTAGTTATGATGAGATAGTGACGTCTATGACTTTGCTTTAAGGTCCACAGTGAATTTCGTTTACTTGACTTTTCTGCAAACATTCAGAGCCAGAGGCTGACACTACTGAGACCATGGACTTAAAATCTTTTCACTTTCCACTGTCCAGTCGACAATCTTGTTATTATAGAAGCAGTTCGTATCGCTATTCTGATGCGCGGTACACTTAAATGCTCATTAGCTGAGTTTTATCTATGTTCAGACACTAACGCCAAAAGGCATCAAAGTTTTCCCCTAAAAATTAGTCAAAAATGTTATGTGGTAAGCAAGGCTTGGTCAGAAATGTATTAAATTGACGTAAGTAATCTTTACAATAATAGAGGAGACCGTAAATGTTTCTTGGTTGTCACTTGAATGGGTCGAAAGATCTCATAAGATATCGACTGAAGCCAGGCATTCTTTTCCTGACTCACTTAGTTCAGATAATAAAGAACACTCTAGTAACAAGTATTCCTGTCTGTTATTTCGGCAGCTAGATACTACTCCTACATATTCAGGTTAGTGTACAGTTGCGTCAGTTAGATTTAATCAAGTTAAAAATGATTTTCCTTAGCGGTTTTGGATTTTTTTCTAGAAGTTTACCAACTGGCCGAAGTAAAACAACTATTTCCCTATCATTCTGTGGGGCATGTTACATCTGATAAGATAACAGTAGTCTGAATAATTTTTGATTAATTGTGCTGACTCGAAAACTGGTTGCTCAGAGGGCAATCGTTTAGCCGACATTTCCCCCATGCATCTAACCTCACCACATTTGGTTGTTCACTATTACATCTGAATTGGTCACATAATTTTAAATATTCATTGAGAATCTCGCATTTCATTCTGTGCTCAAGTATGACCCGTTTTTACCACTCCGGAAGTTGCAGACTTAATCTGATGGAAATTAAGCTTTTCTCCCTAACTGGATTTTAACCGCTCTGCCCTGTTTAAAGTTTGGCATTGAAACAACCAATTTGGTGGCATTCGGATTTAATTGCCCTGGGTTCAGTGTTTCCTGATGCAAGTCGATTCCGAATTCATTGGCCAGCAACGAATCGCCGTCTTGTTCCTGAAGTATTGAATGAATTAAAGGCAAAACTATCATGATCAGTATTATAATCGATATGGTTTAGATAGTTATTTCTGTTTATTGTATACCAGCGATATAACACTTGACATTCGGAAGGGGCGGTCCAGATAATGCATGTTAATTATTGCCGAGAAACGCTGCCAAACTGAAACGCTTTGTAAATCTTGGATTCAAAACAGTATTCACCTTAGCAGAGACTATTGATTGTTTTTTTTCACCTTTTTCGGATTGATGATTCCTTCGCTGTCTACGAAAATTTGGTAGCTGCTTTTGGTACTATGCCAACCCCATTTTTTATTCGCACCAAAGAATTATTAGAATGTATTTGGAGGTTTAGATTATTTGCACAACATTTTTTGATCAAATTTTAAATTTATCTCACGGCTTTCATCCCTTTTCATCATTTGGAACCCCTCTCATCTTTCCTGGGAGATCATCTATCCATCTCCTAGATCGATTAAAATGTGGGAAGGTCACGCTTCGCGGTGAATGAAAATAGCTTGCAATCACTCCAGTATTATGTGCATCAAGGGATTTTAAGGGATTATTTGCTTCACAGATCCACACACTGCGGTTTAAAATAGCCCTTTCCATTTATCCTTCGCTTTTTCCCAATTTAGAATGTTCCTATAGATTACACTATCTCAGCGGTTCCTCTTCTGAAACGTTGATTGACTAATCCTCATTTAATCAACAACTTTCTTCACACTCGGAGTCGGAATAAAAGTTAGCATTCACAGGCAGCTGTGCTGTTTGTCAATTCATCGGTAAGTCGGAGTACGAGTGGAAAGTCTCAGTCTGGAAGGTTACTTGTGTACTGGTTGCGAACTGGGGGGGGGTCTTCCTGGTCTAAAATACGAACGGGCTTGATAATTAACTACCGGAGTCAGATGAAGAAGCAATAATCTTTTACTTTCCAGTCTCTTAATCCAAGCAAGGGAGATACGATAAATTAGCTTCCAAAAGATCTGATGTGTGAATCTTCCGTGACTGTTTGATAGGAATTTCGACGGGCGGATTCTACCCAAGGCACCTTGATGATTATCGCAGCTCCATTTACACGGTTTAACTAGGTTGGGTGTCTCAAGTAAAGGAATTTAAAAAAAACAGCAAAACCCCAAAATAGGGAATTCATCCATTGTTGTTCCCGTTACTACACCTCAGCCTTTGGTAGCAACCATAGTGGGATAGTTCTTTGCCCAAATATCCGAGGTAGATATATCAACGCTCACGGGAAAAATGCACTGAAGAATATGAAAAAGAGCAAGCTCAATTAAACTCATTTTGACAACTTATTTTTATTCATTAATTTGATAAGAGTATTTCATGAAATATTTTAAATCTGGCTAGTCTGAATCCAGCTGGCCATAAGAGTCGACACTGTTTATTGACAAAACAATGTACGATTCATGTGCTGAACACATCGAAATCAAACATGTCAAATCAACTCCGGATTATAAAAGCAATGAAACACAAGTCTTAAATTAGTTTAACCTTTTCTTAAACGAGGAACTACACTGAACTTCGACTGGGTGAATAATAGTTCTAACTGTGCAGCAAGCGTCCAGTTCCCAATTACATTTATTTCAGTTGCTCAACGGACCGTGAAACATTCGGTTAAAAAGTATTCACTCACATGAAATAAACGCAAAAAAACCGACATACTAACTATATTAATGAACACAATCATGGCACCAACGTTCCATTGGTTATTCGTTCTATCAAAAAGATAAATATTGGAACATAACAATTTGAATCTGGTTCATTAGTTTCGTCTTCGATTACTTCCTAGGTAACTGGATTAGATTGGAACTTTCTGACAAAGAACGTGATAGTGGCTTGTTGAATGCCTGAAGAGGACTTAGCGACTGCTACTTCTCTCACGTTGCATGTGTCTTAGCTTAATGAGTTCTACATTGGCCACTGTGCCGGATGAAGGAGAAATTCGTATATTTTAAACAGTTTGGCGACAGTAATTCAGCTACCTTTACAGCGCCCGCCTCGAGGAGTTAATCTTTATTTCAATTTTATGAACAATGCTACCAAGATGACTCTCCAGCTGGTCCCTGATCAACCTTTACTGACATCAACTGACCCATTCTCAATGACATTATGAGATTAGAATTACATGAGCAGAGGATAGTGGACATTAATTTGGTCATTACGATGAATTACTTCAATATTGCGTCAGCCAATAGAAAACATTCAGACCTAGTTTGTGGGATTCCTCCAAACTGCAACGTTTCCGTAACCAGAAAGGGATCGTGTCAAAAAATAATCAAGAAACGCATCCCCGCAGAAGAACCTTGTCCGTGAGCAAACGCAGTGCCAAAATGTTAAAACACATCATTATCCGCCGCTCACCGTGCATGTGGACCAAAGCCAAATAATCCTCGGAGAGAAATAGAAATTTATTTTTTCTAAGCTTATGAGATGCTGACGTCAGAATTATGTACAGAGATGATTACCAAGGGAAAAAACAGAACGAAATGAGGAATTTCGTCATAGATTGCGAAGTGTTAACCATATGGTTAACTTGTATAACAGGTAACAGTGAAACCGTGTCACATCAGTTCTTAAATCTGAAGCACTTTCAAGGCTGTCTGGATGGCAGAGCAGTAACATTTTCAGCACTGGTAGAGTAGTTCTGTGATTCAAAAACAACTGGAACTTCTAGGTGCCTCGTGAATGACAACCCCACCTCCTTCAATTGAAATGCTCACGGAACAAATAAGAAGCCACGGATGTGCTAGGAATAGTCCGTTTGACGACAAGCACAAATGAGAAGTCAGAAATAAATTAACGCATTACATGGAGTGATAGCAAACAGGATTATCAAGACCGAATATATATTAACGCCGTTGGCCAATAAATGGGTCCAGAAAGGAATGTTACTAATTCCATCCATGTAAGTCAAATGGAAGATCTTGGACATCGTGTCACGAAGTACGAGGTATGGAAGTTACACTGAATCCAACAATAACCTGTTACAAATTACCCAAATGGGTTACACATTCTGGACCAACAAATGAGAAAACAACCATTTCCAACAAGAATGTCACGCGTTCGGACCTTCTTATCACCGACCATCTTTATTAGTTCAAACAATTCAGTTTTGAGGTTTTACGGAATGCCTCCATGTGTCGGAGGTATTTTGGCCAAACTGCGAACATGAGGACACTCCTTACCAGGTTGACTGTTCGCCGGTAGTCAATTTACGGGAGCTAGATAAACGCGGATTCAAAACCACTTGGAAGCCTAAGTCCAAAAGCTCTGTAGCACCACCATCTGAAAGGATCCCACTGGGCCACGAAGTTCACACATCGCCCTACTCCCTTGTAGGTCAGACCATTTGGTCAGAGGCTTCGGGTAAAATGCACTGAGTCAAACCTCTACTTCAGCCTGGGCAGACGGTTAGTATCAAACCCGTTGATGAAGCACGTGAGCGGATAGGGAACCGATGATTTGGAGGTGAAGAATGGAAAGGCTGTCAAAAAAGCGGAGTACTATACGCAACCTTTCAATCCCCTTTCTTCTTTCACGTTCACTGTTTTTATCCTTCACCATAGTCCCCTGAAATATTTGCTGTACGCAGATTTGTGAAAATAAATGGAACTATCCTGCCAAGAACTGTTACTTTTTCGGTTCAAATGCACCGAGTAAACTTAGATAAAAGGGCGTTGCAAACTACCGAAGGTTCCAGTTAATTAAAACCCGGCTACCGCAAGGTAGAATACTTGCCACGTCGAATGGGTGAAGAACGGTTGTACTCTAGTACATTGTCTTACTACTATTTGGAACTGATCAGAAAGGACGTAATTTCTAATATGCAGTTTTTTACGGTCTGCAGACGGAACTCAAAATATTCTAATGGCTGGCAACGTCTTTCAAACCTTACGTCGTACTAGCGGTCAGACACAGGAGACTGGAAGAATTAAAACAAAAACAAGACTGACAAGGACATTTGCAGTAGCGACTAATAACGCTTTACGTCATATTAGATTTACAAGATAAAAGCCTTGGGTGGGAAAGACCATGGCGAGGGATTGATTTCGAGAGCAAAGACTAAACCAAAATGTCTATATTGGGGATACCAAGCAAAACTAGGGATAGAAAAAGGAAAAAGTGATAATATTGGATGTTTTCTCACATGTGCACTTTTAACGGATGTCATTTAATTACAGCCGCAAATTCTGTTCGTCACGATAGTCAGATTTCTACAAAGCCGATTGGATGCTGAGTGTCACCAACTCTACAACCTTCCCACTTGAGCGAATCTAAGATGCTCAAAGACAATAAATCCGTAACTACATTTGACGACAAATTTGATGAAAAAAGACCACAATATAGAAGGGTAAACGGAGAGACAGGACAAAGAAAACCGGAAATAAAAGAAAAAATAAATTCAAATGCGTAAAAAAATTGCTATGCCTCAGCACGATCTAATTTGTGACGTCAGCAGTGTGCATGAAAGCCGTGTTGTGGAAGAGTGCACAGAAGAACGAAAATTGTGATTCGTTGATAATTGTGTGTCACTTGGGCTGAGCGACCGTTAGGAACGAGGGCAGAATGCGAGGAGAATATAAATGTGAATGTTTCGAAATAGTAAGTGCGATCTGGATGAGTGAACAAAATTTGGCCGGAAGCACACGATCGGTTTGGCGGTTATTGTCGCTTGTCAGGTATGCGTACCCGGTAAACGCTTGTCCAAATATCCTCATACTTGTACACACCCAATTGCTGTCTCAGCACAATCTAATTTTTTGCTAGGTAAATGTTTGTCGAAGCTTTTTTGAATATAGCACAGATTGGTTTATACTGTTTTCTCTTCTCTCTTCCTTTTCCTTCGCTTATTTTTATTTGACTTTCCTTATTTTTTCGTTTTTCTCGCGTTTTTTCTTTTCCTTTTTTTCTTCCTCCATTTTTCAATTCAATTCATTTATTTCTCAGTCTGTGCTACGTGTTTCCGCCGACGCCTAACATTTTATTTTCTCTGTACATTTTTTCATATGCTTTATTTTTTCCACATAATTCTGCAGAATTTAAAACATCCGAATTAACTCATTTCATGTTAACGCTAGCCATATGCTGCCGAATTATTTATTACAGATACAGAACAACAATCGACAAGTCTTCGCAAACGATGGATTCTTTTTTACACTATCAATTGCAATTCTGCAGATGTCGGAGGTCCGAGGCAAATAATTGTTAGCTTTGCGAGACAATCATCCCGTGATGGATATCAGAATTTATGGAGTAAGTTTACAGTGTTAGAAAAATTAGATTTAAACTCAGTGCATAGTTTAGGTTGCTGAATTTCCACCGTGCGTTATTCCTTTCACGGGATTCTTAATTGCACAGTTAATGAGTACAATGCTTTATCATCAGAGTATGCACTCAAACATTAATTGGCTTGTCCGAATAAATAGCCCATCCCAGTGGTCACTGGAATCTAACCACTTAAATCCCATCCGAGGAACAAATATCGACATGTAAAAAACTCGCACAATGGGTTTCTGTTCTATTGCCGGGTACTGCAAAACGTTGTTCGTGTAGCAAATTGTACAACGAAATCCATCAA
Organism: Fasciolopsis buskii; assembly: GCA_008360955.1. Classification (NCBI taxonomy): domain Eukaryota; kingdom Metazoa; phylum Platyhelminthes; class Trematoda; order Plagiorchiida; family Fasciolidae; genus Fasciolopsis; species Fasciolopsis buskii. The sequence continues at coordinate 233,928 of LUCM01008410.1, forward strand.
TTCACAATTGTTGAGTGACTTCAAATCAGTTGAAAATTACACGACTCTTGATGGAGCTTTCAAACTGCATATCCAAAGCTGGCTCCTACAGACAATCGCATGAGGTCAACTACATCCCCTACATCTAACGGTAACATGCTACCTGACTGACCTTTGCTGCATTTAACCGACCACCTTGCTCTCAGATTGGACCTCAAGGCCCCCGAAGAACCATGTACAACAGAGCAGGTAGTCTGTGCATTGTTCGCCCCTTGAATTAGCCGCTGCGTAAACGGCGGTGAAGTGCATACACCAGCAAGACTTTTAACGCCAGATCAGCTTTCCGGCCCTGACTGTGCCTTCAACTGAGAGATTTATGCTGGGAGACATATATGTGTGTGCCTAGATGACGAACTGATATTTTTGCCAGCAGGCGAATAACAGCTATAACTGCAAAGACAGGTGCATCTACTAATGCCCAATTTCGGAGATACTGAGTTGTATTTTGCTGTTCATTGGAATATTTTTGTGCTCCGGATTCACTGTCCCGCTCTTCGAATGTTGTGTTTTCAAAAAACGGGCTAGAACCTCTTAGATATGAAATCAGTAGTCGCAGTAGAAAAAATGCAGTATTTTCTAACGAATGAACTACGCTTTCCTTTATTTTGTTGCGTCTAGTTAAGGTGTTCAAGCAAATACGATGATGTTCAAGTTAAGAGATCGGTCCGTTAAAGCGATTGCATTTATGTTAAGAATAGCTAAGTTAACAATAATGAACAGCGGTTTGCTTTTCATCCATAGAAAGATAGTACTGACGTAAATATGGGCGTTCAATTATTGATTAGTTATTCTGCAATAGGTTTAAGCAATAAAAAGTTAAGTTGAATCATTAGAAAGATAATAGAAACATCACCTAATTAAACGGATTTCAGTCATGTGTTCCAGTTTCTGCTTATCATGGCCCGGAAAAGGACCCAGTGATTTTGTACAATTTTATTAGTACGCAATGAGTAGTGTACTAGCTGATTTATCATCGCCGACCACGATTTCGGTGGATACAGATAATCATTCACAGAGTTCAATAAACGGTTGGCATCACGTCACGGATTACAGTTTGTCCCTTGTGCCTTGGAATTTTTGACGGTAGTGTTTTCGTAATTCGTGGGGAGTATTACCATACAGCCGTTTTTTAATGAGCTCCTTCCGTAAAATTCCTATATTCAGAAGCTGTAACTTTCAAACTATACGTCATTGTGTTTTACACAATGAATAGTTTATATTAAAAGAGCATACCTTACGACGCAACACAAACGTCAGGCTTGTTTACGCAGGCCGCAGTTGACTAGTCTGATTTTTTGAACACTGCTGTAATCCATAGCATTAGGTCAAATGTATCCTTCAATGCACTTGGCGTGCACATTCACAGGTATTACATTGCATTGTATAAATTTTTGGGTACAAAAACAATGTCACAATTCAGTGAAAAGATTTGACGGTAAAAAATAAAACGGGATCAAATTTACACCCATCTCCTTGTAAAAATGTTAAAACCTTAACTCATTGAGGAATAACCATAGCGCATTATGATAGATTTCACAGGAATTCGGCTAAAACACGGTCACGGTTTGTCGAAATGCGTGTTTCAGATAGGAGAGTGGAGTTCGTACAGATATTGATTCTAAAGGGTATAGAACGAAAAGTGGATAGCATTGAAATATTGAAGCGGTAGTTTGAAAGATCGTTGTGCAGAAGATGCGTGGGATCAGAAAGAATTTTGTGAGCAGATTTCTCACATGCCGATAAGTGTTGATCACAGATTGAAGGACAACTCGCTCAGCGGTATAAATGACAAATGACCAAAAATTGATAGCCTCCGGCAAACAATGTATAAGACTTTTTTAATTAAACCCAGATAAATGGCAAAAGAGAAGTTAAGGAGAATTGGAAAAACATTGGTATACGAAGCGGGAGATGGTGTTTTGTTTCACCTTGCAGTGCCGAGGCTTCCTGATTTGAAATGACAACCGTCGGAGACTCTTTACACAGGTAGAAATGTGAGTTGTCCACTTCAGATTTTTATCAACAGCAACCCCAAGAAATTTCACAGAACCAACCCTGGTAAGAAATTTTGAGTTGGTGGAAGAGGTTTCGGATGGGTATGCCGACCAAGGGAGAGAGAACAGACATTCGAAACATTTAGATGCGTTCAGATTTAAACCAGCTCGTGCAGAGGAACTGTGAGCGGAAGACAGGTTGTTGGAAAAATTTTGGAAATCATCGCTGTTCGAAACGGACTGAGAGAGGGTAACATCATCAGCATACTTAAACCGATGACAAGGCGAGCTACTTGATAAGTGGCTGGCGTAAGTGGAGAAAAGAAACGGTGAAACAGCAGCACGCTGAGGCACTCCCGAGTTCATAATCAACGGTTTTGACCTTTTATCGTCCACTCGTCTGCACTTGGCTCGGTTGGTAAAGTAATGGGACATCCACGCTAATAAAGGCCTGCGACAACCAAACGTTTCCAGTTCGTGAAGTAGAAGAGACCGTAGGGCGGAATCAAATGCTGCCGAATAGTCTAGAAAGGCGCCAAGCACAGATTTCACTGTTGCGTTTAAAGACTTAAAGTTGTGGTGAGCTGGGATTTAATTTGTTCGCCTGAAGGAATGAAAAGCTAACCTTGGGCTTTAACAAAGACAAACAATGATCGGTACTTGAAACTGCAGTAGGCAGTTTCAGGAAAAATAAATCGGCGTGGTTGGTAGTAAATCTATCTAAAATGGAACCGCCTCTGGTGGGAGAAACGCAGAGATCATTCAAATTAAACACAGTTAGTGGTAAGGTAGACGCATGATTGAAATCGCCTACAATAGTATGCAGATTATCCTCAAGAAGAGGAAAAATAAACACTAGAATAGTCAAAAAAAACAAGATATTTGTTGCAAGCTAAAGGGGGCAATGTATAAATCGGTTATGATAGTGCTGTTATGACGAGAAAACCTAGGAGGACACTGTGTCACGAGGCGGCCAATTTCATTGAGAGATTACGTATAAACTACTTCGGAATTTCCGGGCCAGAAGGAGTTTATATATGTTGCAACACCGCCTCCAGTCTTCTTCTTGTTCGAAACTCTGTCCTGCCGATGGAGTCTGAAGCTATCTATCGACATGAGCAAACCAGCGATATCCGGGTTCAGCAGACAACACACGTATGAACATGGATCGGTGATTGCAATGAGGGACAGATTCGACGCTTTCGTAAACAGAGAGCGGATGTTTGTACTCATCAAAGCCGGAATGGACATCGTGGCCAGAAGGGTGTATTTAAGGGCTGCCTGCGAGCCAGCACTAGTGCCTCTTTCGATTGATAAGATTTTTGAGATGCAACAGTGCGTGAGCCCAGTCCATGTTGAGAAACAATACGGTTTTTAAACGATAATTCCTGTCGACTGTTGAGACCAACGGAGACCACAATCGAACCATATATCCGACAAGAATGTAATGAAATATCGATAACAGAATTGTAGCACAGCCAGTCGAAGGACGTAAGCATCGGAGCAACAGAACGCCATGACATATCTTCAGATCGTTTCACTTTACAACGAAATTTAGGCTAGTGACTGATTTGGATCTCTTGAAAAAACCGAAACGGCGGTCAGACAAAGCACTACGAAGAATTTATTCATCACAGATAACATCAATCAGAACAGTATTTCATCTTCTGCATTCTTTATGTAGTCAGTTATGTATGTGGTTCTCCAAAGTTCTGCTCCTTCAGTACTTTGGAGGGCATTCAAATGTCATGTAATGCAAAAATCTATTAAACTAGACGAATGAATCCAAAGAATAAAGTCTATCATCTTCCAGTCGAGTGGAAGTCGGTATCCCAAAGGACAATTTTCAGCAAATCTCCAGGTGCGCCAGAAAAACCAACGTTGGTTAAGCTCAGATTCGAGAAATGTTTTGTTTAGAAAAAAGTGACTTGTCAGTTTAAGGGAACACATTTTCGTATTTGACGCACAACGGTTGGACCCATTCAGACTAAAACCAAAGTATGTTCGTTGAGATGAATTCGAGATAGTTGTGAATTTTTTTATTTACCTTTTATTTTGCTTGCTTGCAGTAGTACCAGAATGGGGTTTATTGTGCAAACCTTACCTCCTGTCGCTCATGATGCTCAGACGCACTTAGTGTGGTTTTACTTACGGTTCCACGAAGTTATGTTCATTTTGTTACTCAATAGAGAATTTGTACTATTTGTACCCAAGCAAAACTCAAATCTGGAAGATAATAATTTGACAGAAGCCGTGTCACCGACATTACGGGTACCGATGGAAGACTTTCTCGAGATAGATGCAAATCGATTTAACTCACAGATGATGCTGAATGTGTGGAACAAGGGAGATGAGAATCTTTCTATAAATCTTCGCAAGCTTTATATGTTTTCATTCATTCATACGAACAAGATATTGTGACCGATAAAAAATCGCAGTTTATCTCCAAGTTATCAACTTTATTTGAACTGACACAATGCAGTGTTAGCAATGAAGCGGTAAGTTTTGGTTGTCATTCATGACATGAATGAAAAAGAAATGTGGGCGCGTTCAGGCACTTCGCAGGTGAATAACCCTATCTGTCACAAGTTTTGTCGACAAGCCTGCGTATTCATGAAAACAAACAAATATTCAGGTACTTCTGGGATAAGCGCAAAACTAAATCACAGTAAACAAAATTTCGACAGATGGTCCACGTGACCGTCATTTTCCTAAAGATGGGTTTGCTTTTTTGCAAGCACGGATGCTGTCAGAATGAATCGCAGTCAAACAAACCGACGAAAACCGATTAAAAAATTTGGGATTTTTTCCAAGTCCAATTTCGACAGTTTATTGCCAAAAAAATTGAATTCCTGCTTAAAACCTTCAGTAATCAAATACAATAAATTCTAATTTATAACTCGCCCTCGTTCCACTGATAGATATTAATGACTCTTGTTGCAAACATAATTAAGTGATCTAAGTAATCACCTTAAATTCCATGGTATGCCAAGGACAGAATTAGCATTTCAGCGAGTGGTTGCAGAATTCGCTGTGCATTTTACACACTAACAGATCATTTCTATTACAAATATATAATGTTAAAATATAAAAACCAGCCCTACTCAATGTCACTTCTAATTAGTTCTCGTTTGGCCGATGATTACAAAGACTATTTGCCACTTCGTAATTCTGTTTTGTTATCGATGTCGTTCCTGATGGTTTAATATCAATTAGCTCCTATTCTTTTTTATACCATGCTTGACGCATGACTGCAGCAGGACAGGTATGCTTGATTATGCGTACGGCTCATTACACTATCAGAGGCGGGAAACACTGCAATGATTCCCATCGAACCAAGTAAGGTTTTACTACATTGACGTTGAGAAAACCCGAGTCTTCAGCATATTTTCTGGCTATTCTGAGTTCACGTAGGCCTAAATCAATTTAACATCGCTGTTATTGTACTCACCTATGAAAAACAACCTCCCTTCAGCAGAATTACATCTTTTACTGCGACAGCGATCTCCAAGAAAGATAGAAAAATAGAAAAAAAATGAGCAAAGACAAGGTAAATGCATCAGTCAGCCGAACCAACTACATAAATGAAACCAATATTTCGATCTAAATCCCACTACAGGACGTGAACCACAAAACAAAACCGCTGCTCACAATGTCCTGTTTTACACGCACACTGACGAATTGTCAAGTTTGCGGAGATCCTACTTTTCTTCAGGAACGAAACGACATACGGGAATCCACAACCCGAACAAGCAAACAAGGTACTCAAAATTCTTTCGTCGTCATCATAATTACAATTTCGTTGTATGCACCTTGGTTTTAGCCGACGTGAAGTAGAGAAAAACTTATAAAACCGACGCATCTCGCATATCAATAGTGCCTTCAAGCAATGTCAGTATTTACGCGGTAATTGCAAGGATTTTTACTCCACAACATCAAAAACATACCCAAGAATTGCAAACAAAGAATACAACGGTCGTTAATTACCACACCGTTATCTAACAAACGATCTTAAACACGTCCAAATATTCTGATATGAACTTATGGAAAAGCTTTACTTGATCCTTGAATTAATCTTCCCTCGCATTCTGAACATTTAATTTCATAAGTGGTGGTCAAACCCTGGGTGCGAAGATGAATGAGCACCATTGATGAACTCTAATGAGCCCAAAACTCGAGCCTGGTTATCCTTGGCTGCTCGAGTAATCGGAAGCTCTGGGTTTGTTTCGCTGAGGCTAGAGTCCGAAAGGCAATCAGCCGTGGCAAAGTGATCAGTGGCCTCAAAAAAGAAGAAATACTTTTCCATTTCATGGTTCTTACTTACTAAACTTCAGTTACTTACAACTTTGGGATGGCTATCTCGCATAGGCAAGACATGTGGCAAAAATATTGTTTGTTGATGGCAGTGAGATTGAAAGAACTCCAAATTCTTCAGGTTATCTTCGCTTCTTTCAGGCGATGAACTTTGGATGCGTAAAATACAGGAAGAACGGTCAGTCTCAACACAGATTTGATTTATATCTGACAACCGTATTTCAATGGTAAGTCTCGGAAGATAAATCTTATGAAACTCTACATCGTCGATACAAACCCTATACTCTATGTTTCCCTTTTGAATTTTGCTTCTATCACCCCTCCACTTTGTAAACATGTTAGTTGTAGACCTTATTTCAGATCCGCTGAAACTTGCTTTTGCCACAACCATGTTCTGCTAACCATAAGCCATTATCCTCGTCTTAAGACTGCTCCCTGCCACAGGGACGTTTTGACTAGTGAAGAACTGTGTCAGAAGGAACACCAGTGAAATAGATTAAGTCGCAAAGACAGTACATGAGTCACATACAAAACTACCCTAGCCTGCAGACATTTAAAGCTCCAGTAATTTCGAAAACTGTAAAGGATATAGGAATAGTTCAGGATTTAAAACAAGCAAGCTAGAGTAACCACACAGCATCTGATCCGTCACGGAATTTCGGGCAGTGTTAACCAGCGTCCGTGTGCCGGTTTCTTGGTGCAACCAGTAGCCGAAAAATTTTGCATGTCAGCTTTGGCGTAACAACGACGGTTTGAATACACAAGGAGCAATAACGCAACACATGAACAACGACTAGCTTCTACCCTTTGTTTATATTTCATGTAATATTTCTGAAAAACAGATGTTTTACAATGAACTTTAATAAGTTTGGATAATGCAATATCGCAACACGATTTGCTCGAAGAAAATCGCGGTTTTTCGTCGCTCCATTTCAGTTTATTTTATATTAGTTTGCTTCCATGTTTTATTATACACTATTCTTGGAGGTTTCCAGTAGATTGGTCAAGTGCGCAATTCTACTGGCGTATACCTTACTGCATCAGCCGAGCATTTCGATTATGGTTACGCTAGGATTTACAATTTGTGCTGCTTGTATATCGTGTTTTCTAACCGACTACAACCTACCTTTGGCCTACTGAGTGGATCGTGGTCTTGGATCACATCAGACTGGAATTCAAGACGTTCTTAGTTTCTAATTCGTTCCATTTCCGATGGTTCTTTCGGAGAGTCTATAGACAAACAGCTAAACATGACAAACAATAATCAACAATTAGCTCCCTTTCTTTACTGCGCCGAGGATTTAGCCATAGCAAGCATCCTCTGATGACAACATTTTTTGGTTAGATAAAGAGGGCACCTTCATTAAGGAGACTCAAATTTTTCAAAACAGGATTTTGTTGTCAGATCAAATAGAAAACCTTTTTTCTTCAAGAAGAAAGTTATATAACTTTCCCAATACAGCTTGTGCACCCCAAAATTGCTTCATTACAATTGATTCCTAGCCCACCGGAAGCAGCACTTCTATTATGTGAACGAAAATGGGCGACTAAAAAGCATTGAATTAGTGTATCTGAGGAGAAACTTTTGCATTTCCTCAGGCATTTACCACCATCATAATAATAATTAGTAATGAACTTCAGGGATTTCTGGTGGGCTGAGTGTTGGAAAAATCCATAGTTCGTCCAAACCCACAGTTCCAAGTTCATTAACGAAAGTAGCCACGACCAACTGAAACACCCGAAAAGGTTCGTAAATTTTACGTTCGCTTTCACAAGGCTCCTCGTTTTTAACAACTGGAGGTGGTTAGTGACGCATTGAGGAGGCGATTTTGAAGGGATCGCGTAAACAAACTCTAAAGTACAAAAATGGAAAACCCAGGACGAGCCGACGTCCAATAAGTGTACCACAAAGCGTCAGTATTTAAACAAAGAAAGCGAAAAGCCGGCCAGCAAAAAAGGCTACAAATGCACAACGTTGGGACCACCTTTGACCCCTATTGTCGGAGCGCGCTTCTACCATCAACTAACCTATCTACATTAACAGTTGTTCGGTGGCTCTCTCTCCAGGCTGCCATTCAGTTCTACTCGGGTTGGTCGTTGAGAGGTCACAGACGAATCGGCTTAATGTGCAGAAATCAGCATGCTGTGGACATAGTTATTTATTCTAAGGGAATGGTGCTCCGTTTAATTTCAGATGAGCGAATCCGCCGTGGTCAAGTGATTTTTACCCAGTATGACTGAGTAACATATTACCGTGAGTCTTAAATTTTATCGTGAGATGACCCATCAAATTTTCAGCCGACTCCAGAAAAAGCAGCATTTCATAGTACCACGAACAATTTGCTACTAGTTATATCAATATAGTTGATCATAACAAACGCTATGATATTATTAGCCGACTGAACTGTTCTAGGTTCCTTTAACTTCGAAATGGTCCCAATCATCAACTTGTCCCTTTTTGCAGCTGAAGTTCATTATCAGGGTAACATAAGAAATAAATAAAGTTACCAGCAGGGGCATCTAAGAGCAGAGGTACTAATTATGGAGGACGATAAGGAGATTTATTAGCCTATTTCTGTCGGATTTTCGCTAGCCCATTTGCGGCCAACTGGAGTCTGGGACCGCCTGATCTAACTTTACACCGTGATACTTGAAATCTATTGGGCGATGATGATGTACCTCATCATGTAATAGCGATAACAAATAATCTGTTGACAACCAACCTCAGATGTATTTGGGACCTCTTATAATTAAACATTTTACACCGTAAACATTACTAAACAACCTATGATACGTCCAGGGATATTAAAAACAGGAAAATAGCTTTCTAAGTGATGAGACTGATTAAGTCCTAAGCTGATGAGATGCTACAAAAATGGATGCGACGTACGTAGTTTGCAAAAGAGCATTCCATTATCCGCACAACCTTCCGTGGAATACACTCGAAAAAAGAAAGAACGAATGTCACGCACAACCCAACACGTTTCCAGTCCTGCAATGCGGAGCGGATTTTTTCCTTATCAACTTTTCAGTCTTAGTGATGAATCACTTGGAAAACGACGGAAAACTAATTCTGCTCCCCGGGAATAGCTGGTGGACATAGGAAAATGAAGAAGGGATGCATGTGAATCCGTCTGTAAAAAAGCAATCAGACCAAATGAAAGAAGTCTAGATTAGATAAGAAGAGAGAATGTTGAAACTCTAAATGCAAAATAAAGTGTCGTTTCCACACGAAGGTTGTGCGTTTCGTTGCTCCAACCACCAGTGTACTTCACCATCCGTCGCAATCCTCTTCCTGAAATGAAGTGCTCTATTAAATAAATAATAAATCAACGGAAATACGAAAACACAAAGGTTGCAGAACTCCCGATGATAATGAATTTCACATCATAATTTAATGATTAGACACACAAAACCCAAAAGACGATTGGACTCTGCATTGCAATTGTATCAAAATAAGTGGACTGCGCTGGTTGAAGCACGTGTTGCGCACGGCGAACACTCGTCTACCATATCGTGCCCTATTTTGGGTTCCTCCTAAAGAACGAAAGAAGCCATGTAAAGGACAAAAGATGACGTGGCAACGTGGGATGAGAAAATGTACAGCGAAATAAGGTCAAGTAGGTATCTCACGCCCTCGTTGATGGCGTTCGAAACAGTCGTCAACTAGCACGCTGGAGACAATGAAGGACATGGCAGTGAACCGTGAACAGTGGTGATCGTGCTGTAATTTTCTACCGAAACAGAATGATTGAAAACACGTGCGTATGTATAGTAGGATCTTGTTCCGTGTGTTGGGTGTAGCAGCAATTCAAGTTATCCCGCATTCGCAGAAACACTCACTAGATATTCAATATTGTGGTTATATGAAACTCCAGGGAAAAGGAAGCCAAGATGATGATGATGATGATGATGATGATGATGATGATGATGACTGATTGATGATTGATCGATGATATGAATGAAGAATGATTGATGTTGCATGAATGATGATGATGATGATGATAATGAATGATGATGAATGATGATGGTTGGTGAGAATGATGCATGAGATGATTATCGATGACATGACGATGAATACTTGTCATGATGACTCCGAATGATGATGATGAATGACTCGACTTCGATTAGAATGAGGATGATGATGATCGATGATTAATGATGATGGTGATGATGATTGATGATCGAATGATGATGAATGATGATGATGAAATTGATGATGATGAATGATGAATGATCCGCACGGAGAAGGAGGAGGAGGACGTTGAGGATGATGAGGTTGAGGATGATGATGATGATGATGATGAATTGATGATGATGATGATGATGAAAGATGATGATGATGATGGATGATGACGATGATGATGATGATGATGATGATGAATGATGAAATGACGATGATTGACTGATTGATGATGATGATGATGATGATGAAGATGATGATTGATGATGATGAATTGGTCGATGAATGATGATGATGATGATGATGAGACTGATGCATGATGAATGAATCGAAATTATGATGCATCGATCGATGATGATGATGATGATGATGAACGATGAAATGATGATGATGATGCAATCGATGATGATGAGATGTTGATGATGATGATGAATGAGACGATGAAAGATGATGATGATGACTAATGAATGAAGATCATGATGATGATGATGTCGAATGATGATGATCGATGATGATGAATGAATGATGATGATGATGATGATGATGAAATGATGAGAATGATGATGATCGATCGATGTTGATGATGACGACGACTTGCGATGATGATCGATTATGAACAGATGATGATGCATGATGACTGATGATGAGACTGTATGAAGAGATGATGATGATGATGAAGATGATGATGATGATCGAGATGATGATGATGATGATGTTTGACTAATGATGATGACGAACGATGATGAAATGAATGATCGATGATAATGACTTGATCGAACATCAGTGATGATGATGATGGATGATGAGTGATGATGTTCGATGATGACTTGCATGATGATGGCATTGATGCGATGAAGATGATGCATCGATGATGATGAATGGTGATGATGATGAAATCGATGAATGAACTGATGATCATGATGAGATGATGATGATGAATATGATCGATTGATGATGATCGATGAATGATGAACAGCAATGATCGATGATCGAGATATGATGATGATGACTCGAGATGCATGATGAAGAATGATGATGATGATGACTGATGGTCGATGAGAGATGATGCATGCATGATGATGAATGATGATCGATGATGATGATGGATGATGATGATGATGAATGAATGATGATGAATGATGATGATGATGAGATGATGATGATGATGATGAAATGAGATGCGGGAGAGGAGGAGGAGGAGCGAGGAGTCACGGAGGAGTTTGAGGCCAATGATGAGTTCTTGAGGATTGATGATGATGAATGAGGGAAATGATGATGATGATGAATAGATGTATGAAATGATGATGATGATGACGATCGAATTGATCGATGATGATGATCGATGATGATGATCGCGGAGGAGGAGGCAGGAATGGAGGAGGAGTGGACGAGTTTGGAGGATGATGACTTTGAGGATGAAGGGGCGGGTGTATGATGATGATGATGATGAACTGATGACTGATGATGATGAAAGGATCGAAGGCAATGGTGATATTGATTCGCGATGATGACGATGACTGATGATGATGGATGATGATGATGATGATAATGCATGATGATGATGAGATGATGTCAGATGATGATGATGATGATGATAGAGATGATGATGATGACTGAATGATGGTGATGATGATGATGATGATGATGAATGATGAATGATCGAAACGATGATGATGACTGATGATGACTGAACTGATGATGATGTTGATGAGATGAATGATGAATGGACGATGATGATGATGATGATCGATAATCCGATGATGATCATGATGATGCAATGATGATGATGAGGATCGATGAATGATGATCCGATGCTGTCTGATCGATCGATGCCATGAGCATGCATGATATGATGATCGATGCACTGCATGACTGATCGATGATGATGTGACTGATGGAATCATGATGATATGCATGATCGAGATCGATATATCGACTGATGATGATCCGATGACTGATGATGGACGATGACGATCGCATGATGATGCAAGATGAGATATGATGATGAGTTGATTGACTGGAATGATGCAGATGACGCGTAATGACTGAATGATGCATTCATGATGATGATCATCATGATGCATGATTGATGATGATTGAGAATGATGTTGAATCGATGATGAATGATGATGATGCATGATGAAGATGATGACGAGATGATGATGGCTGGCATGATGCATGATTGATGAAATGGCCCTAGCACATTTCGACTGATTCGGCGTCCCGATATGATGATGATGAGAATCGATGATCGAATGAATGGAGATGATCGATGCATGAATGCATTCGATGAATGATC
>LUCM01008411.1:0-179829 GCA_008360955.1 Fasciolopsis buskii
TATATATATATATAGGGAAATCCGGATTACTCAGCCACCGTCTATATATTTTGAATTGCACCATGCACCCTAGTAAATTCCTTCTCTGAGCTGCTTGTAGGATTGATCGCTTCTTGATCTGCAGCTGGCAGCTAAAACAGACCGTCGTCCGACATTTTCCTCTCGCTTCCAAGCCGTACATTTACGCTTGGATGGAAACACTTACCCCATGCTCTAACGATCATCCGATACTGGAAAGACGGTATCTCCCTTATCCTATCGATACCATTTTGAATCCCTTCCACCACACCAAAAGTACACCGCCGTTACCACAATAGTACGATCGCACAATTCCCATCCATTGTCGCCGCTTTCCTTGTTCACCGGACTGCGCTTTCAGGTTTTTGCGTTTTATACGGCACTTTTTGATATCCAGTCTGGTTTTCACTCATCGCCATTCCGTTATCACATCCATGTTGATCCTCGTCTCCACCATGTAACTCTCTTGATTTTCGAGGATCCCGACCAACTGGCGATGACAGCTATTGCCTTCCAGCCATATTATGCATCCGCGGTACGCCCCTTGGATGCATTCATGCATAGTATTACCCGCAGTGCGAGAGTGATAATCAGTCAGGAAAACCTTTGCGAATCATTATCTAGCTTTGATTTAAAACTTGAAACCCCGTGCTCGGGAAATCACATTGCCTGTTATGATCTTGTGAGCAAAACCACAATGCATTGTATGTTTGGTATCATTTTTCCGTGTCTGCACTGTGCCTTCTTTACACAGGTTCGATCTTGCATTGGGCATGACTCTCGTGTTTCGAGAAATACACAAAAACAAACAAATCTTTCAAATTACTTAAGGTCGCTCTCACCCCTCTCCCTTCGATTTATATTGTTCGCATTTCTTGGGCATCATCTATTTAAAATCTTGATCTTACCTTGCGCATGCATCTCGCAAATCGAGAAATATAAATTATTACTATTATTGAACGTCTGCTGTACCAAGATTCCTTGCGTCCGTGATATTATCGCTTAAACAAAAATGCATGTAGTTTGTGAAAAAGTACAAAAGCAAATGGTTGTTTCTTCACAAAGGTCCTTTATTCCGACCAACTAAGCGTGTTTGCAAGTTTATTGGTTAAAACCTGCACGTACCCACAAGCGGATTGATCGCTGTGGCTTAGGCACAAGTAAAGTGTAGCCCGTTTTCTCGATGCATTCCAACCCTAATGTTTCTAATTTAAACTTGCAGGTCTGTTTCGTCTTCCTTGAAATCTTCTTCCTTCCCACAAAGTGGTTTACAGCTGATAAACCAAATGAACATTTACAATGCATCTAACTTCCCCAGATTAACCCAGGTTTCTGTGCGCGGCATACGTCTCGGTAGAACCACTTTGCCATTTGGTAACTGGTGTGGCTTGAAAACCTGAGGCGCCCCCCGCTGAGGCAATGGCAGTCGGTATACTGCGATGGATTTTCTTATAAAGCGTGGGTTACATATTGAAAATTATAAAGTATTCGAAAGTAAAATGACTGGATCCCACCAACGTGAAATTGCGTATGATTTTGGTAGAATGGCATGCAGGGCCAGCGAATGAAGCAAGTTACTCAAATGTTGGCTTTTATATTGCGTTCACTGTCTCGGATTAAGTAAAAGGGCCTTAGATGGTCGGTTATATTTTGTTTGCCACTTTTTGCAGGATGCTTTTAATGACAGAAAGCATGCTGCTTAGTCCCACTGTGCCAAGAATAGCAAACCGGCGGCCAAGTGTATGTTTTTGCATGCATGAAGTAATGCCCAGGTAACTGTTATGCACTCAGGTGTGTTTGTCCACCCGATACGGTGTCAATGTGTTTGGTGCGATTATCTTTTCCAAGAGGAATCCCAACAAGTCCATGCAGAACCAGCTGCATTTACACCTGGACCATCTTTTATTTGTCTGTTCTGCCCATGGAAGCCTAAGATAACCCCACGCCCTACGAAACGTACGCTTCGGGCATCTCAGCAGTCGTTTGGCGATAGCCATGAACTTGGAAGTAAGAGCCCAAAAAGAGACTGATCTTACTGAACCCCTTGATACACAACTTCACATATTGCTCGAATCCAGCTTCTCAACTTCGTTAAAGGAGAAGTAGCTTCAGTAGTAATATGTAAACCATCCAGCTCCTGACATCACAATTCAAGTATGGAGGAATTACTTGGCGATAATGGGAGCCAACCAAGGCGAATTCCAAAATGGGTGTATGCACGACGGATTCCAAAACAATTCACCAATATGTGAAGACTGTGACCGTTCTCCTTCGTACACTGGCTGGACCAAAGTAGCTGGGAACGACAAAAACAGTGATAAGCCAAGCGAAATCTATAATGGAACGAAACTTAGCTGTCACACGTTGCAGGAAGGTTGATGGAAAAAAGCAAAGGACTAAAGCAATGGAATCTTATGCCCTAAAGTACCCGTATATGATGTTTACCGAAGGTAGCAGAGCTCGTAATAAACAAAATTTCCTGAAACTCATATTTTGCTAAGTTCGTCATTGCTTCGAGCCACCACATCTAACCTATGTTCCCGCAAGCACTATTCAGATGAAAATTTCGCACAGTACTTTGACGTTCACTAATCTGCCTCAGCATTCGATTATCTCACGTTATTTCAACTCAATCCTCCTGGGTGGCTCAATGTGCCAGCTAACAATTCCACCAGCGAATTCAATAGCACAAGTAACGTCTCTGAAGGGAGCACATATCATCATGCATTCATTCAATTTTAATGTTTTCTTGAACCAGACGCCACTCAAACGCCTGTACGCACTGCCTCTGTTTCTACTGCGGGCCAATCAGTCATTTGGCGTCCGAAATTCTACTTCATATCATTTATTTAGCTGCCCTTCTGCCAACTAAGAAGAGAAGCTTGTATTGCACTTACCAGATGCTTTGCTAGAATGTGCGAACTAGAAAGGTGCCAACCCGATGCCAACAGCACACATATGGGCCAGAAGGTCCATGGGCAAAACTGCAACATATCACCTGGGGGCGCATTGAAAATGATGCACGTGCTGGCTCGTGAAAGGAAAGCGCGAAATGGTCGGGTGTGTTAGGATTTCTACAGAGGCCCTTTAACGAATTCACTGACCACATGGGGAAAAACCTCTGGCTGTGTATAGAGTTTTGCCCTTGAAGGTATTCTGGATGAAGCATGTAGATGTATTTACTAGTTAACCGGTCCGAATGACGATGACTGAAGAAGCTATTACGATTGGCCGGACGGCACGTTCCACTCGAAGTGATTCACTTATGAAATGCCGCGGTAGCTAACCACCTGAAACCCGCAAGTTCAAAAGGTAGGTGGTTTTTTAGTGCTTTCGGAAACAATGCTTCTGCTTTCTGCAATTTGCCGGTTGCAGTGAAAGAACAAGATCGGAGATTGTAAATAGGCAGCGGCGCGAGAGTGATCCTTGGCTTTTGGCGCCAGCTGTACCTCAGCAATATGGTTCATGATTGCTTTGTTTTCGGCACAACAGTTTATGCGAAATTGGCCACATAACAGGAAATCAAAAATCTTATACGTGTGCAACCTCGGCTTCTTCATTTTGTTTAAATTTCAGCATGTGCAGAAAATGGACCATGCAGCAATTTATAGTGCGTTGACAAATCTACTGGGTTCCTATCAGGCAGCCATAGTCAGTGGCCTAAGAAAAAGAATGTCCTCTGTCTTCTCCACGGACATAGTTTTGGCAAGCACGTTGTTAAGGGCAAATGCATGAGGACGCTGTTTGAAGTAAGCTTTCACCGGCCTGAGACGACTGTTGTCTATCGAACCAGTTACATCAAAGCAGCGCATCAATTTTTGTGGGCATGAATATTTAGGCGGTAACGAGGCTCATGGCCCCTCCCTGAGAAACAAGCGCTCGCAACCCTCTGGGGGTTTTATGCACATGCTTTGACCATGGACATCCGGTAGATCAAACATGAGCGTGTGATATGTCAATATGGTAATGTAGTCAGTGTGAGTAAGAAACTGCCAACTACTGGGTTGCCACTGTGATGGCTGGACGTAGTGTACAGCCAAAGGCGGCTTCGGCTGTGGAGGCACACACATCTGCTTCATGGAGTTAAGCAAGTCTGGGAAGGCCGATGATAGTGCTCCATGCCACTGATCATCTCTACGCCATTCCCCATCGTCAGTTTTCATCCCAGTACTTTTTAATTAATCTCAGTTATTCCGGTGTAATTTAGGAAGTTGGAACCACCTTTCTAGACAAAAATACTAAGCTTAATTTTTTAAAAGATAAATTTTGAATTACTCACAGGTTAACTATTTATCAGTTCCTTTTTTAAGCATACATTGCCTCATTTCCAAATCTGACCTGCCCTTAAGTGATACGCTTTTGTACTATGCGGCACAAATTAGTTGCTTAGAGGAGCGAATATATCCGTCGGCCTGTCCATTATTTTTTCCACCTTGACTTTTCAATAAGTCGCAAAACCGTTGTTTAGACGCATCATTTGAATTGGGCTGTTTTTCCTTACGGCAGTTTTGTATATTGTTCATTCAAGTCAGTTTATGAAGAACTTCATCTGTAGCAGAGAACTTTTAGCTTGCTGTTTCATATATAGGCCCTTTTTATAGGCGCACAACCAGCAGCCTGCCACTGATATCCACTTAGCATGCTGGAGTATTCACAATCTGCGTAGTTAGCATCTCTCTCCTTAGAATTGCATCAATCTGATTACGTACAATATCCCTTTATAGCTACAGTGGTAGCAACTGTGAGTGTTTATATTTCAGAACTTCTCCCAAATTTTCTCTTCAAACCTGAAATGTCGAAGCATAACTGAAATGGTTTTTGATGAAAAACAGCGAGCTAGACATGCTAATGACAGTTTTCGTGCAATCAACACTTCAATAGTTCAAAGTTGGCCCTCATTTGGGAGAAGTGAGCAAGTGCTTCTTAATTGACGACCTGATAGATGAAGCCCATGTCAAGGCAAGGATGTTTCAAAGGAAGTTTTCAATTTAATACAGCAGGGTAAAGGTTTGAAGCGGGCCATCTTAAAGCTTGCTTTCCCTTCCCATTTGGTGGATCCTGAGATTCGGCTGGATAAGCAGGGCCTGGTGACCGCTGACAACTTTTCGGATGTGCTGGTCTCTGAGATATTCAGCAGAATAGATAAGTTATGTAAGGTCCCCTTGTTCAACTTACCCGATCGTGTTCCCATGAATGGCCTAAGAGATTAAATCGTGGCTGCTAGCGACTTGTCTAATGGCGAGGCTAGCTAACGAACTCCCACCCGGTGCACGTGTCGTACTTGTCCCGAACGCCCCTCTTCTGACAGTAGATAAGTTCAGTTATTATTTCACCTCGGCTTGACAACCAAAGACAACACCACTACACCGGTCGTTTCTGTGCGTTCACGGGTGCATGTCGCACTTGATAAAGGAAGACGAATCGTATGCTTTTTCCCATCAACGGATATGTTAGTCGTTTTATTAATTCAGAAATTGATAGATTGAGTCAACGAAAAAATAGTCAGTCCTGCGGAATCTCGGGATTGTTTAAGCAGCGTAATATCCGGGTGGAGTGCTTTCCGCGTGGGCAAATGCTATGCAGCTTCGTACAGTTTTAGTTAACTCACGCAAAAGCAGTCTATGTACGGTGATATCCTGAACCAGACTTTCCGCCCTGGATGAACCTACCGATGTAGATGTTATCTGGGAAGGCGTAAGCGAATTTTAAAAATACGCAAATCACACCCACAAAGCGCAGAAACGAATTTTGTCCCACAGCTACCCCAAATGCCATCATCGGAAATTACCATAAGCTGAAGGATCTTTGCCCCATTAACCAACGTCTCGCAGTAAACACGAACTGAAACAATGCGACCAACACCGCCTTTATAACCAAATCTACCCTGGAATGGGTCGTTTGTTAGGAACAACCGATCTTCTGGAGTTGCAATTCTGCCATTACAGTGGCCAGTTGGGCAAAAATTTCATTTGAACAACCAATTCAAATCGACCTCACAAATCCCCGAGGTTCGATCCTCCTTATGTTTACCTCACGGTAAACACCTGTACTGGTCGTGCTGAAGCTTTAGTGGAGACTCACGTATTTTCGCATTTGCCAAACGCTATCCTTGCAATATTTTATTCCACCTAAAGCAGACATTTACCAGTTGGAAATTACTGCGGAACCCTACTGAGGGGATAGTGGAGGTTTATTTTTGGTCATAATCAACAAAAAACCAGTGTTGGAATGCGTTATCCAACCAATGACCGTGCGTGACTTGTTTGGATCCAGGAGTAAATTGAAGAAGTGTAGTATTGAAGCCGTTGGCTCGTCCCTACTCAGACGAAGTAGCGCCAGTCGGGTGCCACCAGTCAGGAGGCTTGGAGAGGAGTTTACTTGAGCTAGTGACTAAGATACTTCGGCAAGGCCGAGTTCGCATCTTGTTTGGGGAGGCTCGCTGAGACAAGGTAAACTTGAAGGTGCAAAGTATGTTGTCAACAAAGACCGACTTGCATGTCATGGATAGCGCAAAAGATGGCATAATGTGGGTGCTATTTCTTAGGATCAGGAAAATGATAATAATGCATTTGCTTAGATTTCTCCAATTGAATGGGAGCGGCAGATCTGCGGATTTCGACGTTGCACGCAATACTGACATTTATTTGCTAAACCAAGAAGTTCTCAGTTATAGTGGAGATTCTTGCTGACAATTACTGCAGTCATACTTAGAACAAATGTTTATATTGTTTTGGCATGCCTCCCGAAGTCTCGGATATTTGGCACCTAAGGGCCGAAAGTAGAGGCACAATCAGCATGAGAAGTTAGATGGTTGATGAGATCAAAATTAAGCACGTAGATGATTTAGGATGGGGTATGGTAGCAGCTAACCCTGGGTATATATGCATGAAGAATTTATCTCCGTTAGGGACTTCCAGCTCCCCGGTAAGAATTTCAACTCATGGGTGTGGAAAACATTGGGAATTGGTCAGTTGGACTCCCGGTATGACAGAGAATGTGCAATGCACAGTCTTATGATCGACACGATTCGAGATGACTTCAGGGCGAGCTGGAGGTCCAGTGGATTCATGCTCCTATCAAACTATATTACTCCTGAAGCGCAACTCCCAGATGACGCATATAAGACAAATTTTAAACAGGCTTGGCGTGAATAAAGATATCTGGTAAATGGTGGAGAAGTCTGAATACAGCTAAGAATTTAAATGCATCAACAATCCAGTTCCGAATATCATTATTTGTCTGGTCCCATGGTGAAGATTGGTATCAAACAGCGTTCAAAAGTAAACCATTTTCTACCTATGGCAAACTCGAAGAGCATCCGGGTTAGGGTGAGACAAAGTACTGGCAAAAGGTGTATTATGACGCAAGTTAAACAGTTGCCTTAGTCAGCAAGGCGGTTCTTGTTATACGTGCTGTAACCGGCGAAAGCAATGAGATTGGACAGAGCGGAAACCATAGTTTACATTTCAGCGATGATCATAAAACCAAATTTTGAACGAATGAAGGCTTCCTCCAGGAGGCCAGTTTCGCTCAATATTGCGCGGGCGTTCCGCAATAGTAGAAGAAGCTCCAAGATTGTCAGATGAGAAACATCAGTTAAAATATTTGCATTAAAGGCGCGATATCGTCACCGTCGACAAGCGAGCTAATATCTGAAGTGTTAGATTCACGCCGCTCTTCTGAGCCGGTTTTGTTGGGGGCGTTGAGCAAAGCACTTGTAATGAAGGGACCGTTTGAACCCGATTTTGAAAGGTGGAAAGGGATGCTCCGGAAAAATACAAGCGAATTCATTTTGGAAGACTGATCATCAAAGTTTAAAATCATGCCAACAAGTGGTGAAATATCTAGTGTTTTGGCGCCTGCAATTGAGGCAGTGGCGAAGTTTGCTGACCCTGAGGTGCAGTCCAGTAACGTAAGAGATGATGTGATTGGAAAGCCTGAGATCCGGTGCCCTAGTAGGTGCTGGTCATGCCCATCCCGGAAGAAATAGGAATGATTCTTTTAAAAACATAAATGAAAACTTGTGGTGGATTACCGATTGAAGATGAGCATAAGGCAGTTGATAGGTGTTTTGAGATGAAATCATGTAATTCTCTGTGGCTTGTTTAGTTTTGCTGGGTTTTCCGCTCAACCAAGCCTCCCTCATCCTTCCTCATGGTGCCTTACCAACTTTCAAAGACAGATTCCGCTTGTCAAAAGGTTTGTCAATGCCCATCTCCTGCATAAATCGGAAGGTCACAAGGATGTTTACATTGTTTTATTGCGGTCAATTTTTCGAATACTTCGAGAGGAACGCCTGGTGGCAAGGTCAAATGCTATAGGGGTATTACTAGCTGCGTAAGAGAAAGTGGTATAAAAGCAAAAACACTACTATAAAAAAATGCAGATGCCATTCTTTGAGCAACGGAGTGCTTAAATGCAGCTGTAATACGTATTGCAAAGGCAAGATTCAGTTGGAGGATGATAGCGATTACCAAGATATCGCCGCAGTAATTGAATTCGACGAGTTCAGAAAAAAACATGAAAGTTGAGTCGTAGCGACTGGTCCATTAGACAATCAGTGCGGGTGAGTTACTGTAAAAATAAAACTGAAAAACAGGAGGGAATGGTACTGACGGCCGATATATGCCCAATATTTAAAGGGGGATGAAAACGATGGTTAGTCATTTTACCTTGGTTCCTTCAATCGAGCGAGTAAATAAGCGCCATTCGGAAGAGCGTAAGAAGTAAGAATAACGACAAAGGATTATGGCAAGCCCTTGTTTTGGGACATAAAGTATGGTTGCGTCATCAGCCAGGAGAGAGGAAGAGTGACGATTTATGCCTTCAATAATATATTTGAAGTTGGTAAGCCGGTGAAAACTCGTCCCTCTGCTCCCGTTGTTTGCATTTGTGACCAAACTGATGGTAGTTACTCGTACACTGATAGCCGCCTGTTTTGAGGGGGAAGTTTCAGGTAATGTTCGACGTAGACGACGGCAGTTTTATATGAAACAGTGATTTAGATGTCGGTACCGTCGTGGCGTTTGGCTGTCAGTGTGGTGGGCGTGTTAGTCTTGATGGGACAGCTCCAGCAGTTAAGCTATGTAATCGTGAGGACTTGTCCGCTCATAGGTCGTAAGCTTTGGGGGTCGTTATGTGAATCGATTTCCAACCAAACGTTTAGCGGGGCGTCATTTTGCATTGGTGAAGGAATAATGACAACATCTTTCCTTAGGACGGGTGAGACATGTTGCATTTTTCCGTCTTGGGACAGCCGATCTGGGATCTGGGTTAGTTAGTGGACTCTTAGTGAGTCAGGAGTGCGAGAAAGCATGTCCGAAGCGGAAAAATGGAGAAAGATGGCAGAATGTTGGTAATCCCGCTGTGTTACGGCGCTTGCAACAGTAAGAGTCAGAATTAGTACATTATTTGCAGAATGCTATCGGTAGCAAATGTAATGGTATAATGGTCGCGTGCATCCAGAAGAAAAGGTTTGGGTGAGGATGTTGAGTGTTAGAGTAGGTGAATAAGGAAACATCTGCTGATTCCTATATATATTTATGTCTTACTGCATACCTATCGAACAAGATCTAGTGTTAGGTAAAAACTACGTGGATACTGTTTTACTGACAGAGAACTGAAAAGAATAAGGCCGGTTTATCTGTCTGCAGCAACAAAGATATCCAACTATGGAGACAACTGAGAACAAAAATGGCCAGTTTATGGTTTGAGCTAGGATCTCCAGAATTATGTGAATTTGTATCAGATTAGGTTTTCCTCAGCAACCTACGCCCGGCCCACAGGCTGTTTCTATTAGAGTGCAAGGATTTTGCAAGCTTAGCATTTTGCACGGTTTCTCTCTTCCTAACTTTACTTTGAAGGTAGCGGAGGCGGGAGAAATCATTCATATATTTTGGGTAGTTTATTCCATAAAGAGGAATATTTATTGACAAACAAATCTTCATAAGCGCTGTTCTTGGCATGAGAATTGAGACTAAATTCTCAGGGAGTCGCAAGGCATAGGAAGATTTATTTCTTACTTGAGGTGCGGAGACGCACAAATTTCTACCAGTAGCCGAATGAAAATAAAGAGGTTGATTTGAATTCCGCGGCGCCATAAAGGCTCGGTGTGTAGTTTTGTGCAACGGTGCATTTAGGTTAGCACTGAGGACAAAATTCCATATACATTTTTGCGGATCATTCTCAATCTCCAGTTTGTCACTCCGTCACGCGCTGCAACACACAACGGAATGAAAAGAGAGAATAAGTGCCTCATGGAGTTTATATATTAGCAACTTAAATTTCGGGGTTCTGAAAGTTTTACTCGCCAATCCAATTAGTCTCTTGGCTTTTGCAGCTTGAATCAAAGTGTGCTCTGAGCGGCTAAAGGTGCCACAACAAGGGAAACTCTGGTCTCTGACTGTGAGACGGAAAGAAATAGCATCTTGGTTAATTTTAAAGCTCTTCTTAAGAATGTAACATTTTTGCGCGAGCATGCTGCTTTAGTAGGTTGTAAATTTCATCGAAAAAGCTCTGTGCCATAGGTCAAGAGGGAGTAAATCATTTTTGCGTTGTTTTATAGTGTTGTGGTCAAGGGAAAAACAAGTGCAATATATATATCATATTCGAACAGAAAAGGAATTTATTGCCTAATGATTTGAAAAAACTTCTACGATGTAAAGCAGAAGCAATAGGGACTTGGGGCGTTCCTTTGAATAACCGACCGAATGGGACTTTCATGGGGAATCCACGTGGAATGTCTCGCTTAAAGGTATTGCAATCGCTGGCCACAGAGGTGGCGAAGTAATTATTGGGCACCTTTGATACTGACAGAGGATCATCTGCGTATGTTCCCCGTATATGACAGATTTGATGTGTGAACAAAACGGGCCGCTGCTAGCTTTCGGTAATTTTTCATTGCTTTGGCGTTGTCGGCAGATTGCAACGCCAGAAATCGGTTTTTATTTTAAAGATAATGGAGAAGTGCCCTAATCTCGGTAAACAGACAGTTCAGCACAAACTCTCACTCCTCTAAATTTCGTTTGCAATGAAGGCTCCTTTTCTAGGACGGCCCAGGCTGCTTGAATTTTTCGGGTCTGTGTCACAATTGGTTTTGGGTGATTGGATCAAGACGCTGACCTGGGACTTGCAAAATTCCGTGGTGGCCATTTTACGGCCTACCGATAGGAGAACCCTGTCTCAATTTCTTGGCTACGAATTATGGGTAAATGATATCGTCATGAGGCCTTGTGGTATGGTTTGTTACGGGCCGATGAGGAGTTAACGATTGTTGATACTAAATACTCAAGGCAATCTGGGAGTGAGCTTAATCCATTGGATTCTTGTTCATGGATGCGTGTACCTGGGTTAGCCCATCTTTGAAAATTACATTCTTTTCGCTGACGCTGGGAAGAGGTAGCTGAACAAAGTTTAGCCGGAATATACTAACGCTATCCTTTTAATGCGTCCCCGACTGGAAGTGCAGGACTCCGACTTCCCTACTCTTAGTGCTCCATTAACAGCTGCCGCGCTGAAATGTCTACTACGCTGAAGACGTGCAGCACTTTCGGATGAAGGCGGAAATGCTTTTTTATATCCAACACCGGCACGTTCCGTTGTCAAGTTTGGAGTATACCCGAATGACATTCCAGATTAGCGAATGACTCTATTAGCACGGAAAACCAGTCCCCCACCCCAGAAAATTTCCGCGATAGTTGGGATTTGGCGTGAGTGACGTTTGTCACACTGAATTTTGCTTGGTTGATAATGATACTTTGAAGGACACTTGTTTGCTTGGAGCTGCGGCTGATTTCCGGGTGGCAGGCTCCTTAATTTGCTAATTGGAATCGTTTGATTTCATTTCGGTTTGTGTTCCGAAGTCTGCTTGCGCAAGAGATTGCGGTACCGGGTCTGCTTGAGCCACACTTCTCCTTCGGAAGTCTTGGGTTTTTGAGGATAACCTGGACTTGCAGAGGTTCACAAATATCGGACAAGCCCACTAAAGTCTTTCGCGAGTTGCAGGCAAGTCAGATTTCTTAGCCCGCGCGCTGCTGAACTTCGGGTAAAACCAGGCCAGGCAGAGTTTGTAATGAATGTCCACTTTTTCGCTTTCTCCGGGAAGCTTGCATTGCCACATGGATATATTGATGCAGTCTTTTTTAGCTTTTACAACGCCAGTCATACGATGCAATGGTCAGTGTTACCTGGTCATAACCCTAAAAATTAACGAGCCATTGAAAAATTTCTGAGACGCTGAAAAAATAGATCAACACCTGAAGAATAGTAGTTTTCTAACCATGCAAGGTATTGATTATACGAATCTTATAACAACGTGGGACACCTGATAGAGTATCAGTCCAAAATGATAGTAAATATTCAACTAGAAGCAGCGCAAATTGCACCTAAGTAACCCACCAATAATAACCCCCTCCCCCTAAATTCATTGCATTTAATTGAACCGGCGGTTGTTGCGGCTAAAATCTAGCAGCCCCCTTCTAAGAGTATCGCATACCTAAAGGCATCCATTCACGTTGCCACAGCTGACAAGCTGCTAACGACTGTTCCCTAACGGGGCAACATTGCTGACGAGGGGCCTAGCTGTCATCAGGAGCTTTGAATGGGTGCGAAGTGGTTTTGAGCTAGAACATCTGGTGTCCAAAGATTGCATAAGAGCAAACAGTTCCTTAGTATTTATGCCTAAAAGGTCTTTCACTACGTCGGGCTACTCCGTTTGATCAAATTGCGTGCTTTGTCTTCTGAGGGAAATATCAATTTGAGGTATTCATTTATCGAGGGTTTACTGCCAATCGCTGAGCACTGTCTTGGTGGGCAGTTTCTGCTAGTTTTTCACGCAAGTTACACTCTTTGGCGTACGCGATACTCAAGCTAGCACACAAAAGTTACGACAGACGCATACCATGGCCGAAACAAGTTGGGTTTATATCACTAGGTACCTGAGCTATATATGAACCCCCCATGTGGACTTGATGGCGGCAGTCGCACACTGCCTTGAGGTTTTCAGAATTTTCCACCAGAATCACGCCCAGGTGCCTGGCATTCGAAACCTCCACGATATTATTTACTAATTCCCTCCGCGCTGTACCTCAGGGGTAACCCCTCCAAATTTGGCTAGGTTCAGTGGGAGGTCCCGCATATCTGACCAGACTTCGGCTGACTCAATATCCCCAACCGGGTCCATACAAGCCAACTTGATATCGTCAGAGAAAAGATAGTATAATTTTTGCATGCTCGTTGCTAAGTGGTTGAAAGATTTAAAGAACACTGTGGATCTCACTGTCGAGACCCGGGGAGAACCACTGGGCGTGTCGGCGGGAGTGTTCGTCTACCCCCTGACCGTTAAACTAAAGAACCTTGGCCCGAGAAGCAATATCTTCAGGCACCAGCCCCCTTCCTTATTTTCGTTGGTTTCAAGTTGAGGTCCAAAAGATTGTGGTCAGCAAAACCGAAAGCCTTCTCCAAATAAACGTAACAGACTAAGACCCGGTGACTTTCGTTTGATCCTCTGGCTACCTAGCCCAGGATAGATTTCATAAATTTGCCCAACGCACAAGTGAGACACGCCAGACATGGCTTTCCGGCCCGTATCCAAGCTCATCTATGTACGTTCCCTATACTGTGGCAGCTTTCCATTCTCCAATTACTTGCTTCGACCTGGAGAAGGCATCATATAGCTGCATGATATAGACTGCGAGTAATTACGGCTATGACTGAATGTTTTCGGAGTCTACCCCTTTTGGTCCTGTAGCCCTTAACTCATTGCATGCTGGACTCATTTACAACCTGTTCTGCTGTTTCAGAGTCTCGAAACATCATGAAAGTGAGCAGTTTCAGCGGTTCCCAGACTTATATGAGTCATATCCAGGGAGAGAACAACCCCAGACGTTTCCAATGGAACCTTTGCCTTTCGGTTTCGCTGAGTGCTGAATTCTCGTTCGATAGCTCTAGCACGGTCATGCGGTCTGCTATAATTTACTTGGACTGTGGATAAGCGTAGTGCGCTTCACGGTTTGTTTGGCTGTTCCTTGCTTTGTCATGCAGAAAAGTGTTCCTCATTTTATTGGAGCGTTTGCGCCGTTTCGTGCTTGTCTGCGAGTTCTGTACGGCCGTTGAGCACAAAACACTCGGTATGATGCTTGTCACCTATTTCGAATTCCTATTGCCCAATTTGTTATGGACTTTATCGTGGTGGATAGTTTCGCCTCCGCAAAAGAGGCGAACTCCCCCGGTAACCTAATTAGTCCATTCTCAGCAAGTCTGCGATTTTCTTATAAATTCCGGCTTCCCATTTCAGGGAAGCAGGACGTCGATGCTGCAATTTTTCTTTCTCTAATCCCTGATCTCCTAAAGAATCTTCCTTAGTTTCTAACTTACGGTTCATTCGGCGACAAACGCACAAACACAGTGATCGCTTCAGCATCTTTGATGTATGGTCCGTTGATAACTGGTTATCGGTGTTTTGAGTATCCAGAGGCACTGCTCCAGTGTGCGCCCGTTACCCCGTCATACACGTTGGGTCAGACGACTTGAAAGAAGGAATTGCAGAATTAGCCCCCCCCCGTAATTCTCCTAGGACCCCTTCCTTTCTTCCAGTTGAGGTCTGGAAGGTTTTGGTGCCCTGATGCCAAAAGTTCATCAGTTCTCGCTAATGCTTTTGCACCAAAACCCTACATCTTGCTATCCTCCGCAAAACTGGTAGTTGAGGATACGTATAAACGTTAGGTATATACGGTATTATTTGGAAACCTGAAAATGCATGATATTACCCGCACTTATGCCTAGTGTATTAAAAAGGGCGCCTCCCAGTTCGCGGGGTCTTTTCCCCTTGCCTGTTGTGCATTCCTTCTTGTTCGCAAGTTGCGATTTATCACACCCACTTCCGCGAGCGTTTCGCTGCTCCAAATTTCTTTGATGGACTTATGTCAGACCCAGCGGTCCTGTTTGTTAATTCATCCTATTTATTTTAAATTTAAAAGGAGACTGTGTCGTATCTGTGGCTCGCTAGCCAGCGTTCCACGTTCATTTGCAGGGTGGGGCCCTTGGATTCAATATTTGAAAAAGTAACTGACTGTAAAACTTGCCTTGAGAAAGACTACCCATGGTGGTCAGGAAGTTGGCTTATTAAACCCATCAGCAACGCTGTTAACAATATTATATCATTCACAATAGCAACTCAATTTTCTGGGCGTAGACCCTACGACTCCCTTTTCTGGGTTCTTGAAGGTTCCTGGTACAGATTATCGGGTTTTGTAGCGAGTCAGACCAGAGCTCAAATCATCTTGGTCTACACTGATGCCCAGCTGAACTGCCGTCCCAGTTTTATACACCGGTGAGCTAGCTTCAACTTCCACCTAGCTTTTGCTTCTGGGTGTTTCAGCCTGGGAGGCTACCGCAATTGGTTTCAATTTCTGCACTACCATGCTTGAGGTATTTTGGTTAATGTCGGCGGTTTCTGTCTTTGCCTCGATGTAAACGCTAACAGTGGTCTTTGCTTGGTTCTTCTTTGAACTTTGGACCTAGCGACTTCTCGTTTACAATAAGCGGACGTACCTGCTGGTATGTCTTTCGTCCACTTCGCATAGAAACAGATATTGGTGGTTTTATCCACTTTAGACAAGGCCAGTTTAGGTCCTTCTAACTCAGCTTTTGTAAACTTCCATCAAGCTTACCGGGACTTGAAGTTCTATTTTGGATATTGTGAAAGTCCAAGGGGAGCCGCCATCTCTCACTGGATTATTATGACACCTTGTCCTCTTCAAATTTAGGAGATTTCTGCCAATGAGTGCTTCAAAATTGCACCATGCTTGTGCTTCAAATTCGAACCCACTATGAATTCATTGCGCGGTATTTTCTACTGGGGCCTTTAAAGAGAGCTAAGTTATTTGAAATGTTTTTATGACGTGCCGTCTGTCACCCATTCTATACATGCTCTCTTTAGCCACCGACTTAGAGCAGTTATCTAGCATCCCCAATTGGTTATTATTTAGTGGCCCCCTGCATCCTTAATGCTAATGAATTATATGCATAAATATTTTACCCTCATTCTACAGCAATGAGCTCTATACTGCAGTCTGTTTCACTGGTTTTTCGTGCGGTCTTGCGTTCCTTTCCCTCCGCATTTCCGGTTTTTAGTCAATTCGTCGATGCATTTAAGACCTGGGTTTCTTGCGTCAGTCCTACAGTACCCCAGGCTGTTTTGTTCACAATGTTGTTCCCAATGGCGGAAGTATCCAGCTGGTCTCGTAGTGCACTGGAGCATATCTCTGTCAAGACAGCACAGAAGGCGCAAATACACCTCAGCCGTTCACATCTTTAGTGCATTCGAAAACACTATTTTTGGGCCCTTTCGGTGACAGCAGAATAGGGCTCGGTCTCACCTAATTTCGTCGTCAGCAACTAAGGCCCAGGCACCTGTGCCTCAGGTTTCTAAAAACTGGTTTTCGATCATCTTACTATTGACGGATAGTGATATTTAGCTGCATTAAAAATCAGACCAGAGCGGGATAAATTTGAAAGCCGTCAAAAGTTTGGCTCAGAGGACCCAACTAAAACGAAACTCTATGTAAAAAGGGGAAAATATGAACGACAAAGATAGCTTGTCTCAAAACAATGTGTGCAAAACTTTCTAAAGAAAAATAAAATTATTTTGTTTCTGCGCAAACTAATTGCTTTACAAACAAGGTCCAAAAACTTTAAAAAGCGTGGTAACAGTTAATGCGATTCTAAATGCCCAGTTTTCTAGGTCGGCTAACAATAAGCTGTACCGGATTTTGTCATGCGACCTCCATCTGCCTCACCACAAAATATTAAAAGAGACGGTGACTGTGAACTTCGATATGGCTTGGTGTGTCCGACGGGATTACCAGGCAAGACTACACAAGAAACTGTGCCCGCAGGAGTGATCCGCTAGTTCTGCAATCCGACTTTGTCTAGTCCCGGGGGCAGGGTGACCACGAACGCCATCACCCCAAACGAAAGTCAGCCATCTGGCCTACAAAGTCCAAAGCCGAGGATGAACCCTAACTGGTCTTTCCTGGATTTCTAGGTTTTTATACTAGGGAGGTCTGGTCCGGCCATGTTTGGTCACAAGACCTACAGCTCAGGCCAACGCAAATCCAGTTTCGTGCTCAGTCGGGCACTAATATCTCACTGTGCTTCGACCAATGGAGAGTTCCGTTATACCGTGCCACGGCTCTTTAACTTCAAAGGGTGTGGCGGAGTCACTATTGAAAGTTTCAAGGATCAAAGATTTTGAAAATGTTGAAAGCATAATCAAGCATCAGCAAATCAGCAGAGCACCTGGCGGATCCATGGAGTGGGAAGGAAAACGGAGGCTCCCTACATGAAACATTTTGAATAGAGGTGGAGTAAAAATGAGGACATTCGGAACTTTCAAAGAAGGCTGAAAATAATATGGAAGCTAAGGACGGCCATACTCTATCCAAACCAGCCTATAATTGAACTACGTCAGAGGAAAAGGACATTTCACTCAGTGGTTAGTTTCGTGTGCTGATGACCCTGAGTTCAAAATGGTCACACTGGTGCATTTGCTCCCTCTGGGCTTCCTCGGCTTAAGGCTATGCCTTCTCGATGTTGGGCCGTTATCCAACTTAAACGAAGGTTTGCTTGTGCTTCTTAAATGCTGCGCTAAGTGCCGCAAAACTCCCTATGATTATGGGCAGGCAGACACGGGGACCCAATTAAACTTTAAGACTTACCCGTCTACCCGGATACGATTTTCAAACCTCACTGGACATTATCCAGCAATGGTTGACCTTTCACTACTTTTGAAGACCACGTCTAGACTGAATATTTGGCTTGCCGCCTTATGATTGTCTTGTGTGGCCGCGAGAGAACCTCTGAGTTA
Source organism: Fasciolopsis buskii (assembly GCA_008360955.1). Lineage (NCBI taxonomy): Eukaryota > Metazoa > Platyhelminthes > Trematoda > Plagiorchiida > Fasciolidae > Fasciolopsis > Fasciolopsis buskii. The sequence goes on from LUCM01008411.1 coordinate 17,885, forward strand.
CTTGAATTGACGGTCTTCCGTAGATTTTAATCCTCCCCGTTGTTTTTGCTAGCTGCAGATACATATCGGATGGAGTGTTTGAAGGAATCATGTTTGACTATAATCAGGTCTCTAACCTCCTCCGTTTTTTAACTTCTGGAAGTTCCTCTGAATTGTTTGCCGTGGCGCTGAGGCGAATCCGGAAAGAAGACGATCTCATTTACTTGCATTCTGGGGGAGTCTGCATTTAGCCCCCGTATGGTGTCCAGATCCGACTGAGTAGCATTAAATATTGTCATCTATTATTTTGGCCTCGCATGTAATTAAGATACATGGCGATTTTAGCTCCACCGTTAAGCCTTAATGAAAACCAGGAATGATAATTACCCCAGTACCGAGACTTGGAGAACCCTACGGATTGCCTTCGCTGTAAACATTTTACATAGTCTATCTTGTCTTAGAGGCTGCGACTGCTAACGAAATGCCGGACAGTTAAAACCACATTCACATACACTCGTTATGATGAGCTCTGCTAGAATTAATCCGGGGATGAACGAGTAGAAATCTTTCAACAAGGTCAAGATGGCGGATTTTCACTTGGCCCCAGCGATTAACCCTCCTAGACTATTCAACGAAAACGGACGGAGGATAGGTAAGGAAAGACCACCATCTAAGAAGCCCATGCTGTTATAAAATGAAAGTGCATGCCAAATGAGATGCTCTGATAATTCATCCCCAAAGAACTTTTGCTTTATCTTACGAAATATAGAGAGGAAAATTAACGGTCGATAATTCTGGGTTCCGTCACGCCGAACGATCTTCAGGAAAAGTGCCCCTTTTTCAACTCCCAGTCTTTCACAATCCTGCTCTGCTCTAGCGGTAAATTGAAGTATATGGACAAGAATGTCGTGATCACTCGGGCTTTAATATCGCCGAGTGTATTTCTTCAGGTTCAGTTGCCTTTTGTCTTTCCAACCGTGGGTGAATTTTTGAACTTTTTCCAATCTCACGTTTATTTTTCCCATTCTGGGTAGAAAGGGGAAGGAAGAAGCGGATGATTTGAGTGCTCTCTGATTCATTGTGCCGGAATGAAATATCCCAGAAAAAGACTCGACCTTCTGGCTTGTAGATGTGGCATGTTTTTCCTCAAAGATTGGGACTGCTCAGCAGCCAGCCTAACGGCACTCAATGACTGCATACTGTCGAGGTACGCTCCGGGTGCTTCCTTTCTAGTTCCGATTATTGCCTGGCTCTATAGGCCCTTTTTAATCGGTCAGCCTGATTTCTTGCTCGGACATACCCTAGTAGCAAGGGTGGCTTTCTTTCTCTATCCATTTTTTAGGTGAACTACCCCATTTATCAAGGGACTCGTCTGCTTCTAATATATAACCAAACCACAGCGCACCATGGTCACTTAGCCCAAGGTGCAAAAATGGACAGAGATGGGGCCTAGAATTGGAACCTGGTCAGTGGTAAGTCAGGGGATGGGCTTTTCCCAGATTCGCAGCATGTAGCCTGGGAGACAGGTTGAATTAGAGACCTTTGTGGACAGTAGCCAGCAGGATGCCTTCACAAGAGAGGATTCCTTCGCCAATTTTGCTTCCACGTTTATCTCCGGTGGGTTTACACGGCCTACTAGAAACAACACTTTACTCGAGCATATAACCCATTTGACATAGCGAGAAAACTGAGCGTTTATGTGCAGTTTTGACTCGATGCTACGGTGCGACCACTGGCTGGCAACCTCTCTACGACCGTGCGACAGAATGACAGAAACTGGTCAGTTGTTTGGGGATTCAAAAATGTTTTGAGGCCTTTAATGGCACTTTACTTCCAACAGCATTAACTCTTTACTTTTTCTAGCATCCTCTCTATTCTGGCTGCAGCTGGCTTAACTCTGAAGCTACAGAATGTAAGCATTTGGTCCAATCTTCTTACGACCTAGGCAGCTTGAGTTGCTGTACCCCTGCCGGGGCGTTATCTTCTACGCTACAAGCACTGTTACAGAAAGAATTTGGTCTGTTTTTCTACGTAAGTCGACTATGTTTGTTGTATGCTGCGATCGAGGAATTTTTACGGGTGCTGTACTTGCATTTTTGTAGTAAACACAGGGGCTTCAGATATTCAACCATTCTATGGAACTGTGGAACTTGCCCTGTTGTCACAAATTCATTCCATAGGCCTACGTGGTTGAGCTTACTTTTGGAAACCTCCATGCGCGGATCTTGTCTGGGCATCGTACGTAGGACGCTGCTTGGGTTTGACTCTCAAAATTTGTTGGCCTAAGGCCAAACTTCCAATTCAACCCTGATTTTGTAGTCTTTAACCGCTTGAAATACTTGAGCCAAAGTAAAGCAAAGATCCCAACGTTGCGGATACCAAACTTCAGTCGAAAAATCTCTCAGATTGTTTTCCACTTGTCTAATCTAAGCACTTTCTTCGTTAGTGCTTGGACTGTTATGTCCACTAAATTGGGCAGAGCAACCATCGGTTGACTGGTTTTGCCGGCTCTTCGGTGTTTCATTTTGCAAAGGGTCTTGGATGCCCATTTTATTATCACGTCCTTTTTCCCAGGGCTACTTCAGAGATGCGATTCAAGAGGGTCATGTCATTACCGAAGAAACCCTCTGGATTTTACTTCCGTGATGCAAAATGGCGCCGGCAGAGTCGAATGCTGACGAGTTACTGGTTTACCACTGCTAGTAGTCAAGTCACTGATGCCGAAACCTACTGTGCTTGGGGCGGTGAACGACTTTGGTTTTGACTGTCCCTCATTATGCCCTGTGTCAAATATTGATTTGCTAACTACTGGGCCAAAAGAGGCCTGGACATGCGGGGTGGCCGCTGGCTTGAAGGCTGTACCTCGATCTCAGTCTACCGCTACTTTTCGACCTGGGTACCTCATCTTACAACATAGAATACATCCTACACTAGCTCACAACAAGCCTTCATGAGTGAATTAGATGTCTAATAGTTTTTTATGCGGATTTGCTTTGCTTGTTTTGGTACCGCGGCTAGCAAGCATCAAATCAAATACCTACCGCACTGCAGCAGGCTTCCGTCCTAAATTGAAGAAGTGGTATCCGGTGCGCCTTTGACTTCCGACCTCAAGTTTGGCTCCACAATCTTTTGGTCAGAGTGGCCATAGCCCTAAAACAAGCAGGCATGGTCAGCACATGACAGGATAATGTAGAGTTTCAAAATTGTTATCAAAAGCAAGCAACTTAGAAAATCTTTATAACTTTGTCCGAATGGAACCTGTGCCTATACCGGTAACTGGTCCACTGATACAAGGGATCACCTAGAATAAGATACGGTTTCTGTAATCCCCTGGCTTGCAGGTCATGTCAGGTCAGGTGTGAGAATAGGACATGCAGCTTGAGTCCAAAACGGTAGTTCAGTTTCTTTCACGGGTGAGCAGTCTCATCCCACCCCGCTTCGACTGTAAAATATCCGTTCTAGCGTTTTTGTGTTCATTTCAGATGGCGCCTGAAAACTGCTTCCAAAATAGCAGTGTGTCGACGGGTGAAAACTTGAGGGCAAAAACGCACTGCGAACACCAAATCGAAAGTGGCGAGGGCAGCAAATGTACCAATTTATAACGAGTTAGAGGAAAATTAAGGCATAATACTTTTTCTGTTTTATTGCATGGCTTTCCACTATTCTCAGTTTCGGCGCTGACGTGACCGTCAAAAGTGCCATCATCATTTCAGCGTTCCCGGATACCTTGCACTATCCTGACTCATCTGCCAAACTGCAACAACAAAGTTCCGGCGCTAAAAAACCCACAAATTCTTTTGGATAAGGAATTTGCCTTCCTCTCAGCACTTCTGAAGTCCACGAGTGAAGTCGCCTCAACCAACCCCCCAACACAAATTGCAAACCGACGCCGACCAGGCCATAGCTGTTGCACAAATCATTCATTCACACACGGTTCTTCAAATTCTCGCCGAATAATAATCGTTGCCGTTAAACCCTCCCTTTTTTTCTGCCTCGAGTTTTATATAACCAGCATCCAAATAGACATTTTAACGCAAATTTAATTATTTTCGATCAATTTAATTCTTCCACACATTTCTGTTATTGTTAAATCGGTCGCCTGCATTGCTTTATCCTGGATGTTGTCAACTGTTCACTCATCGCGACTTTCAAAACTTTCTTTTATCTCTTTTATATCATTTGTCTTGATTGACAATCCAACTCATATTCTAGACCCTGCACAACATTATACCCTTGGGATATTATGCATTAACTCACATTCATTAAGCAAATTAGTTTCATTTATATGAACATTTGCAACTTTTCCCTTTCAAATCAGCTAGCCCGATACCTCCGGATGCTCGCAATCCATTTACAGACATCTTCGCCTGATTCCAGATGACATTTTCTGGCTCTGAAATTATTCATATATTATTCAACTTAATTTCCATCGTCTTGAAAATCCTCAGTTTGGTTCCGCTGTTGGTGATCGTTGCGGCACTAAATGAGCGCTGATGGCCCAAGCCACCGGTACAGATCGACTGATATTGGCACCTGATGTCCCGCACCATGAACGCCATTATTTATGATTATCCACTTTCACACGTTTTACATAGCAAAAGAATGAGCATGCTGACCCCATTGATTGCGTTGTAAATTACGATTGTGCAAACTGCACGCCCCAGGAAATGCATCAAAATTGTTGATATCATTGTGAAACTGCAGAGTAGTAGGTTGTGTTTTGGGTGAAAACCACAAGTGCCTGCGATTTTCTCGTCATCGGTGAATAAATAAGGCAAGCATTTGATTTTCGCCGCCATATCACTAATGAATATTAGGAACACCAGATGTTGGAGCACCGAACCTTGAAACACCTCAGTACAAGCACTCGCACGAGCGAGCAGCGTTCATCGTACTCTACCGTAAACACAAACCATCATCCATCGAGTGAACGGAAGTGTCACATTTAGATGTTCCAGTTTAGAAGTGTCAGCGTTCGTTTGGCTGATCCGGAGGCCCTTGGTATATCCAAGTAGCGCTCTTTGACTGGGTCTTCGTTGTGCAATCTGGCAGTCACCTGGTTCGGGAATGGCGCATTTGTTAGACACGATTTCCCACTGGCAAATTTTTCTGATACTGGCCAAGTAACCCCTTTCTGATTGGGTACCCACAGGCTTCATCCCGGATGCAGCCTTTCTTTGCCTTCATCTTCAATGGAAGAAGGCTTATTGGAAGATAACGGCTTCTGCCATACCTATTTCATCCCTTATGGATTGGCTCTACTTCCACCATCCTCCATCTGGCAGGGACCTCTCGTCCAATTAGGGCAAAATTGAACAAATCTGTTAGATGCAGAGCAACTGCGTCCGTTGTTGGTTCGAGGACTGCCGGATATTCGTTGTTCTAGCGTGCCATCTGATTGCATACGCCATGCAATACTGATGCCAGTTCTTTTGTTCTGACTATCGGTTATTGGGCTAGGGGTGTTCAGGCTGCCACCTGAGACAGTGCCGCAGTCGTGCGTGCACACAACTAAGCAAGACACCAGCATTTTGCTTTGTTCTTACAGTCTGGACCTCGTTCCCGGTGGGTTCTCTACGCAAGCTGGATTTTGCATAGTTAAATTGGGCCCTAGGACCCCCTGTTGCGTTCTATACTAAACCTAACACACTGACCCGGGTAACTCCCCGGGCCGTGTCCGTAACTTCATGGAAACATATACACCTCAGGCGTCTTTAATGTCCCTATTCTGCGCGGATTCTCTGCCATCATCGTATTTTTCTTCTGCTCTTCCTTTCCAGTCGATAAAAATCAGCGTGGAAGTCTTCCCTGCGACGCATTCTTTTGAGCCTGGAAAACTTCTATTTTAAAATCATTAGCTTGTGGAAATGTAGGTCCAAAACAAGCTTACGTCGTTGCCATCAGTGTGCCGATATAGGTCAGCAGCGTTTCGGAGCAAATTCCTCGAAGTTAATTTTTTTATGTGGCCATCTCCATGTTTCCGGGGGCCGGGGACCTCTGCTTTGGCACACTACTCCGATCATCTCATAGTCAACCATGTCGACTGACGCCATCACCCTAATTTCAGTTAAATCCGACTCGGACTTCGTGAATATCCGATCCAAGAAAGAAGGCGTGGTTGCACCTTCATCTGTTTAGCTAGCAGGGGTGGTGCACAGGGGCCTCCCTGTTAAATAAAATCAACCACTGCTTGCTCGAAGAGTGTCCTCAAAGCCCATCAAGTCTCGCAATCAACCTTGGGGACACTAAAGTCTCCCACTGACAGCACTCACCCTGGTTGCGATAATTCTCCCCATATAGCCAAAAAGTTAATAATTTCCCGTCCCTTATATCTCTGAGCTCCGTCAGACGTTGGCCTTCAAACTTCCGTGTTGTCAGGGTGACCGCTGTTACAACTTTATCTATGCGGAGGAGTTATTTAGGGTCTGTTGAAGTCAATTACAGTGGTACGCCACTGGTAGCCAAACTCTACATCCAATCCCGTCATCCTACCCATCTTGTCTGTAGATGTGGTAGCTCTTTGGCACTGCCTTCTAGCCATGGTTCCGGCAGTGCAATGTTGTTGGCGCCATCTGAACCCGCGAAAGTTTTAGCCCATTCCCCCCTGCACTGGAGACGTCACAGCAAAGATATCCATCCCTCCAATCAGCATTCCGCCTCGCTTTGGAGCATCTGCTCCCATGCACTCGGGTTCAAAACCTATTGGAAACCACTGCATTTTGCCTCTATTTTGTGCAAGATGGATGGGTCCCATCTGGCTACTACTGTCCAAAGGCAGCCTCTTAGAGGCTACGAGACTTCATGGCCCCCTACGAACCTCGTGGAGTCTCCAGTGTCATGAATTCTAGAGGAAGCATTTGCTCATGTTAAGGATTGAGGATGAGGTTCCCCTCGGAAATTACCAGTTGGTTCCTGCCACAAACGGAACTCTTCCGTTGAGATCCGTCCTCAAGTTAAATCCAGATCTTTCGTTTAGAGACCTGAAAAGTTTCTCGGCTGCACCCGAGAAGGCGCATCCGTGTTCGGGATATCTAAATTCCGAAATAATTGGTCAGCTGTGGTCTTCAGCTCACTCCGAATAAGATCGCTACTCCTCAGGTAGAACAACCGCCGTGCTAGCGCATAGGCCGGCGTTCACACTGCCCTTAATATCCCTACTAATTGCTTGCACGAGTCGCCATTCCTCTGAGCAGCCTCCTTACAATAAGGCTAGGCTAAGGATTCATGAATGCATTCATTTGATGCCTAGCGTTGCCTCAGCAATCGGTTCCGGCCGCTTCACCGTGTCAGTAATTTTGTGTATCATGTTGTGATTGAAGTGCTTTTAGGTGCGAGCTATTGGTGGCAAATGCTGGCTTTGGTTTAAAGTCTAAATGCCTGTATGCAATATGGGCCTGATTGTAAAGGGAGAGATCCTACTGCGATTCGATAGGCCATAGGGTGGGACAGCGCACCATGCCAAAGACCAGGAAGTAAGGTTCTGAGAATGGCCCACGTTGTGCCTGATGTAAAACCTGTTCAGTTTTTTAGGTCACATAAATGCTTTCCCATGCGGATTATCTAGGTCGATGCCGTCCATTCAGATCCTACTGCGCAATAGAGAGGCGTGTTATCAAGCAGCCAACTTCTTTCTCTCTTACCTGCATTTGTTCATCTTAAAAACCTCGTGCTTTTCGTCGATTTAATTTCTGTCAGGTCTGAAATGCTCATCTTGAAAACAATGAGGTCTATTTCAGTTTAAATCCAATCTTATTGGCTTCCAGGACGGTAGGCTTTAGCTAGGTGCAAAAACGGCTTCCTCTTATGTAGTCTTCTAGATTTTTGCCTACATGCAATAGTATGCAGAGCAGACAGCCAAAAAATATTGGTCCCCCAGTCAATATTTCTGACATTCCAGGTAAGAACTTGTTGTGGCATATACTTTTCGGAGAAAATCGATTAGCTTTGGACAACATCATCTCGTTGTGGCAGTTAAAGCAAACACGATATTTTATTCTTAAGCAGCAATAACACGTGTACGTAGCTGCCGCACGAATTGGATTCGTTTCAGGTTAATGCTGTGTATGCATTACGTACGTTACCCTTGCCACAAGGGTTCTCGCATCCTTTCGTGTACATGGTCTCGAACATATCGATCACCCGTTAGTCAAACGAAATCCCAGAATTTCGGCCCCGTCGCTGGTTTTAGGGCTCACTCTGGTCATCCTCAACGTTGTGCTTCCGGATTGGCCTTCCATGCAGAGGATCCTGATGTGGCAATAACCTTTCGGATGACATTGGTCATTTTTGGACATCGTTTTCTACGTGATTATCCTTGGCATTTCACACCAATCATCTGACATTTGTGCGGTTGCATTTATTTTAGCGCACACGAGATCCGTCCGTTTCAACTTGTGCTGCAATTTTTCGAGAGCTCTAGCTTTCGAAACGCTTAGGACACTCGGTAATTCTCTGGTGTGGTTTCCAATCTTGCGTGTTGGCGCACCGTACATCGTCCGAACCACGAAATATGAAACACATTTCTCTCATCCGATTGTTGGCTCCAGTCCTCTCTGCTCTGTTGGCTGCGGGGATTAGTCCAGTTTCAGTTCTAGTTAGATTGCAGAAACATTCGGCGAGACGCCTGATCGTCCAGGTCCTTGCACCGAGGGCTCCTTGGATCTGACGATGCTTCGACAGCGGGAGGGTGGAAAACCAAATTCCGTTCATATAAAGGGGGAAATAGTCACTGAGATGCCTTCCTCCCCACCATCACCACAACCCCACAATGCACACAGTGTCATCTACAAACACGGCTAGCCATGCATTATCTTGTCTCCCTTTCATTTCGTGCGTTTATTCCACTTTGCTCACTTCCTCCGGTAGCTTGTTCTAGTCATTCACCAACCTTGTGGTAAACGACTTGTTCCTCAACCCGGTGGTTACGTGTTCTCGCACATTTGTTCTTCTGTTCCGTCCTAGTGTACCATTCCTGGTTACCTGGAATAGGGCTCCACGGTGGCCCCGTATCTCGGCCAGACCTTTAATGATGTTGAAGGATTGTGTTAAGTCACCTCGTTCGCTGCGTTTTTCCAAGGGGTACAAACCAAGCGTCCTCAGCCCCTGCTCATATCCCATGTGCTTAAATGTCCAAACAACCATGTATAAGCATGCTGAATCTGTCCCAGCATTTTACTACCTCTTACCAAATACAGTCTCCTTTAGCTTACAAGGTCTTCATTTCATCCAACCCAGGCAATATTGTTACAGGCAACAACAACTTGCTGCACCTGATGCTTTGTCTTTAAGCAAACAATAAGACATACGCCATGCTGAACCCCACGAGCGCCGTTTGACAACACACTACTGTCGGCGCTCGAGTGACTGAAATTCAAATTGTCGTCCTTTGCACGCTGGTCGGAATTGATCTGATCTGATTTACTTTCCGCGCCGTGATATAGCGCTGAATTCTACTCCGACCACCCCTTGCAGGCGAAAGCAAAGACAGCGCAAGCCAGAAACGTCCGAGTATGCTTCCGGATTCCAGGAAGTGCTTTGCTTCTTCAACACTTCCATACTTGACCTATGTTAGCTGTGTGGAACTTGTCATTGTTCTTGGGAATCTGCGCGCTGTTCAATTGAAGGTCATATTCTGGTTATCTGCCCTTGGATTACTCACATCAAGGTAGTTTTTCTGGTGTTCTTCGTTAATTCTTCCGCTGATTTGGCTTGTGCACCTGAGTTATTATTTTACATGTGTTCAAATCCCATGGTTGTTTTATTTTTCTTACTGTTATAATGTTTGGCTAATTTAATTACTTTTGGAGATTAAAGCACTCTCAAAGCGTTAGATAGAACTTTCGGTTGTCCTCAAATCCTCCCACACATGGTTTTTATTTGAGGCTGTTTGAATCTTTTTATTTTTTATGTGTGCAGCAGATTCTAATGAATTTCTGCCCACGGGTTTTTTCATCGGCTCTGTTATGAATTTGACACACACGATCAGCATACTGTTACTGTGAAACGCTATATCATTTTGGTATTCAGACTTCAAATTTGGATCTGTGCGGTTACAGGCAATACTGTGTAATACCACCGGTGGTTATAACTTTGGTTTAGTCTCCAGACAGCCACGTTTCTGTTTTATCGAGAACTGCCTCTGATGTTCTGGAATTGGTTTCTGGATCATTCTGTGAAGCTCACTAGTGTTCTTTAGTCATTTATAAGGTGCACCGACTTTTGTTCTTCTAATGGCGTTTTTTTGTAACTCGTTGGTTGTTTTTGGAAGTTGTGTTTTACTTGGCTCGCCGTTTTGTCCCATTATGTTCACATAAGTGGTCTGTTTATTCAGTTTGATGCAATCAGCCACTTTTCAGGTTAGAATGCCGAACAGAAGTAGCCGTTGATTGTTTAACCGGTAATCCTTGCCCGTTGGACTAGCGCTGTCACCCGAAGGCGATGAATACTGAATTATACTGCGTTTTTATCTGCAGCAGTATTTTTTGGCATCCTTGAGGCAGCCGACTCACGCTGTTGCTTTTAGTTTACTACTGCTATTCGAATATAATTTATAATAAATAGCTCTAGACATGGGATAAGACGCTTCAGCAGTGACATCTTAGGTTGGGGATTTGCAATCTATGTAACAATGCAAACCCTAACTAATGGGCTCGGAAGTTGTAGTTCGTCCTGATGGTCGATTCTCGTGGTTTCCGTGTAGGATGCGAGTAATATTGCCGGATAAATTTCATGCTGTGCACTTTAAAAGTGCTAGACCTTTCCCTAAGACTGGAAGCAGCGTTTCTGCTCACACCGTCTGCGGTGATACCAACGTCGATAATGTTTGTAGTCGTCGTCGTCGTCCAGCGCTAAACCGCAGGAAAGCCCCACTGACCACTCACTTTCTGCCAGAGCTTTAGAAAGAACGAGTATGCGAGATGTACAGGAGAGAGATCTGTAGAGGCAGGAAAATAAGAGAATACCCTAGTAACCAAATAACAGAATACAGTCCAACTGTTCGCACGCACGATCTGAGAGATGACAACACGTTCTCCGCTGTTCTTTTCGATCATGTTCAACGCAAGGCTATCCGGCAGTTCAACGCCCCTCTTCTAACGTCCACTCCGCAGTCATCAGCCCATCGTCGGGCGGTTGCTTCTCTATCTCTTTTCTACCGGTACCACTTTTATTTTTGTTCTTCCGAGCTGGCCGCAACAGCTTCTCTTTCCGCAAACTTTTCTAGGCCATACCGTACAAAGACAATTAACCACCTTTACTAAGTGCTTGCGCTGGTGTCACGTCTCTCTTTCAGTACATCGAGGCAGTCGATGTGTGTTCATGCGCAAAACGTCCCAACTACTCTTTAATCGACGAGACTTAATTTAAACGCTCCTTTTAGAATTCCCTAGAAAAAACCTGTGCGTGGGTAGCCGCGCAGCATGGATTTCCCGAATACCTCCAGCTTATTTTCTACAGAAAAACTCTGTAGTTACCGTACTTCTGGTATAATGTTGCCCACATTCGACTTTACTGTGGCTCTCTTATCGTGAAGACTAAGTTTTCTCAGTACACAAGCCATCTCTGTCCGAGTCGATGTGTTCTATCTCAGCCATTCCACGCGAATGCCGAATCTTCCCAAGGTTCAGTGATCGCACCCAGTCTCTTATTTATTAACGATCTACGTAGTAGTTCACTCTTCTGTCGATGGTGCCACTCTCCAATTTTCGCTTTCTTACCGCAATATCCGCCACCCAAACACCAACGACGATCGCGACCGTGATGTCAGTGAATTCGAACCTTGAACTCATCTCCTTTAATCATATTGATTTCAATGCTTTGGAAACTTCTGTCTGTTCCCTTTAAATGTCACTCGTTCACTTCTCATTTCCTTTTGACTCAGCTGATGTACGCTCCGTGCACTCTGTCTCCCTTTTCGGCCTATCTACAACTCGTTCGTTAGTGGTTCCCTGTTATATCTCAGCTAGCTCCTAGAGCTGCACGCAAAGTTCGCTTCCTGTTTTGTTCCAGCTATTTCTTCATTCCAGTTCACCTGCTGTACAGAGTTCAAATCCGCCCCGCAATGGAATACTACAGTTACTTGTGGAGTGGGCCTTCGTCTACTTTTCTTCCTGTTCTTGATCGAGTTCAACGCAAACCCATCTGCCTGACTAATGACCCTTCCTTAACATCAAATCTACGTACACTTGCTCATCTTCCCGTCGTCGCTTTACTGTCCCTTTTCTATATCTATGACTCTGGATTTTGTTTTTCGTGGTTTACTTCCTCCTTCCTCTGTCTTTAACCTTCGTCCGCCTGTCCCATCCTCAGACCTATAGCCATCCTTGAAAAGTTTCTGTCCAAAGGTGTGACACCTCTCTCTTTTAGTCATTTTTTCCTCAGAACTGCGAAGTTTTAGAACATCCTTCAGCTATCTGTTTCCCCACACAAAATCTATTTCAAAACAAAGTCAATAAACTGGTTCCTATATGAATGCACTCCTTCGTCCTCCGATCATGGGGTTTGCTCCTTATGCAGTAAATCACTTTATGTATAATAAAGAAAATACAGGCCACACAAGATGCCTTTAAGAATTGGGGCTCAGTGGACTCATATGATGGTAGCATTAATGGGAAGGAAAGAAATAATTTGGACACCACTTAAACCTAAGTATTTGCTTCAGTTAACTGCCTTTATGTTTGCACGCTTAAATGAGTAGAGCAACAAACTGCCCTAGCCAGGATCCTTGGAACTTTTAAAATAGATATATGCTGTGTGCGTTCATCGCACGTTGTGGTCGCTGGCAGTGACTTTAGCGCTCAACCTAGCTGCTTAGCCGAGACGAGACGACACATGAGGGACCTAATTTCTGTCCCAACCGATCGGAAACAGTCTCACCCAGGTATTTTCTGACCACGTACTATTTCTGACGAACACCAATTCTTATCGTAAAAAGCAACATTGACCCACTTGGCGCTCTCACTCACCTTCATAGCGTTCGGATCACATTGATAGCACTGCCGTCGGTTACCGCTGGCGTGGATCCATCAAGCATTGCCGATCATCCTGGTTGACGGTTGTGGACTGAGGTCATGCTTCTTTTCGGCCTCGTCTCTGGTCACACAGCAAGAGAAACACGCGTCCTGCCTAGCTGATAATAACTGACTTCATTTCCATTCAGAGCTTTCAGTGCGCTTTTCGTTCCAAGAGAATGCCAGGATCTAAGAGAAAGTTGAGGGAAGATCAAAGAATCCCTTCACTCAGCACAACTGTCGACCAGATCTCAAAAAACGATGGATGTCCTCGAATTCAGTTGCTCAGCTAGATGCTTGCTTATTCACTTCCCCGAATGCCACACACAATAAGACGCGTAAATTCCTAGGATATCATCTGACCAAGAGCCACGGAAATGACAGTAAGCAGTGATGGATAGAGAAATACAGAAGAACGGAAAAGGCTGCAGCTACTGGTAACAGTCGCAGCATTTACCGACTGATTATGAATACTGTCTTACGAGATCCGAGTGTAATCGAGATGATTAGAAACCGTCGACTGGAGGGTTAGCAGAACACCGGATATAAACAAGTGGGTTTATCTTCTGTCACTAAAAGTCAGAAGTTCGGTGATGAACGGCAACTCACTGTAGTCCGGATCGTTACCACACCTGATCTGATGTGATCTTTTGTGGTTCTATTATACTCCTGGTTTCAGAGTCAACGTTGTTGGCCCTCACCCCGTGTAATGATCCCTACTGGCTATGGAGCGCCCCTTCCACTGCGCTGATGCTTCAAGTATGTCATGATTGCCCGTCTTCTCTCAAACTAACCATTATGGCAAATGATTAAATATGCCCTCGTTCTCATACTTTCATTTCGCATTCAGAATTTCAACACGAACTCAATACCCTCACCAGCATTCACATCCACATTGATTCTCTTCACCTTTTTCTCCAATCTGCTTTTGTTGATTTATATTTGGCCGAAACTCCAAATCCCCCTCATTAGATACCATATACTTCCAATTTCCTAGTTACTGCTTCTACTCTCGTCCCAAAAGCAAGTACCTGTGGTTTTGCTCATCATTCACCTGCCGCCTGCCAGGTCTTGACTTTTCCAATAGTGGATTTTAACTCGTGATTAAAACTCCGATCCCCTTCCTTCAGTAATTTCTTGTTTTCTCTGTCCGTCCGCTAACAGTGCTAACTCTTCCATTTTTGATTTGTTATCTTCAAGCATTCAATGTATGCTTGTTACAGACCCCATAAATCATACTACTACCTTAGGAGATTTCATTGTTCAAAACTACGAGGGGCTGGTGCACTCTAATGCCTCGGTCATGGGGCGTAAGGGCGAACGATTCGTTGTAGTCTAGTTTACCTCAACTAATTTACCTCCCCACACATACACGTATACCGGATTGGACTGGCGATCGCGTTCATGCTCTTTATCTTATCCCCACGTCAGTCTCTTCTCTCTACTCACGTATTCCCATTCTTCTCTTTCTTAGCTCATCGAACCATTGTCATTACACCGTTTGTCAGGCTCACCCACCACAGCCCTCCACCCTCCACCCTCCTAAAGACACATTTTGTCGCTACAATTCACCCGACTGGGACGTTTTCCGCGACTTCTCAGTTTTCTACCCCTGGAATGACTTTCGTTCTACTTCAAGAGTTTCCACATGCGTTTCCAACATTGTTCCTCAAGACATGAGTCTCTTTACTCCATGCTTTTCCGAAACAGGCAAACCCGAAATCTTCGAGTGGTTTAATCACGCATACGACTGTGCTGTACTCTGGAGGCGTCCAAAATTTCGTCGGTCGCCCAATCCTGCCTCCCGCCACGGCTTCTTGCCAGCTGGGAGCAAGTGTTCAGCAGCTATCTAGGCCGCCAAAGAGCGCTTTGTCTGCTGCAGTGCAAAATGTTTACTGGTTGCCGTACATTTTCGTCCCTTGATAAAGCCGTCTGTCCTTATGTCTGGCCTTTCAGCTTCTCTCATATGTAGTTCCCCTGATCTGTTTTATGGATTACATGAGAAAGCTGGGGTTTTACTTCCCGTTTTGCCTTTAATTCCACTTTGCCCAATTATGCTGCAGTTCCGGCTTCTCTCTCCATTGCTCCTCTTTTTTTTAACTCCTCTTAATACCCGGAAGATCCGCCAAGCACTGCATCCTCTAAACATCTGCAAACCGCGCGATCTTGACGGTATTCTACCCATTGTCCCAGAAATATGTGCCCCTGAGTTGGGTCCTCTTTTACTTCTGGTCTGTCTTTCCAACATCTTGGGAACATACCATGGTTTCGCTTGTTTCTAGACGCAGTGATCCTACTAACACTAACAACTATCGTCTGATTCCCCTCACCTGTTATTTCGAAAATATTTGAAACTGTCCTCTCCGACCATTTGCGTTTGTTTCTCGAGAACAGGGGACTACTGAGCGACTGTCAATATAGTCCCCAATCTCGCCGTTGAACGGGCGAACTACTTACCCTCCTCTCATACTCCTAGTCGGCTCCGCGGAGGAACTCATCTGCCTTTGCGCGACATTTCTAAGGCTTTCGACCGGGCTTGGTACGAAGGCTTTTTGGCAAAATCGCCCATTTTCGGATTCTCCGCGTCTCTCGTATCGTAGACAATAAGTTTCCTCAGTAAGTTTTGTCTACTGCGATTTCCCCTGATCATTTGCAAATAGAGGCCATCCAGCTGACGGATGATCCTTCATTGACGTCTCTGTAACCAATAACCCATCGTTCAGCAGTTGCTTCGCTATCCATTTCCTAACATTATTCGTTTTTTTTCGGAACTTGCCTCAGCAGTTCCTATTCCTGTAATCTTTTCTAGCTGTTCTCACATGCAGACAGTTAGTAACCCTTTAGTTTGTTGTACTTTTTTCCTTTAACCTTTTTCTCCGGACGTCTAAACTATGGAACGCTCCCAGTTTGTGTATTCCCATCCACTTACAGTCTTTCAAGCAAGACCAATAAGCTGGTTCTTACGTGAGTGTTCCCCTCCATTTCTATCCATGACGATATATCTTGTGACCATACTGTTCGCTCTTCATATACTTCAACTTGTAGAGTAAAAAAGCATCCAAACTGCCCGCGGACATTATCCTCCGCCGATTATCTAGTACTCGCGCAGCGCCTATGAGGGATAAACCAAGCCGCTTTCCGACCCGTTCGAGATTGCGTCGCCCATACATTCACTTAGCGACAAATGGTAGAACAGACACGTTTTTTAGACATTGTTTCTGTCTTTCTTGATTTGGAAGTGGCGTTTGACTCAGCGGATTGTGCAGTTCCTTGCTTCTTTCTCTCACTGAAGGGTGCGTCGGAGAAATTCATTTCAATTATCTAATCTCTGTGCGCAAACAGCCGGAGCTGAGTTCGGTAATACGGCGATCTTTCACTCTAGCTCACCATGTGAAATGGTGTTCGCCTGGATTGCCTTCTTTCACCTTACTTGTTAACTCAAATGAAAATACGGGTGGCTCTATCTTCATTTGAGAATAGTAGCATTGATATTTTGTCAAAAAAACCTGTGATTTAGAATATGCAGACGATGTACAACCAAATAAAGATCCAGGTAAGCTGCAGGTTTTTCTCCGTTGTCTGAATGGTAGTGTTGGTAAGTTTAGGATCCCTTTTGCACCTTCGAAGTGTAAAATGATGTTGCATTACCAGATCGGCTCAAAGTCGAACCTCGTTCTTTGTAAGAGAGCAACTGGATGAGGTGAACAAATTCAGTTAATTAAGTAGTGGTGTACCATATGGTGGTACTGAATCAGATGTAGTGTCTTTGCAAATAAAGATCCATTTTTTTGTTTGCCAATTTGAGGCATCTTTACTGTCGGCATGAAATCAGTTCACCGATCGAATGTCAACTATGCCTGGCGTCATAAAGATTGGCATTGGTGTACGGCTCCGAATCATGGCCGTTCAGTACAGAAGACTTTTAGTGTTTGAATGCCGTTGTCTGCGTAGTATTGGTACAACATGGTAGGAAACTTTTTTGGGTAACTCAGAAGTCAGGCTTAATATAATGGGTCCTAGGGTTCAGTCTTGAGAATAGGTTGGGACATGTTTTTCTCATGCCCACAAAACGCCTGCCTCATTGTTCGTTGTTCTTCAAAGCAGGTAATAGTTGGAAGGTGGCTCGGGGTGACCAGTCGATGATATGGGTAAACAGTATGACAATTTTAGCCAGTGGACTGGTTGGTATAGGTGCAGTTGGACTACCGGGTTGGGGTGCGGATTCCTCGAAGCGATGGTTGGCTCACTGTCAGTCACTGGTGTTCTCGTATTCGGAACCTTCTTCCGTATAGTCCCTCAACTTACGATTTCCCATTAGATCTTCCACTACTCCTCATTCTTTTTTCCCCCTTATTAGAAGGCAATGTGAGGTGACAACCAAAATCAGAGTACGTTGGTGCTGTTAGTTGTAGTGAAAACTGAAACTGAATCCATTTGGATTCAATGACTCATCTCAGCATTGAACCCTAGGACTCAGTATCTTATGCCAAAACTCTTAATTTGATGACAGAATTTCTCTGCAGTGTTCAAACACCTGCAACTCACTGTCGTCGGACTCATTACCCCACCTGACCTAATGGGACCTTTTGTGGTTTTATGCCAATCCAAGGTCCAAGGTCAAGGTTGTCGGTCTCTTGACTCCCCGCGTAGTGGACCCTGATGGTTATGGAGCATGTCCCCTTCACCTTACTGACGCTTTAAGCATATCGTAAGAAGGAAATCTGCTCTCACTGGCCGTATTTCGAAGCTATATAATGGTGCCAACCCTACTACCGCTGTAAACTTTCCACTTTTCGTCGATAGCCGGATGTCACTAACGCAACATATGTATCAACTTAACGGCTGCTGATCGAGCCTGCTCTGTGCACGAAGGTATTTCGTCCCATGTACTATCGCTGGTGAGATCTAACTACACAAGTAACTAAATTCATCTACCCGGTTCAGTATTGCCTCTGCAAGAACATGGTCGGGCTTCGTACTAGTCCAGTCCTGCAATAGCACTTTACACTTCCGTTCAGACAACAGACAAGAGCCCACAACTTACTTGGGTCTTCATTCAATACCAAAATTTCGCGCGCTTATTCTGAGTCTGAGTTTCAAAACCATCATTTTCTTTGTTATGCTTAGAGTGGTTTGAGGTTAAAGCCGAACCAGGGTAACTCTGACAAACACTGCTTCCCGTGATTAACTCGAAGGATAGATTGCGGTAAGCTCAAACTTGGCTTTGACTGTTTTCACAGAGATTGGAAATATGAGGTGAATCTATCTGGCACACCATTCAATGAGAAGGAGCACCACAGAATTGCATCATCCACTTAGTTTAAGACTGTTTTCAGATCAAGAAAGACAGACATCTCATGTCTACCAAACATGTACCTTTGTTCTAGCATTTGTTGCGAAGTGAAGATATGGTCAATACAAACCCAGCCTAGTCAAAACTGCTTAATTCTCTCGTGTATATCTTTCGCGAGTATTTGAAAATCGGTTGAAGGTAATGCCCTCCTGGACTTTGGATCAATTGCTTACGGAACAAATTCCTGTGCGATTTTTACCTTTGGCCTAACATCTTTCGTGTGAAATGATACAAACTGATTTACATCTGTTCTTAGCGATCTTTCCTCTTGCCCAGATTGATCCCACGAGTTTTGTTATTCCCGAATGTACCACTTTGTCACCGTGTCTGAAGAAAAAAGAGAAATTGCTCCTTTATGCCTTTTTCTAAAACTTGTTTTGAGGTCAACTGATAGCATGATGGCACAGGGAAATTAGGTAAAGTAGGTGTTTCTAACCTCTGTCGGTCCAATTCCTATTCATTTTGCAGTTTCATTCTTTCTTTAGGCACGTTTAACTCGGTTATAAAGGCAGCGGTCGGTTTTGCCTGTCCTGCGGTTTAACACTGAACGATGACGATGACCTCGTTTTCTGTTGGCAGATTGATATCTACCTGTTTTATTTCACGTGAAGGCATACGTAGAAAACTGTGGGCCATTAAGAACACTGCTCAGTGCTTCAGGTGGCACTCTTTTGGATGAGTCAGTAAACCATCAGATTCTTTAGTAACTTCACTCACATTCGGCTTCCGTGAACTAGTATTTCTAATTAGTCGGTAAAGGTTGCGACTATTGCCAATAGCTGCAGCTTTTCCATTTCCCTACTGACTATTGCTCGCGGCATTTCTCAGGCTCTTGGTCAGTCGATGTCTCAGCGGTTTGTATCTAAATGTTTGTGGCATCTAAGAAGACGGGTTTGAAGGCATTCAATTGGGGCTGAGGGCATCCACCGTTTCTGAGTCCCATTGGGTCTGGAGATGTGCATGACAGTTGCTGCTAAGCATAAAGTAGTATTGATCCTGGACATTTTGTTGTAGCGGTAATTAAGTTGATTGGCTGGACTGGAATCGAAGTGGAAAATTATGGTCTAGAATCAACTGTACAGAATCGAGCTTAAAAAGCAAAATGAAATCAAAGCATAATCTGAGTCCGTGGATATGGGCCGAAAAAACAGACAAACTTCCACTCATCCATTCCACTCGTAATTATCGATGGTGTGATTCATTTGAGTCGATTACTTTAAAGGGGAAGGATGGCCCCAAGTGAGCCGATTTCGCCTTATAGGACAAACGTTTTAGTCCGTCAGAAAGTGTCTCTAGTCATTTCGATCGGCCCGGACAAAATATCGACTCCGATGTGCCGTTCGGTCTCCGATAAGTAACCAGGTTGAGCATTAAAATCACCGGCAGCGACTACAACGTCCGTTGTCGCACACTGCGGAGTAACCGAGGTAACTCTCGCTATAACTCGTCCTTGGACTCAGGGGAGCTGGAATCGATAGGCACATACACAGATACGACGAACAAACAACGACGCTTCAATCGACTGCTGTTGAAGCGTACAGAATCGTTCATCCGAACTACAAATAAACGGCTGTTCACTAGGACCCAGTCTAACAGTGCATACCCCGCTCCTATGCTCAATGCGGTCCCAACTCCAGCCTGATCACGAACGCCCGAAGACGGATCACCGAACATGCAAGGGGTAAAGTGAAAGAATGAGGTTGTATCTGAGCTAAAAAGAGTGATTATGGAGGTGGGATTTTGTATGCGCGTCTGGGCGACACAGCACATCTATGTTGAAAGTTTCAAGATTTCGAGCTAGGGAAGCTTGTTAACCTACTTGGGTGAGTGTGCGGACGTTGAATTCACCCAAGTGAATTCAGCACTTAGCTTTAAGTAATGCATCGAAACAGTTTGTTCTCCTTCCACTAATACTGCAGTCAGATAAATCCGTCGAACCGCAGTTCCCCGTGGCAACTTGCTTGATCCCTATATCGGAAGTACCGAAATTAGAAAGGTTTCCTGTAGAAAGGGTGCTGGAGGTGTTCAGGTTGTTGGCGCTCCTCGGCTGTCCACACCGCAGAAGGGGGTTTTCTTTGGGGACCATAACCGAAGCCTTTAACTTAAAAGTCTTAGGCACACGGCATTGGGTCGTTAACCCAGCACGGAAGCTCGAAGCAGGCATCGGAGAGTGGCTGAATGGAAGCCCATATACCTGGATCTGTCATTCCTCCACTCATTTCTCCGGCTAAGTTGCCAGATCAAATCAAGTTTCAACCTGAAGAACCAGGAGACTGCTTTTTCAGGCCCGTATCCATTGACATTTCATGTGTGGTTGAATCTTCGTCTTGAGATAAACCATCATGTACAGCTCTTGTCGTCATGGAGGCATGCAAACCGTCACGCCACGTCAATATGTAATCTTGTCGTGATATCGCTTTGTGTCGAACAAGGATGATTGGAAAATGTGCGTTTGTACGGTTAGCTTGTTTTTCGTATGTTGGCTGCTACAGATTTCTTTTCTCTCCCCACTCCTGTACATCCACCCTCTGCTCACTTCGTGTATTCATTCTCTCTATTATAATATATATGTCAAGAAGGACAGCAGTCAGTGGAGTTTTCCCTGTTGTTTGCTGTCACTGATAATGGTCGTCGTAATGGCAATGCATTCGTAAATGCTGCTGCCATACTCTTTGAATTGTCTTATGGAAGGAACCTGAGGTTTTTCAAGTGCATAGGAATAGGACTGAGGTCGGTCTGAAACGTCTTAAATCTAAGACGTCTAACCGCTGATGACAATTCTAGTAGGCGTACCAGAGTTGCGACAAGGACGCACCTTGCGAATTTGTTCTTTGCTCTGCGGACAGGGTTCCAAGAGAACCGCATTAGCGACTGAAATTGAACTATCTTGTCGATGTTCGTTGCAACGGTTGCTTTAATTGCAGATGTAGGATTTTTCCTTGTATTCAGTAAGACGATTTTTCCACCGACTGTATAGGGTTCTAATCTCTGCGGAGTGAGTAAATGTCTACTGTAGTAAAGCTCGTTGTTTCTATGCAGTTCGAAGCGATACTCAAAACTCTTTTCTGTTTTTTTTTCTGCTTTTTTCAGATGCGTTTCGTCCTTGTACTTCTACTGTCAATTCTGTGTGTTCATGGTAAGTGCGCGGTACGAAATGCCAATTTTCGGTTGTAGACGGCAACTTGCTGTCGTCCGGCTGGTTAACACACCTGACCTAGTGTAACCTCATGTGGGTCCTATGCCGCTCAAGGTTTCAGAGTGAAGGTTATTGAGTCCCTCCGCCATGTAGTGGGCTCTAGTGGCTGTGGAACGTGCCTCTTGCATTGCACTCGTGCTTCAAGCGTGTCGTAAAAAATCAGTTTAAATAGATCACGATTTTGAGATGACCGTCGTTTTTCAAAGCTCTTAATTTCCGAACAACCCCGTCATTAGACATACAACGTTGCCATACGGACAAGTTGTTCTCAATAATTCTCGCTCATCTTGTTTCAATAGCAGGGGAAAAGTGTATGATTGATTGACCGTCAGTTAGGCTAGAGCTTGTTGTTTTACTGTCGGTTGGTTGGGTGCGGTGTGGTGGGACAGGGCGGGCGTGGTGAAGCATCACATTGTTTCTGCTTCTTTCCTTTCGAAGGGCCATCAAAGGTTCTTTTCGTTCCATTGTCTTCATTTTCGAACTTTGTGGTTAAAATGTTTGGATTCGTGGCTTTCTTTACACTTTAATCAGGGTTCTTCAGATGTATAACCGTTGCTTCCGCAATAGAAAAAGTGCACAGTCGAACTGATTTCGGCCATTTTTTGGATGGAGAATATACACTACACACTATATCGCATTAGTTACTAGAATTGCTGTCGTGTCCACTTTTTGTTAAATGGCTCAGGATAGAGCTATTGATTGTGTCTTTCCTTCCCAGGCCCAGCCACTTCAGTACTGATCCTTAATGCGTTGGGACAAACGCTTGACTGTGACCTAAGACACGTCATATGTGTGCACTTAAATGAATAAATAGTCATGGATAAGGTCAGTCCGGGGCAATCCATCTTTGATTTTGATGAAAATTATCGGTGAAGTGGATAATACACATTTAATTTTTGTGTTGAGTTTACAGCTCCTGTGAGCGATCTCGTTAATCGTTCTGCTTATGTATCATCTTTGAAAAAGTCCCTTTCTTTGGAGCACAAGCAAGCCACTCCGCAGGTTTAGTTAGCTCCATATTATGGAGAGCCGACTTCCAAATAGCGATTTTCTTAGAACAATTGTTGTACGCACTTCAGTTCTTGCTCCAGAGGATCATGCGAGAATATATTTTGGGCTTCGAAAATTAGACATTGAACTTGATTTTCCTTGGTGAAAACGTGAAAACTCATGTATTGATCATTCTGCGTCTTTTTTACCTACGTACGTTCTTGAGTGAACGTGCTTTCTTATATGAGGAAGTTTGTTCTTTGTTTTCACTTCCGTCATGAAGTCTAGTGGGTTATAGGCACGCCTGAACTCTTCTAGTGTATTCGATCTCTTTCGTCCCTCATCCGCAACGCAGAGAACGTCAACAAATATCGGTTGCAATGATCGAGACTGTTTTTCTATCTTCTTTTTGTGCCACGAATATATTCTCCAGTAAGGAGCCCAATGTTTAATCCATGACGCTATCTCGCTGACAGTCGGAGCGTCCATCATACAGGAACCTAGCATTAAGTGTGCAACGCATAAAAAATTCACTTAGGTGTTCCACTACATTTATTCAGTAGTAAAACATCGATCTTTAATTCGGCCAACAACCAGTCAGATGCACAATCTTAGCTCATTTTGTCTCAGTGAGCATCAATAGGAATTGTTGAAAACGACTTGTCCGCTTTTTAACGTTTGATTTTTAAAAATTCCTGTTAGTTCTATTCGAGCAAGCACGAAAGGAGCCAAATGACCTGTGATTGCTTAGGACCTATTTTATTGCGCGGGCGTTGACCAGTTGAATTTAGAACATGCCGCTTCAACGGTCGGTGGTTAGAATTCCAGTTCCACTGGTCAATTCGGCGGTAAACGGTCACTCATCCACATCCCCATGAGTTACACGCCTACAAATAATTCCATACTGCATCGGTCGTCGCGCAGGCTAATCAGGACCGCGCTGCCCATTGCATCGAGCGCTGGTGGGGTGAGTAGTGATAAGTATGCAACTGCTCAGAGTCCCCTCTCTTTTATTCACTTTGTCTCTTCTGTCTCCAACCCAATCTGTTTGCCCCTTCTGCCTACCCATAGTATTTCCATTGATAACACGCCCGATACTCGCAACGGTTTATTGTCAAGTAGTGTAGTAGGTGGTTTTCAGTCTGTTAGCTCACATTTTCTCAAGCCTCGTCAGCCTCTGAATCTGGGTTCTTTCAATGTGCGCGCTTTAATGCAGGCTGGCCAGCAGGCGTGTTTGGCTCTGACAGTTAACTCATTTTCGATTGATGTCTGCTGCGTGATTGAAACACGAATTCAGGATTCGAGTAGAGTAATTCAACTAACTGCGCCAAACGTCTCGTCAAGATATTTTCTTCGCACTTCAGGAGACGAAGCAGCTCAAGCTGTTGGTGAACGTGGTGTAGGAATAGTCTTGAGTGAGAAGGCTGAAACAGCCCTTTTAGAT
The DNA here is from genome assembly GCA_008360955.1 of Fasciolopsis buskii. Classification (NCBI taxonomy): domain Eukaryota; kingdom Metazoa; phylum Platyhelminthes; class Trematoda; order Plagiorchiida; family Fasciolidae; genus Fasciolopsis; species Fasciolopsis buskii. The sequence continues at coordinate 41,854 of LUCM01008411.1, forward strand.
TGGATCACAGTCAACAGTCGCTTGTGTGCCATGAGACTGCAGGGATCAATGGGCGTCCGAAACGATGGTAGTGTTAAGCATGGTTTATTTGTTATCTCGGCATACGCTCCAACAGACTGCTGCATTGACATGGAGAAAGACGAGTTTTGCGATGACCCCGTCACTCTTGTTCGGAAGAGCAAACGGTCTGACATTGTAGTGGTAGCAGGTGATTTTAATGCACAAGTTGGAAAACTGAGTGCATCGGAGTCGTGTCTAGGTGGGCGATGCGCCTTGCCTGCTGAGCGAACAGACAACGGAGAAAGACTTCTCCAATTCTGTGCAGATAATCATTTGTTCCTATCTAGTACGGATTTCCGACCCAGTTCGCGTTGCCCAGCGACATGGTGATCTAACTCGACAGGTAGTCTGAGTCAGATCGACTTTGTTGCAGTAAGCTCCCGTTGGCGCGGTTCTGTCCAGAACTGTAGGTCGCACTGGACCACATACGTCGAATCGGACCATGTGTTACGTATTTAGTCCAACGTCTGCAGCTGCAAATCCTTGAGAGGTATCACTTGATTCCCCAATGGAAGTGAAAGTGCAGTCAAATATTCGGCTTCTGAAGAAAGAAAAAGCAGCCGGTCCCGATGACCGTCCTCCAGTTCTTTTAAAACTAGATGGAGAAATCGACAAAAGCTCTTACATTGCTTCGTGGTATTTGGAACGGGGAGCGTATCCCGCTGTCGTGGGGTGAGTCACTGATTATACCGATCTTCAAGAAGGGTTCACGGAGTGACTGCAGCAATCATCGTGGAACTAGTTTAATTCCGATAGTTACTAAGGTGTTAGCTTCGATAATGCTACGTCGTTTTACACCGACTCGCGAGAATAGTATCCGCGAACAACAGGCCGGATTTCGGCTAGGTCGAGGTTGCATCGATCAAATATTCATTCTTCGACAGATAGTCGAAATGCGCCATACGCACCGGCGCCCTACGATCATTGTCTTCCTCGACTTGAAAGATGCTTTTGACTCTGCGGATCGACCGGCACTACTCAGTGCTCTCCACCGGAAGGGTATGCCAACGAAGTTTGTGAACCTGTTGCGAGCATTATACTCGCATATCTATGGTCGCGTTGGGGTATACGGCGAACTGTCACGTTCATTCGAAACGACTAGTGGCGTTCGACAAGGGTGTTCCATTTCTCCATTCTTGTTCAACTTCGTCATGGACGAGGTGATGGAAGATGCTTTAGGAGGTCTCCGGGATGTAGGAGTCGAACTGGGAAGTGGAGGGAAGCTATGCGATCTAGATTACGCAGACGACATTGTGTGCCTGTTCGTGTCTGCGGACCATGCACAATGCGCACTAGATAGACTCTGGAGGTCGGGGACTCGGTTCGTCATGAGCTTTGCACCTTCGAAGTGCAAAGTACTGTTACAGTACTGGACGACAGCAGCGTCGAACTTGATACTGGATAGAGAGGAAACAACGACTGTGGACCGTTTCACCTACCTTGGTAGCTGCGTGTCCAACGATGGTAGCTCGGGAGTGGAGGTAAATACGCGTATATCCAAGGCTCGTGCAGCTTACGCTGGACTGAAGCACTTGTGTCGCCGTCCTGATATTTCACTGAAATTGAAAGGTCGTGTGTTTTGTGCTGCAGTGTGTTCAGTTCTGTTGTACGGTTGCGAGATGTGGATTATGCGTGTGGGCGATGTTCGTCGGTTGGAGGTCTTCGACAACCGATGTTTACGTAGTATGGCTAGGAGTAGATGGAGTGACCGGGTGAGTAATATTGAGGTTAGGAATCTGGTATTGGGTGCCACTTCTGAGAACAGCTTGTTTCAGCGTATGAAACTTAGTAGACTACGCTGGTTGGGTCACGTGTTGCGGATGACGAACACTCGTCTACCATATCGTGCCCTATTTTGTGTTGCTCCTAAGGAATGGAAGAAGCCATGTGTAGGCCAACAGATAACGTGGCAACGTGGAATGAGAAAATGTACAGCGAAGTTAGGTGAAGTAGGTGTCTCGCCTTCGTGGTTGGGGTCCAAAAGACTCGTCGACTTGCTGGCTGGAGACACTGAAGGATATGGCAGTGAACCGTGATTAGTGGCGATCGTGTTGTCATTTTCTATCGAATCAGAATGATTGAAAACACGTGTGTTTATACAGTTAGACTGTGTTTCGTGTGTTGGCTGCAGCGGAATCTTATCTTTTACCGCCTGTGTAGGCCCACTCCCTGTTCCCCCTGAATATTCACTCTTTTTTTATAAACGTGTAACTGTGGAGAAAGGCAGCTATCAGTGAGGCTTGCCTTGCCGTTTAACGCTGAACGCTGATGATACGGCTGGAAACCTTATATGCATCCATGTGACTCCAGGTTTCAGGTTCATTACCGTATTAGGCTAGGAATATGCTCCTTTGGCTACACCTGTTCTTCGGACATGCAGCAAAAGGTTGTTGTTGGACGGATATGTGACAACCTACATACAGCGATACTCGTTAGTGGCTCTGTCGATCGATGGTATGGAAGATCTAGCGATCTTTTTATCGTGCACTGCGAAATCAGTCATCAATGTATGCTTTCTAACTGAATAGCGCAGAGACAACAAAACCGCATGGTCGATATGGGTGGTAGAGGGTTGTATGGTACACGACAACATTTCTCATAAGGTGACATCGCCCAACGCACCATTAGAAAAGTACGGAAGCATTGTACAGCTATGTCACTCCTGCTATGAATCTTCAGCAGCACATGTCCACTGCGTTCGAACAGAGACGCGAACTCGGGAGAATCAAACGTAATTCTAGCGCCTTACCCGTTAAGCTAACCGGGCAGGCTCCCAGCGGTTTGTTGAGCTTCACGACACGACATAGCACCTATCCGTTAATGATGCGAATGGCTCCAGGCGGCTGGTTCACAGTAATCGACTCTCGTTGGAGATAAATTTTCAGTAGGCAGCCTAAGTTCAGCATTTCTATGGTTTCTTAATGCTGAGTAGATTCCTGACATATGACGAATAATTTCATGTAAAAATGCACGAGCAGCGCTTGTAATCGTATCGTCATGATACTGGTGATCCTCGGTTAGGCAACTTACAATCGAATTCGATTGGGCCGGGACAAACATCCAGTTCATATTCCATAGTTTAAGAAACGATTAAAATAACAGCGTATTCTCACTTGATGAAATACTTTAGGAAAGCCCGTTTAATCATACAGTCGCCACGATAGTGTTGGAATGTGCTAGGTTGAAGGCATTTTGTCATTTCCAGGATATCGGATATGTTCACCTACTGCCATAATTTTGCTATTTTTTAATGACACGCTTGAAGCATGTGTATAATGGGTGGAGCATGCCTCGTAGCCAGTAGAGCCCACCACACAGGGGACCAGGAGAGGGAACGGCAACCCTAACCTTGAAACTTGGATTGGCATAGAACCCCATAAGATTTCCTTAGGTCAGGTGTAGCAACCAGCCGGGTGACTGGGTTGCAGTGTGCCACCAAAGTGACTATTAGGCGAACCTGAAATAGGTGGTACCCTTGAGAACAGGAAATTTTTCGTTCATGCTCAATGAATCCTTTTCGTGAAATCTCAGGAGTTTGTTTTTAACTAATCCAACATGAATTCGGCACTGGCCAGACCAGTCTCTTCCCCTCATTACATTACGAGAGAGGGCGATAGAAACGCGATAAAATTTCTTTTTTTGAAAATGAGCTAGGTATAGTTACTTTCGCCTCATTTTGAAACGATACGAGGTAGCAGCTTGAAAACATCGTGACTAATTCCGAATAGGCTATGGGGCAAGGGTAGCAAAGAGGAGGAAATTATAACAGTGGAATATAGTCGATGAAAATGTAGAAAAGTAGTGATTTTTTAAAGGAATGCGCATGCATGTGAGCTGTTTCCAAAGTGGGATTTAAATTATGCTTGGGCGCTTGTGACCAGTGATTATATGTGTCACCTGGAAGAGTTCAAAGATTCGGATCCCAGGCACGCCGGTCACTTTTTCGGTATGCACCCATTCGCTGTCGCCCATCTGGCTCCCTAACCCCTCAACCCACTGAGATCTTGTGATTTCGCACGTGCTTTCCGGGATATTCCTCCACCAGTGCATTAGGCCCTTGAGGCATGGCGTTTCCTCTACACGCGTTCATGCATGAAAAGGTTTAAAAAGATCTCGTTTGTTTCAGAATGTGGTCGGTTCACGGATGTGCTTCTAAAACATCATTACATCCGACTGCCCATTACGGTAGAACAATCCAGCTTCCATGTATGATTTTTAGCAGCCCTCTGTGTTCCGTTCTTAATAGGGGGAGAATGAGTTCACTCAACTGCACTGCCCCTAAAACACTTGCTAACCCTTCCGAGTCTAGCCGCTGATACCAGCTGTATTTCATACTAGTGGAAAGTGGAGAACAACCAGAAGTAAAGGACACAAGCAATATATTCCTTCCATCATTAGTGTTTAAATTCATCTCAAAAGCCATGAGCAGTAGTAGTAATTCTATAAGTAAAATACTGGAATCGGGCCTCTCCGGATCTGGTAATGTGACTTGATGGATCTCGCATATTCGAGTCTATGGTTCTGTTAACGTCATTAGTGGTGAGACAGTTACTGTTGCTAGGGGATTTTGTGTGCTGTTTTTACTTTCATTCTCCTCTTGTGTCATGACGAGTTTTTTTACTGTAGTCGATTGTTTTCTGTCAGTGATCAATGTAGTCAATAATAATACTGTTCGTCCGCCTATAGTCGGAGCGACTGTTCTAATGCCAGGATTAGGAGTTGACGTCTTCTGTAGTTTTTGTTAGTTAAGCACGGAATCGTGATCTGGGACACAGCATCATCGGGATTGGTAAAGGGAGTAAATCCTGCTTCATTCGGTACTCGAATTGCCGCAATGATTCATATGTCCGGAGAAAGTAAAACAACTTTGGGCGGAAACCTACTTTAACGAGTATTCACCTAAGATTGACACATCCATGAATCGTTTCTACTCTGGCTAATTCGAGATCTGAAACTCACCACTTCATGTTTTCCAATAAGTAATTTACTGTCCAATTGTCTACGAGAGAAATATAAAATAAGGAGTTCCAATGTACGAACTCGTCAACAATGAAGTAGTCACAGTTGAGCCAGTTCCATGTAGACATACACTGCACACTCCATCGGTTTCCGTGTTTTCGGTCGGTAGACATGTTATGCGTGCTTCTACGTAGAGGCGTTCAACCAATTTGGATTCCCTCAACTTTCTGTCGCGAACGTCATTTTTCTTTTGCCAAGACCCGTCGCCTTGACTGTTGAAAAGTTTTACACTTCAAAAGCTCGGAACCCGTCCAGTGGTAGAATTTGGATAAATGTATTCTCGTTAGATGTCAATATACCTTGAACTGGTCGCCCTCGATATTGAAGTGCCGCAAAATAGGTGTTGTCAACGGGCCAATAATCACTAAGAGCTGTATACTTTTAAATTGTTGTTAGCGAAAGGAGAAACCATTCATCTTACGATTGTTCACCTGAATAAATGAATTGCCATTAAAACGTGAGAATTGCTTTAGGGGCACAAAACTCATGTCGGCTATTTTCGCAACCTGGTTCGCTCTGTTTGTCGTCAATCTTGCAAGTCATCGATACCGTACTTAGTTTCTAACTCTACCACTGGTCCCGAACAGAATTATCGGCACTTCCCATTTATTTGTGATATATCATTCGATTGCTTTCGTGCGTTCAGTTCACTGGTCAGTTTTGCAATTTTGAGAGTTTTCAGTTTATCATGTAATGTGTGACCAACTCTTTCAATTAGTTTTCGTAACCTGAATTACCTTCTACTACTCACCTATTTTGTCGCTGTCTCAGTTCATTGTTCGTCAGAATCCGGCTGTTATTCAAAGTAGTACTGGTAATTATTCTCCAGCTCAAAATCCCCAGATTCACGTCGTTTAGATCTCAGACACTTTGCCACTAATGGGTAGGACACGTCAGCTGGGGCGGGGATGTGTGCAACTTATGGGAAATTGTCTTTATTCTTTTTTCGATTGCTTCATATTGTCCTGGCCATTTTTGTTGCATTTTCCGGGGATTTGGTTTCCTGGTTTCTCTAAGTTTAATTTATGATCATATTTGTACGAAGCATTTCATTTTTCTACAAATTGTGGACTGGAGATCAGGTCAGATCAAACCTTAGCGCAATGACTTCGGAATGAGGACCTGCGATGTGAAATAGGGAAATCATTGGGTTTTTCCCAGAAAGATGCAGTTCAACTGGTTCGCTTAGCATCTGGTGCATCTTGCATGGCATCAAACGTCAAAATTGATCGATTAACGCTCTGATAATTGCCCGACTCCGCATCAAACCGTTTTCCGGCGAATATTGGCATCAGCTGCACTATTAGACTTGCCAAGTGCGAGCTAAACCAGCTGATGCTTCTTTTTCTGTAGTGAAGCCAGTAGTCTCTCATTTCACCGTTTTTCTGCACTGAATCTTAAAATGGTGTAAATTGTTTAGTTTTAAATTCTATTTTCTCAACTCCTATTGAATGCTACAAGTTCAATGGGCTATAGCTATCGACTATGATCAGGTGAATTCACTCAGCCATCAAACAGGGCACAAATAGCGACGCGATTTTGACTTCGATATTCGATTTATTTAGATCCGATTGTTTAAGTAGGGTCCGCAGGCGCTTTATATGCCCTATTCAACGTAGTTAATAGATGAATTCCGCTCATGCAATATGTCGTCCAGTCTTGATAAGGGGTCTCCCACATTCTGTCATCCTGCTGGAAATATGCATATTTGTCTGTTTCGTTAGGTCTTCAAAGTCTCCAGTTTCACCCCTGATATCTTTTTGAAGAGAATTTCCAATTATTTTGACTTCCAAAAGGATTACGAGTATAGACTATAGTTTACTCAACGGTCGGGCGCATCATTTGGGTTCATTAAACAAATGGACACCCAAAGGACAAACGAAGAGTCACCCTGGGGGCATGGTGAAGCGGCAGCTTAGCACTTGTGCTGAGTAGTCACACACGGAGGCAGTGAAAATTGACTTCCTAGAATCCATATTCACACTCACCGAGATAATTCATCCCATTCCTGCAGTGCACACTGAATCGGCTGCATCAAATGTCGTCTTGGTCGACATCAATAACTTGGGCCTCCATGATCTGTCTCCTCCGATGGTGGGGAAAAAACGATACAGTCAAGCGTAAAACCAGTCAATGATTACTTCTTTACCGATGCTTTCCCTCTTGAAATTTCATTCGAATCCACTTTGTTCTTCTCCAGCTGAACAGCATCCGAAACCAATCTATTTCTGTCCATTCAACAACGGACTCTGCGGTTGGACTCATGATCCGAATAGTTGGCACCATCGTTGGTCTGTGGACCAAGAGTTGCAATCAAACGGTCCGGCAAACTCCATGTGTTGCTTCTCTGTGAAACATGGTCAACCATTGTCAGAATCCTCTACTACAGATGCTGATTCCCCTTGGCTCATCCCTAATCTACCGGTGCAAACGGTGGTATCCGGCCCCAGTAACAAAGAGGCACCGATTCAAGCCAGATTATGGAGTCCGGCATTTCCAGTTGCATTGAAATTGCAATGTTTTCAGTTTAGCTATCGACTAGAGTTGAACCATCCTAGTGAGATGTATACTAGTCAGTTACATGGAGAAACTCAAAAACAAGTCAGCCTGTCGCTACTCCAACGTCGTGAAGGGTGAATAATCAATTACCGATGTTTGATAGTTTTCGCTAGCCTATTATTTCGGTCTTATCTTTATTCTTAATTCTTTGAATCCTTACTCCATCATTGGCTTCGAAGCAACTACACAACAACGACTAATACTTTTCCGTTGAGATCCGTCGATATATCGCATGTGGTGCTGGGCATGTCGTCCGGCATTGACACAATCAATCGCTACGCCCGTTACACCTCTGGTAATATTCACTTCTGTTCACCAGGACGATCTGGTTTATGAGTTCTGTGACGAGTACATAATATCTATGTCCCGTGTTTCTGCTGATGGCCAATCTACGCGGATATCCCTCATACGCTGACCCTCTGGGATCCAAATGCATTTCTCATCCGAACGGTTTAGTGACCAAATTAAGCCGACCCACGTAGTGCCGTCTTCCTACCGGCGAAGCAGTTATTGCGGTATATATCCGCTAAGCGTTTTAAGCCATTATCTTCATCGGTGTACCTATCGTGTGTTCTGAAGGTCAGCAAAATAGATGCTAGTCGAAGCATGGTAATTTTGATATGCTCTATGCGCTCCTAAATGTTTCATGGAAAACAAACTGGATTGTCCTATCTGATCTCGAGGCAGTCGTCCTTGCATTCTGTTAACAGGAGCCTCATTTTTGCCCTTTCACAGCCAAAATCATCACTGTACCGACGCCAGCCCACGTATGCAATTTCTCATCGGGAACTTGTGGTTGGTTCAACGATCCCAATAGTTGGAAAAATCGATGGCAGCAAATCAGAGATGAAGATGCTTTACCACGTGAAGAACACGTCATGTGTTTGTTGGCAAAACCGCTACATACCAATCCGGATGGTCCATCTGATGGTCTATCCTGGTTTGATGAACCCGAGATAGTTGACAATGAGGACCGAACGGATTTATCTGATAGTCCGATTCAGTCTCGTTTGTGGAGTCCATTGATTCGTAAAAAGCACCATCTTGGTTGTATTCAGTTCGTGTATAGTTTGAGTGTTCGATCGGCTTCGATGAAACAATTGAAAGGCTTTTCTCTGGCATTGTTGCGTCGAGAAGAAGGGTGAATCACATGGTTTCGTTTTGCGATTGCTTTGTTTCTTTCAAGTGATTTCTTCCACATTCTTCTGTTTCATCCTTCATATGAATCTCGTGAACTCGGACGAATATGTTTGGATCCTCACTCACTCCGTCCCATTAAATAGGCTTTCACCTCTTTTAAGCTCCTCCTTGATCCCTCTTCTGCCATTTGCTCTGAGCTCGACTATCACTGGTCTCATTGAACACGTGATCCAGCCAACTGGTTTCAGTCAGTGATCTCTGCTTTCACCGTCCGGCGATCAACCTGGAGATCGGTAAAATGTTCGTGCTCTAGTCTCGGGGTTCTCCGAAAATACTAATATTCAGTAATTGATAGTCTTCTCACGTTTTCCACTCCTTGGACCGCGTCTTGATGCTTTATCAAATAATGAATGTTATAGTTGCATTGTTTATCCACCTCTCGATTGGTAAGTGAATGCCTCACCAATGCCACGGATTGGTAAGATTCCTGGTGGTCAGTGTTATCTTCTGCATATATGATAACATTTGTTTCAACCCCTGGTGGCCGAATAGCTGATTAAGCAGAAGCATTTGTCAACTGCGTCCAAAACTACCGCGTTTGGATATTCCCTTGAGTGCACGATTGACTCAGTCCAAAATCGGCACTTTGCAATTCAGTAGTTTAGAAGACACCATGAGTATTATTTCATCTTCGTGGAATTTGTGCGTCAGCTGATTGTAGCTGATCTAATCTGAATAGGCACTCAGAAGCACAAAGTCTTCCTATTTTCTAGTTACTCAACGTGAGGGGTGAGACCGACGCCACACATGAATTGACACGTCCCCAGAACTAAGTGGAATACGGAAATCCGAAAACGCATTCCCAAGAAGCGCATTCCTCTTGGCCAGTTATGTCAAAAGATTGGCGTAAACACGAACTCTGTTCTGCTGTTTGTATCCAGATTGTTTTTCCGGAAGTTTGTGGAGTGATACCGGAGAACCAATTGATCAGTTGAACCGAACGCCATCTTCATATCAAAAGTCATGGAAGTGGTCGAACTGTGGAAAATGTGCTTTCGCTGTGACATTCTTGTGAGGAAGAGAAATAGTGGACACCTTCGCGACCTCGTCTAAAACCGCATCCACCGCCACGTAGAGTATGATTTTGTTAAACACTAGAAGCGTCACACTTGAGTAGCCGATATATCTATGGTTTTCACGAAATGTCACCTTCCTTAGGAATTAACACCATCTTTAAAGACTTCCGTTCATTGTGAATCCGATCGCCCGCTTAAATTAATCTGATCAAATTCATTAAGACCAGCTTATCCTTATTATCGCAAATGTATAATGCCAGCAGATAAGATGACCTGACCTTCCGATTGTTTATCTCTCAGAGTTTGATTTCTACTGCGCATCTGGAGCACAAAGCAGTTGCGACAAACAAATGATGCTGAGAGCAGTGATAAGCAGTTGGGGAGCATCTGCCGCTTTGTAGCTGGATTCGGACTATTACTCGTTCTTCACAATCTGAACATCATGCAATCACATCTTTACTTATTGTTTTATCTTTCATTTTCGCTCACAATGCTTCTATCATTCAGGTCTAATTCTCCGAATAAGTTTATCTCACGATAAAAGTTATAGGATATCGTCAACTGTGTAGCTTATACCTAAACATTGGCAGCTAAGAATACTCTCAATCTGCGGAATCTTTGTATCCTGAAGGATTTTTGGTCATTCTATCAAGCAATTTCTTTTGAACAACTTCCATCTGTTTCTGAGGTCGGCATTATTCTGAAAAGACAACATAAATAGTGCAAACCTAGGTCTTCCCTACCAACGTTTAACAAGCCGCCTTCCTGCCCTCTTTCACAGCCGACATCAATACTGCACCGACTGCAGTTCACGTATGCAACTTCTCGTCCGGTACTTGTGGCTGGTCCAATGATCACAATAGTTTGAAAAATCGATGGCAGCAAATCAGAGATGAAGATGCTTTACCACGTGAAGAACACGTCATGTGTTTGTTGGCAAAACCGACACATGCCAATCCGGATGGTCCATCTGATGGTCTATCCTGGTTTGATGAACCCGAGATAGTTGACAATGAGGACCGAACGGATTTATCTGATAGTCCGATTCAGTCTCGTTTGTGGAGTCCATGGATTCGTAAAAAGCACCATCTTGGTTGTATTCAGTTCGTGTATAGTTTGAGTGTTCGATCGGCTTCGATGAAACAAGTGAAAGGTTTTTCTCTGGCATTGTTGCGTCGAGAAGAAGGGTGAATCACATGGTTTCGTTTTGCGATTGCTTTGTTTCTTTCAAGTGATTTCTTCCACATTCTTCTGTTTCATCCTTCATATGAATCTCGCGAACTCGGATGAATGGATATGGATTCCCATTCCCTCCATCTTTTTAGTCGAGTGTGCGAGGTGTTTTTAACCCAATCCTGACGCTTTCTGCAGCATTTATCTGTAGCGGGATGCAACTGCATTGATTTAGTCTATAATTTGGCTCGTGCCACTGCCACGTTTGCTAATCCAGCTTACATGTCTATCGAATAGCTTCTGTTTGTCGTTTGTGGACCTGGGATGTGAAAATTGAGCTATTTGAGATGAGCCAATGATGATGTGTTCGATTTCAGGAAAGCGTTAGCTAATGCTTTCAATGATATCGGTTTTCGAAACATCTCCTCCACCCATTCTAAGGTCATGCACTAATGTGCTCACTGGAGCAGCATCTGCGAAATTTCCACCGTTGGAACGATTCTCCGGTCAAGTTCACTCAGCGTTGGAATTGAAATGACACCGATATTTCCACAGCCTCTGTCTAAACGTTTTTAAACTGTCAGATTCTGGCAGCTAAGACTACGTCCAATCTACGGGATCGTTGTATCCGGAACCATTTTTGGTTGTTCTGAGGGTGAACTGAAAAGCACTTTGTAGTAATCCCTGAGGTCGGTATTATCTAAACAAAGCAAAATAAATGGTGCAAACGTAGGTCCTCCCTGTCAACTTTTAACAAGCCGCCTTCCTGCCCTCTTTCACAGCCGACATCAATACTGCACCGTCTGCAGTTCACGTATGCAACTTCTCGTCCGGTACTTGTGGCTGGTCCAATGATCAAAGTAGTTGGAAAAATCGATGGCAGCAAATCAGAGATGAAGATGCTTTACCACGTGAAGAACACGTCATGTGTTTGTTGGCAAAACCGACACATGCCAATCCGGATGGTCCATCTGATGGTCTATCCTGGTTTGATGAACCCGAGATAGTTGACAATGAGGACCGAACGGATTTATCTGATAGTCCGATTCAGTCTCGTTTGTGGAGTCCATTGATTCGTAAAAAGCACCATCTTGGTTGTATTCAGTTCGTGTATAGTTTGAGTGTTCGATCGGCTTCGATGAAACAATTGAAAGGCTTTTCTCTGGCATTGTTGCGTCGAGAAGAAGGGTGAATCACATGGTTTCGTTTTGCAGTCACTTTATTTCTGTCGGTATTTCATTGCATTTTATCTCTCTGTGTTCAGCACTGACGAATTGAATCTGTTTTCATGCCAAATGATGTTGCAGACTGTTGTATCCCACGTGTCATCTCCAGCATTCAGCTTCTTTGGTGGGCAAATAGCCATTCTGTCTTAATGAATCGCCGTTGCTGATGTTTTATCTGTCTTCTTCTGGAACGTATTTACTGAACCGGAGAACATTGCCATCTTGCTCTCTTACCCTATAATTTTGGTAACTCCTCACTCTAGTGCACTTGTGATCGGACCATCTTGAACGTGAGCTGCATGTAAAGGAAAGGACTGATGGCCAATGCAGGTGACAGTCACGCAGGAAATGCTTTCCATTTGAAAAAATTCACTCACAGTTTATCGTTAACACTGTCGATTATTGTCTTGGGCATGGGATTATTCCTTTTCTTAGCGATCATAAATTTCTTCGCCGGTGAATGAGGCGTGCTCATACATATCGTCCGTATCTCAGCCTGCCCCCGGACCACTCGAATTTGGGCGCTAGTCTTAGAGGAATATTTCTTGGATGACTTCGACTGTTGATTGACGTCAAATGGTGCAGGTTTTAGTCAATCTGTAGTTCTGTTTTCGCTGTGATCTATCTCTCTCCACATGATTTTTGATCGCATCCGGTGATGCCGACTGGTTTGAACAAAATTTCATCAACAATTTGTCTGCTGTGAAATGCAATTCTTTGGTTAAAAATCCTTTTGCTCCAGCTGTTAAGCACTGGGTTTCTCATTCTGGAATAACGCAGTTGACCGTTGAAATCTTCGCCGGGTGCATGCAATCTCGGTTAATTCTGTTTCGGGACCGCAAAAGGTGTCAGCACGTCGCTTCGGGGAAGAAAGCCAGGTACGGAACAAGAGTTACGCAGCTTGTTTATCTAAATATGGATCAGAAATTAGCGTTACACTCGGCTTGGTAATTGCCCTTTATTTAAGGGTTTCATAATTACATCTGGGCCTATTGGACTTCTTCGAGAATAGAAATGTTTATCTTCTCTCAGTACACCTGCCTTTATTGAAGCATATCGTTGCTGTAGGGTGATCCATAACCGACCCCTGCACTTTGTTTCCCCGCAGCGAAATCCATCATGAACCCAGTCTACTTTTGCCCATTTAATAACGGATATTGTGGTTGGACAAATGACCTGAACAGTTGGCGACACCGTTGGATTGTGCAGAACGAGATGGGAAACCGCATGTGTTGTTTCTCTTCCAAAACAACTGAACCGGATGCTCAGCCCACCGATAGCGATGCAGACTCTCCTTGGCTTATTCCAAATCCGCATTCCATTAGGAAAACGAAGTCCGATAAGTTGAATGTGAAAAGTGCTGTTCAGTCACGCCTCTGGAGCCCGGCATTTCCTGTCGACCTCAAGTTACAATGTTTACAGTTTGTTTTTCGCATTGATGTGGGTCCACTGCATGGCTCGAATACTGCTAGCTTGAAGTCACCGAGTCTAGCCCTGCTTCAGCGTCGTGAAGGGTAAAACTTTTCTCATAAGAATGATGTACATTGAGAGTTCTGTCTTGTTTCCCGTCCATACTTTATCGAGTCATAGCTTTCTTGCAATCCTGACATCACCCCGGCTGTTTACAGTCCCAACGCATGTACATTTCTCCGTACACTTCAGCGGATTCGTCACCGAAACCGGTGCACATGTGCCCTTTTACGACAGACACGTGCGGTTGGTCGAATGATCTAAACAGTTGGTTTCATCGTTGGGAATTGATGCGGCCCGATTCGATTCCAAATGAGAAATTCCAAAGCAAAACCGATTCGGCTATGATTTGTCTTCCAGCTCGTCCGACCGTTTCAACATCTGGTCAGGCAATTGGGAGCTCTTTGGGCCTGCGGTCAAAACATGTGTCATCAACTCATGAAGTTGGCAAGCCTATCCAATCCACTTTATGGAGTCCTCCAATAGTTGGTGGTACTTTGGGTTGTTTGGTGTTCACCTATCGCTATTGGTCTGGTCCTGCATCCGGCGCACGGAAGGCGTCTCTTTCGAGTGGTCTCAATGTGGTGAATGGCAGCTCTTCGGGTTTCTCTTTGGCATTACTACGTCGACAGGCTGGGTAATGTGCTATTCTTTGGTGTCTGAAAATGTTTCGGTTTTTCCTCCAATAATCAAAGTTGAGAAAACCTTGTTACAATGGAATAACTACAACAACTATCGGGCGTACTGATCGATTTTGATCATCGCCTGTTTCGGAACAAACAGGAGTTGGGAAGGAGTAAAATTTCTTTCGCTCGTCTGTTAAGTCCTCGGAGATATATCCAGTTACCTACGGTTTTCCTCTTCCTTTCTATGGTCACATCAAAAGTATGTTTTACACTGTCGGCTCTCGAATATGTCGGTCAGGCGTAATTTGATGCTATCTTCACTGAATACAGTGGACAGAGATGTTGCCCAGGTAGAGGTGGTCACAAGGAGCAGATTGGTGATTGGTTTCTTGCTATGAAACAATTCCGCTATTTCGAATGTTGAAAACGAACAGAGGATTATGCTCCTGTTCATTCTTGTCTCGAGTCTACTGTCAAGTCAGAAAGGTCGATCAGTTTGCATCGGATTGGATAGCTCGCACGCCACAGACTTCCCATTCTCTGTTCATCACAAAATTGGACAAGGATTTTCGATTGTCTTCTCGGCATTCCGTGAACATTGTCTATCTTTGGACCCTTTGTGCCTTTTTTCAACTTGAGTTCTTATGTAAAGCATTGCGACTTGGTTGCCACCAATCAGCTTTCAGTGATCCGTTCCACTGGGCACTTCACGGAGCGGTTTTATTGGTTTTCAACTTCACAGCGTATACACTTGTTCACATGGTGAATTTGATGAACCTACTGGGTCTTTCATTTTTAACCTCTTGCAACTGTTCTTTACTCTTTGTCAGTTCCTAGGAAACATACTTAACTTTGGTGCCTGAAGTGAACGTCCTGACTGTGTAAGTTCGACAGTCGACGAACCTAAGCAGAAGTTTATGCTCTGTCCGATATTCCCTGCGTGAGTGTAGTGAAACAGCGGTATTAGGGGAAATTAGTTACCGTTGTTGTGGCGCTAGTTATCTGTCTCATTCACGAACAAAAACGCTTGCAAAAGCCTAAGTCAGTTGGATTCCTATTCAGTACGATATTTAGGAGGCGGATAGTATTCTCCAGAGCGATTCTGTCTAGTCAAATTGCGGTCTTGCCTGGCTGACTGGATTTCTATAGGAGAGGCCGCCACGAGTAATTATTTTCCGCTTCGTTGCCTGTTTCTTGTCACTTACTACGACTGTGAATTGGTTCGGGACCAACACATGACGTGCAAGTGAATCGATTGGTCCATCCGGTTTGAGATGTTCAGTGTAAACTGACGGGTATCTCCATAAAATCTGGGAGTCACTTTATCTAGTGCTCGCAAAAGGTATACGCGAGAGAATCAAACCGATTTCCCTCCCGGCAGAAGTTGTGTTGATCAAATATTTCACTTTTCGACTGATCGTACAGCATAGATGCACCTTCCGTATGCCCACGGTCCGTGTCTTTCTTGATCAGAAAGCGGCTTGCGACTCAGTCGATGGTGCAGTTCTGTAGCGCAGCTTCTCACTAAAGGGTGTCAGAAAGATTCATTGTACTTTCTAAATCTCTGTATGCAAATAACCGAAGCCGAGTTCGTGATTACGGCGATCTTTCACTCTGGTTCACTAAGAAAAGTGCTGTTCGTCAAGGTTGCCAATTGGGATCTTTTTTTCAACTTTGTCATTGTAATAGTTATGGAGATAGACCTATCCTCGTGAGAATGGTGGCATTGATTTTTGCTCAGAAACAAACCTTTGGGATTTATAATATGTGGACGATGTTGTGCTACTGGATGAAAACCCAAATAAGTTTTTCATGGCTGTCTGAATGATAGTGTAGACATGTTTGGAATGCGTTTTGCACCGAAGTATAAGCTGCTGTTGAAGAATAGGACTGGTTCAAAGCCGAACTTTGTTCTTGCAAGGGAACAACTGGGTGAAGTGGATAGATTTAGTTAATTAATTAGTTATATCTCACCTGGTAGTCGTTTATCGGTAGCATACAGAAGGCCCGATTGGGGTTCATTAATCTGAAGCATCTGTGGTGTCGGCGTTATTGATCAAAACTCTATTGTATACAACGGTAGTGATGTCGGCGTTGCTTTACAGCTCAGAAATATAGCCATCCAAAGCGAAAGATTTGCAAAAATTTTTTCTGTTTGAATATCCGTTGTCTGCGTAGCATTCGTACAACATGGTGAGATACTTTTTGGGTAACTCGGAAGTTAGGCTTAATGTACTGGATCCCAGAACAGGCGTTGGATTAGCATAAGTTGAGGTGGTTGGGTCAGGTCTTGCACTTCCTTATTGGACGACTGCCTTGTTGTACGCCATTGTCCGAGGCAAGTGGTGGTTGGAAGATTGTTCAAGATGACCATTCGATGGCATGAGAAAAATGTATACAAACTTTAACCTAATGAAACCTTATGTGGTCCTATGCCACTCCAAGTTTCAGGATCACAACTGGCGGGTTGGGTTCCACGAATTCTCTTCAAACGGTGGTTAGAGATTGGATGATGTGGCTCAGTGCCTTAGTCAGTGATTTTCCTGCATTTTAAACCTTTCTTGTGTATTTTTCTTTAGCTTCTTAAGCTGCTGTCAACGTTTTACTCTCTCCGTGCCCCATTGGTACAAAGTTAACGACTGTAGAACTGAACTGACCAGGTGTAATAAACAGTGGACGACGGGTGATTGCTGTTTCGTTTGGAGTCCTTCACTGATGACATACTTCTATGGTTGTTGATATTTAACCTTCGGAATAAAGCGTGGATGATTCCCTCGATTTCATTCAACTGTGGCTTTGCAACAGTGTAAGGTGCGTGGTTAAATTTCCAGTGATCTTCCGAACAGGGGACACTTTGTCCCCCGCGAGCGATTTAGGGTAGATGCAGTTCCATGTCTTCTCTTCTGTCCATTTGTTAATCAGTGACCAGAGGAAGCAATCTTGAAGTCGAAAACTTTCTGATCCGTACAAGCATTCACTAAATGCCGAGAAGTATTGATCCACAATGGATGTCCTGACGAGTAGCACCCAGCAGTAAATCAATACTAAGCTATTCGATCTACTCAAATTCCGTTGATTTCCGGTTTGCTTTTGCCCTTCGGTGTCATTTTACGCTCGGATCGTAGCTGACGCAGTGGGATTTATCATCGCACTTACTTATCGTCCTTACAGCTCAACCGGAACCCTTACATGTGTGCGATTTTACTGCCGGTACCTGCGGATGGATCAACGATCCAAATAGTTGGAATCATCGATGGGAAGTCATACGGGATCCTTCTTCGACGGATAACTCGATGGTGTGCCTTTCTTCCAGTATGGCTTCCGACGTCCCATCTCTCCGTTCCCCTTGGTCGAGGGGCCGATCAATCGAGAACAGCCCGTCCGAAAATACAGCTGTACAGTCACGACTGTGGAGTCCACCAGTTCGCACAACGGATCAACTCCTATGCTTAATGTTCACTTACTCGCTCCGCTTGAATAAAACAAAATTTCAGTCCCCAAAAGCAGCTGGTATCCAGTTGGCTCTGCTTCGTCGTCAGGAACGGTGATTTTTGCGTCTTTTACCTCATCCTTATCTTCGCATTACTCGTTTTCGATCGGTAATAAAAGCGCTGTTGGTAATGGTGGTAATGGTGAAATAGTGTGACTGCATACTTAATCGAAATCAAAATCTCCACACTGCTTGTTGGTTTGTGACAGTACAACTGGTAACCAGCCTGCATCTTCGGTCGAACAGCTCCAATAATCGCACACTGGCGTCGGTTTTCTTCATCGAAAAAGTAAAACTGCCGACTTCCCCCCCCCTCTTGTTTCTCGAGTCACTGGTTGCGAGTTGAAATTTTATCTGCCGTGGTCACTTTCGTAGCAGTTTCGGTCTCTTATGCCTGTCTGCGAATTATGAAGTACGAGAAGGGAATCTATTTTCGCGATGCCATGTTGGAATCCTGACTATTCACCGCTTCTTTTGGACGATAATTCCGTTACTGTTGATCATCTTATAGTCTTCAAGCAGTCTTTGATCGATTTTATTCTATGGTCGTTTTCTATAGACGGCCTCTGTTCTGTAACACACTTTTACTGAAGTCTTTCCTAAAAAATTGTACGTGGGCTTTCGCTTCTTTGCAGTCACGTCCGCGACCGACGCGTTCGTTTGCTCCTTCGATGCTGATCTTTGCGGTTGGTCAAACGACCAGAATAACTGGCGACATGCTTGGTTGTTGACAAATTTGGCCGAGACCCTCGTTGATTTGACTACACAAAAGAAATCCATCAACCAGGCACTTTGTTTATCTGGGAAAATCGATGACAAGCGTAGCCTTCATTCACGGGGACGTGCTATCACCTCCTCACGAAACCAAAGATCCAGCGTCGATACCAGCGATTCCATTCAGGCCCGTCTGTGGAGCCCTCAATTTCTCCGAGAAGATATGATTCAGTGTCTAACATTTAATTATCGTATCGATCAAGCACCTCATTCATCAGTAAACTTAGCTTTGATGCAAAGACAGGAAGGGTAAGGTTTCTCATCGACAGTCTCATTAGACTTTTTCTCATTGTTATCGTTCCTGTTGTCCGTCGGTCCTCTCTGCTGATAGACTTTAGTTTAGGTGCTTTACATCGACCTCTTTATTTGTGCCACTTCACCCGAAGGTCCAACTAGTGTTTGTTCTCTCCAGTAAGATAGGTAAGCTGATGATTTATCAGGTACTTGGTGTGTCTGGTGGATTTAGTTTGGCCATCTTCTGTACGGTGGCGGCACTCTTCGTCATCCCTTCAATTCATGCTCAATTTTTTCATTCAGATGGATCTTCGTCGACTTCTACGACACGATTGTTGGATTGTGATTACACAGGCGGCACGTCCGACCACTGTCACTGGAACCCGGATCCAAACGATTGGGGTCGTTATCGATGGCGTGTGCAACCCATTAGTTCGTTGACTGTGTCCGCCAAATCACAGAATCCTGTCGCGTTTGCTCTGTGTTTGCACAGACCGTCCTCTGTTCGCTCAGAAGAAGCATTGACTTCGCGATTGTGGAGCCCTTCGGTCAGAAGTGGGAAAGATGATTTTGCTCTCGGCGATCATAACGACCCCACAGATTTTGTCGACACGTTGGAACAGCAAAGTGTATCAGACGAAATAGTCACACCACGATGTTTAAAGTTAACTTATCGCTACTTTCCTGGGGAATTAGATGCGAATAATGGAGTAAAATTGCACTCCCAAGACCATGTTGCGCAGCCTACTCTGGCTTTGCTTAAGAGACAAAAGGGGTGAGAACAAAGACGATAGCAACTGATTAGCTTCTATTTTAAACTCTCAACTTCCATTTACATTCAGGTATTTTAAAAAAATAAGTTTCTTATTCTCTTCTCTTGTACTCAGCATGAATTCGTGTTCGTTTCAATCCCCTTTCAAGGTGTATTTTCTCGGCAGTCATACGACCTCCTGTCTTGCAATTTCACCTCGGCATCACGTCCATTTTGTGACTGGCAACATGATATAAACGACTGGGGTGGACGATGGAAGTCTTTGAAGAAACCAACTGACTCCTCTGAGACCGAATCTTACATTTATTTGGATACGAAGCAGGAGATGGAAGAGGAACAAATAAGCAGTCAAATTCTGACTGTTCGCCTGTGGAGCCCGTTGATTCGTTTGCGCAAGCTGAAAGACATGGATAAGCCTCAATGCATCTCCATCTCTTATCGCATCAGTGCGCAACATTTGAGGGGAACAACTTCGGAGCATGTTCAACGATATCCACAATTAGCTTTGCTCATGCGACGCCAAGGGTGAGCGGATCCGAGAATCAAGGAACCAGTGCATCACCCAGTCTTTGTTTTCACACTGCTGTTGTCTGTCTGGATACGGCACCTGCGCAATGGTTCAGATATACTTGGATTATAGTCCCATCATATTCACTCGCGTTTAAAAACTGTCTAGTGAAGACATTCAGAAGCACTAGTTTTTCACGAAGTGTAGACACCTTTCACCTGTCCTGCATCATCCGAATATTCAGCATTGACCGATCACTAGTATTGGTGCCCCTCTTGGCTCACATTCTGCTATCGTCTTCATTTAGGGAATATTGATTGTCTACTTTCAGGCGTTCTTCGCTTCTGATTGAGAAAGTCAGTCTTTTGTGGGGTTTTCGCTGCCTGTAGACTGAGGAGGCGGGCGGTGCGACACCAAAAGAGGGTTCGTTGCCTTTCCATAGGGGATTTATGAACAATGGGATATAAATCACACCTTTCTCATAGAGTTATGCCGTGTCCCTCTTAACTCGTCACAAATTGAGTAGTTTAGCACTTCAAGCTGTTCTTTACCGTACGCCACGCTGCAATTCAAACTCATAGTTCTGTCTGGGCATTTTGCTCTTAGGGAAGTGAAACTCTTCAGGTGTCGAGTGATGAGTTTTTTAATAGCTTGGCCTAGGTATTATTGTTACTCACATCATTTCTGCAATTCTGTCGAGTGCCCATCTACTGGACGTGTAAAACTTGCACGATGTTTTATTGGTATTAGCTCGTCGTTTCTCCTCATTGTTCAACCGTCTTTTCAGCCACGCAAATAGAAGCGAATCCGGATTCGAATGTCGATGAAGTCATGCAACGATCATGGAACACAACCCCTTTGGATTGCTCATTCGAGAACACGGATTCTAAGCTTTGTGAATGGAAGGAAGACCCGAGAGATACGGATGTTGTATGGACTAGGGAATTTTCAGTCCAAGATCATAGTCATGTGGTCTGTTTACATTTCCCGTCCGTAAGTCGTCGATACCACGCGCGAAATCGTCTATCTGCCAAAAAACCGGAGTTTTCTGTCGGACGCTTATGGAGTAGTTCCATCACAACGGAAACGGATGCGATCTCGTCATCGCAGACTGTCCAGCCCGGTACACCGCAGTGTCTTCGGTTAAATTATCGTGTACAAAATGGGCACAATATAGCTACAAATGATGGTCTGAAGTTAGCACTTCTTAAACATTCTTCAGGGTGAGGAAGTATCAACGGTTGATATAAACGTCATAAGGTTTATGAGCTTTCTTCTTTTCTAATCCTAATGCTTTCTCTTCACCCAAAATTCTACTTTCCCATAAAAAATTGCAAAACAAGTGAAAAGACAACAAGTTGATCTTTCTTAATCATGCAGCATAAGTCCTTCTTACTGTGGGGTAACAGTGAAAGTCATTCGATACAATTCTGGCAATTGTTTGGATTTATTTTCTACTGCTAATTGTGCTCTTTCCGTGATCCTTCAGCGTCGATCAAAACAGAACGGAAGTTGGTTGATTCGTCGGATAGGTCAGCCGCTTCGTCATTACTGGATTGCAGCTTCAGTGGGTCCACGTGCCGTTGGGGGAATGATCATAACAACTGGCCTTTTAACTGGAATGTACGTTCGGGAAGCATCACCAAACGTCCAACAACTTTTCTGGCCACAACCGAACCGACTGAATTGCATGGAGCCGTTTGCCTTGACGTGCAAAGTCACTCAGACCCAGCTCCACCAGGTTCCGACATCACGGCGCGACTGTTCGGTCCGTTAATCAATTTCTCTCAATCTCCTGCTTGTCTACGCATACACTATCAGATTGTGAACGGCACTGTATTAAATTCCAGCACTGAGTCCTTCCGTAGCACTTCGGAGAATCCACACAAAACAGCTGGAAGCCTCACAGCTCCGAGATTAGCTGTTTTACGCCGTCAGATGGGGTGAGCCTAATAGGCCTGGAGATTATTGTTGTCCTACGGGGCACGCTTGCCTTAGTTCAAATGCTACGCGCTGCGGGTGTCGCTCTCCTTTCTGTCGAATGCTGAATAACCCTAGCTCTAACAATATGATCTTGGTGCTGCTATGTTTGCCTTTTCCTGTTCATGTTGATACCCTTCATCACTATTCGTTACTCTCCACCTCTCGTATAACTCACGTAAGCTCCTGTCATCAGCTCTCTTTATCTAATATTGGTGGCGTTTCACGGAATATCGTCAGTTGTACACTTGGTCTGGGATTCTCATCTGGTGTCTTGTTCTTAGTCATGATTCCCGCTAAAATCTAACCCGTACTAATCCACGCGTTGCACTACGATAAACGTCAGCTTCCTATGCACAGGTCGCTCGTCATGTACCGTTCGATGGCATCTCAGTTTACGCATTTTCCCAGTCGAGTCTGCTCCCTTATTTTCTTCGCTGGTGAGCTAAACTCCTCCTGGATCCCTGGTTCCTTGATCCTCCGACTGCGGAAGAATTGTGCATGCAATTCCGTTAAGTAGTTTCCAAACCCGTAGGTTTCTTGTGCATTTAGCAATTTATTTGCATGTTCGATTCCGATTTAAAGTAATTCTTTGATTTCAACCGTGCATAACTGAAGTCAGAAGCACAGAAGCGCAGAACGTATCATCGTTCTCGTCCTCAGACTCGATTGCAGGGAACGAGGGGTGTCTTGAGACAATTTGGAATCACCTCGAAAAATTGATCTGTCTTTTTTTATCCGAGTTAGAACTCGTGGCAGCACGCAAATTACATCCAACCCTTCGATAGAAATATGCCTCTGCTTCATCAAATTCTTCATAGATTCGATCGATTCCGTTGCCAAATACGGAAGCTGCAACTTGTGAATAAACGGGAGGCACTGTTTCCATTCGCGCGATCGATTTTTGTTGAAAGCCAGTTCAAAGCCAAAATTCCGATGAGGGTTTCGAAACTAAACGAAATTGTCCTTTTGATTGCTAGAGTTTGCTCGTCTATCACACAGTAAGCCCTTTCTTCTACGGTTCGCATACTCCGTAATATACATTTTTGACAAAACTGTTTAATTCATCGGATTTCCCGAATGGAATGCGCCAGCCAGAAGTGATGGGCAAACATTGATGCCAAATGCATTTCATCCTTATGTACCCGATAGCTACTGCTACCACCATCCACATCTCTGCTTTTCGACAATCAAGTCAGGTTCGCATAAGACGAGAGTGACATACTGTGATGTATCTCTTCTTGCTTGAACGGAACAAGGCATCGTCCCAAAGTTGAGAAAGACATTTTGAGGTTTTTGGTAAACGCGATGCAGTGGAAGAATACCAGGAATCGCATTACAGATTCGGCATAGCATTTTGGCGTTTGTAATTCTCGAGGCGAAATATAACCGGCTCATTCAATAGTCACGGGTTACCATATCCACACGAACTCGAAAAAAAACGATGAAAGTTTGTTGTCAGTCGATACCAAAAGATGGTATTGTCCAACGTTTGGTATTTAGATAGACAGTAGCTTGTTCTTAGTATTTCTTTTATCTAAAGAATCCTCTTCTCGGCTGTTCTGTGATATTTCGGGCACCGTTCCTGTGGTTCGTTCCGTTTTCTCACCTATTTTCGCAATGAACTTCAGTGACTCCTCACTTATCTCTTACGAATGATGGGACTGGGAATAGTTTGTTTTGTTTCATCTTCGTATGTTATCGCTTTAGTCCCTAATAGCACAGGAATGTTTGAATTCGGCGCCATCTAGGCTGTCCCAGTTTGTCGCTTACTCTCCATCTGGTCGATTTTTTGCTTCATGTCCGACTAGGCTTTCATTTCGACCACTTGTCACACTCGACTAGACATGAACCGCGTAAATCTTCGTCACTTTTTTACAGTCTTGCTCGCGGATCGTGCCACAGCTCGTCGCTCACGTCTCCAGTCACGTGTCGCGGACCCGGTGAATTGTACTTTTGAGGAACAGGCGTTTTGCGGTTGGAATGATGATCCACGAGATGTTCTTGTCTGGTGGGAAATAGAACCACCGTCCGCCGTACTGCAAACACATGTGGCCTGTTTGTTAGCCAGCCCAGAGTTGGGGAATCCCCGTGCCTCAGGTAGTTCACATGTACTATCTGATATTTGATCTTTCCTTAAACTTACTTTTAAGGCTTGAAGGTCACCAGAGGCTCCGCTCGCCTTTGGAGCGGACAAATTCACTCCATCGGACCAAAAGCACCCCGATGTCTAAAACTGGCCTATCAACTTTCGGCACCTAACGCTATTCCGATCACCCTCAGTCTGCTGCGACATTCGGCCGGGTGAGACTTAGAAAAATTAGTCCATTAGGTTAAAGGATTAGCGCAACTATTCTCGTATTTTCTTGTTATCAATTAGGCTACCGGCATCATTTCTGCAATTGATAGAGTTTAACGATTCCCACCTTCCTTTCTCTGTTTGTCCTGTTTGCCTCTTTAAAAGGCCTTAATCCTCAAAATCTGTTAAAACGTGAAAGTTCACCAATGGATTGCACATTTGACAAGGGGGATATGTGTGGTTGGATGCCAGATCCGAGAGAAGGCGGCGCTCAGTGGATCGTCCTCCCTAGACCGCAGGGTTCAGTGACAATGGGGTTTGATCCCGGCTTTCTGTGCCTCTCACCTTTTTCTCACACTGGCGACTTGAGCTCTTTCGACGATGAATGGGCCGATGATCTGGCGGTCGATGAGGGTAATGCACAAAAGTCCTCCAAAAAGCTAAATGCTCGTCTTTGGAGTCCCACTGTTCGACAACGGTCCACGGGGACAGTTTATCGTTGTCTTGGCTTCGCTTATCGTATCGAAGGGGTTGATGATACGCGCTCCATTGAAAAATTCCAATTGGCTTTGTTGCGTCATTCGTCTGGGTAAGATGTTGAACGGTTGTCACCACGAGTAAGTGGTTGGTTAGCGTCAGTCCCACAATCAATGAGACTTTGCAATCTTTACTAATTCCCTCTCAGTCTACGAGTCGGTGTCGGTCGACAATGCCAATGTGATGCATCATGCCCCTTCCTGTTGACTCCGTCTCCATCGTTGCTGCTCAGCTGACGAGTGAATTCGCCACTGCTCAAGATACCATATGCATATTCGTTTTAGGAACATGTCTTCACGATCGGTGTAAGTCATTTTTCGGAGGTCGATGTGAACGGATCTGTCCAAGTCTCGATACTTCTTGGCTGTGTCCTCTCATGTGACCTGCTACTTCGTTTGCCGACACATCAATCTACCAACCAATCAATCTTAAACTCCTCTGCTGTCATCAACTCACTTCAATCCATTTGACCTCATTTTCTACACAGTTCTCCCCGTTTTTCGTATTTCATTCGGTTAGAGGTGGTTCTGGCGTAGTAGGTGAGCTATGCCAGTATTGAGCAATAATGATCTAATTAATTCACTTTGCTTTAATCGGTTTTGCTCGTCTGCATTTCAGTTCATCTTCGTGATTGCTAATCCTGCTTTACTCAAATGTGAATTTTATCGTTGATTTATGCATTTTTTTATTTTATGTGTATCCAGTTATCGATAAAATTTATTTATTTATCTTCTGCTTTTGTCTTCCTCTTTCACTTCTACTTTATTTTCATTTTTCGTCGCTTCCAGTATCTTCGCTTTGTTGTCCGATTGCCGTTGTTGTGTTTGACGCGGCCATTCTGTCCAGTTTTTAGGTAGTCGTAGCTAGTCAGTGATCCGCGATTTGTAGAGTTCTAGTCATTAACTCTCTAAGGCCATGTTTAGCTATTTTAGATATATTTTTGTCTTTTTTTCTTTTTAGCGCTTTGTCAACTTCTCGTTTCCGACTGCAATTGTTCTGCTTGCCGTGTCCGGTTGCTCACTTCCGAGTGCGTGCGTGCGTGCGTTCGTTCACTCACGGTAGAATAGTGATGACCTCAAGGTCATCATCACACGACTCGAAAATGATTCCACTTGTCGACATCGTGAGGACTTTGTATTTAGTTGTGGAGTTGCGTATGAAGTAAATACATTGTAATAGTAATGGGTCCTTCCTTATCGATAAAGTAATCACAACGTGGGCTACGCTGTTGTCTCTCCTAAGAATGCATCAACCTGATGAACCATTGTACCCATGCTCAGTTGCTGAAAAATCAACTGATAATTGGCAGGTCTTTAGCCGCCATTCGTCGTTCACCTAGTCAGAAATACATTTAGGCAAGTCCTCGTTATACACCGAACAATTTCATGCCATTTGTAGGAGTTTACATTCATTGGGATGAGTAGATAGACAGTAACTTGCACAGTCTTATCTCATCGATGGACATTGCAACGATAAGAACCTTGATATTGCTAACTAACAAGATGATTGTTTACCCGGATCATGGAATTATACTGGCAAGTTTTCTATGCACATTCTACCTTAACTTATGTAAAACAGGCCATTTGAAATAATCCAGAATATGGAAACTAAGTTGCGAGACGCAAGAAACGATGAGGATATCCTCTTTCTGAACGGATGACAGTTACTGGACCACCCTGCCCCACTTGGGTTTTCTCTTTCATCATTATATCCGGTCCCAAAGAACACCTTTCAGTTTTGTCATTCCAAAAAAATTATTTCTTTTTTCCCTTGGTCTGTTTCCGCTCTTCGACTCTCTGGGTGAGAGAATATGTAGCGAACACCGCAAAATGACTAATGATTTAAGTACCTTTTTCCCTGATCCCAGTCATGCTCGTCTTACAAATGGTTGTGACATGAAATAACGGATTCGTTGACGAATCTCATCTGGTATCTGTGTTTCGCCCCCACAGCGCCTGTTCGCAGCAGGACAAGCAGGTCGATTTAGGCGTTATTTTCCAGTCTTTCAATTGGTAAGCTCCCTAGACCATGTTTGGTTTCGAAAGTCAATCTCACAGAGATGTCCCTAACATCTTCGATTTACCAGCCTAATGCTTTTCAATTCCTTGGTCGGACAGCAGAAATGAATTGCTTTGGAAGTCCGCCATGATGGAGCAACATGAACAATACAATGACTACGGAACGTCTGCCAGTTGGCAAATGATACATGTCCCACTTGTTGAGGCGCATTCTGGATCTAGGGATTACAAGGTTCGCAGACTTTCACGTACTCATTGTGAATCTATAGGTGTTGTATTTTAATGAGCCCTTCCATTTCCGATTGCTTTGGGAGTGTATTTTTGGAATGAAGTCTTTCAGTGCAGTTCATTCACCTCTACCGCCATCTTGTGGAACCGTGCTTCGTTTCATTCGGTTGTCCTCTCCCTTTTTCCTTTACTCACAAATCGGCAATAAACGGATAGCTCCTGTGTACTTCAGTCTATTGGTATCGGACGTGAAGCGGTAATTTGGTAAGCGAACTATGTAACCACGCAACTAGGTTGCCGATTGCTGCTTCACCCATCCCATATGCACTCCTCACAAGATCTGTCAGATCTTTTATGTCCAGGAATTTTGGTGACTTCAGTGGCTCTATGGGGTGTACTCGTACTACAAACCACCGGCAATGGTGTCATTTTCGCATACTTTTTCTCGCCGCAGTAGTTGCACATGTTCCCTAGAGCTTGAGAAGCACTATTAGCGAGACTGAATCCGTTCTCTCTCCCTCGCATCTCCCCTCTAACGCTTTTTGTCGTTGGTGTGACTGACTTAGTGTATGTTTAGTCAAAATAACCCTTTTTGGAATTGGGCTTCAATGTACATATATATATATATATATAGTTTCAAAGGTTAACCACATCATTGAGTCGCTTTTTTACTCATTCTTGCGATCGACATTACCTTTTTATTAATAATCCAATAGTGCTCCTGATAATTGCTAAATTCTGCGTTAGCAAAGCTGCAGCTTTCTTCTTTAATAAAAGATGGCCCGATTTAGGTTGTACTGAGTTTCGGTTCCGCATCAACGTGAACGTTGACCTCAAGGCCGTTTGGGTGCGTTTATTTAAACTGTGATATTTTTTATGGAGAGCATGATGAAACACTAGCAAAAGCGATCTTTCATGGTACTTCAGTGTAGACGACAGACTGGTATCTTCGCATTAGACTGCGTCCAATCCTTTGAAATAAATAAAATGATCATTTTAACGCTTCACAAGAACATTTCAACGCGAGCCTATTTTTGAGCCACAAAATTCACAAAATTTAAACACGGTGATGGTTTTTCTTCCTGATATCATTCAAATGTCTCCGAAATTCCCTCCAATTCAACAATTTTGTGCTGCAATTCGTGGTTCTTGTGTTGTCTCTATCCTACTTTGTTCCTGAAGCTGACGTAGGGATCTGAAGGCTTAGTCGGGAGGATAGCAGCACGAGACCATTTTCTCGCAAATCCTTAGGAGCCGATGATTACCAAATCAGTTGACCCATCTTTTGATTGTTTTCAGTAGAGTTGATCGAGTCATTCAGCTCTTACTCCTCTAGTGCACTATAGTGTCGCATATGGAGATAAGTGTAAGGGTAATGGATATTGAATTGCCATATCCATAACGGAAATCAGTGGTCAATACAACTGTGGCGACATTGCATTGATCACGTCAATCATTAAGGTGAGCAATAATTAGCATGAAAAGATCTATTAATCCTGAAGAGCCAACTGTGACCAATTAATGTTCTTTGCGGAAAGTCGATATGGACGACTTGTTTTCGACCAATAATGGAAGAAGTTTTGTCTTCCAGACCTAGTTGGTCTCGCTAGAATTAGTGTGAGCAGATTGGAGATGGGATTGACTGGTAGCAGAATAACGATACGGGGCTATGGCTTTCTAGTGATTGACCCCACTCACCTCGTCACAATGCCATTAGCCGCATCTTACTAAATTTTGCAGCGAAAATGTTCGTCTGACGAAAACTCGCCACGTCCTCGAGCTTTTCGCTGTTTGTCCTCGGCGGCTAATTTACTGAGCATGAGCCCACTTTATCCACAACTAACCACTTGTTTGTTGGCCGTTCTCCTATCCGCAACCTAAGCGTGTACCTGATGGCATACGCCTTTGCTCCTGCAGTAGATTGTATTCTACGCCATTTCCAACTGGCTAGTCCTTAATGCGATATACACATAGATTGCACAGGTCCGAGTGTAGACCTAATGAAACAGGAGAACAATGCCTGAGAAAATGAAGAGAAAAATAAGCGTTTGTGTAGAGATTACCACACGTCATCTCTTCCAGAGTCCTCGGGGATCTCATTGATTGCCTATCGTAATTCATGGCTTCTCCGTGAAATTTGTTCGGCCCGGCTCCCAATACCGCAACAGAGGGCCTGAGTTATGGATCCCCACCTCGAATTTCTTGGTGAAAGCTTTGATCTGCCAGTCAGCAGAGCGCAACACGGTGTCTGGAAGCTGTTGGGAGCCATTAACTGGTGGTCTAGTTTCGATCAGTTCAGAATAGGAGCCCAGCGCTCTCCGATAGTTGGAGCAGAATCGGTGACAGAAAAATTCAGTTCATAAACCTCCGCTCACGTACAGTGTCTCGGAGAGAGACGAGGTCTGTGATCTTACTGGAAGCGGAATGCACTCACCCCGTCATATTGCCACCATCAGACTTTTATGAAGAGAAAGCTTTCAAATCCCAAACCCACCACTTCATATCGGCGCTACGTGTTCGCGACTGGTTATTCAATGAGCATGACCCCAATTTGTAAATATCAGGACCAAATGATGTAAGGATAGTGTGACCCCACCTTATGCACGGCTAACCACCCATATAGTGACAGATCACTTATCCACGACCTGGGAATGCGCTGGTTAGCATACAGCTCTGTTTTTCGCATTTATTGAAAACTTTACCTTAATAGCAGGAACAAACCTGTTCGAGCAATCCTACTGAGCCATAAAGTCTGTTATTCACTCTCCCACAACAACACGGTTTACTATCACATCACTTTCACAGTGGATAAGTGCAGTGTAGTCTGTAAGTTCGAGTGCTTAAATCGCATCAGGTTTCCGGTTCTTGAAACCAGCCAGTTGTCTGCCTCCACGTCAGTGATGATTACCTCGCAAGCTGTTTTCCGTTCATTCTGTGGTGTTCCACTTTCATGATATAATAAAGGGCGCCTGTTGTACATATTGAAATTAGAAGGGAAGTAAATTTATCCACCCAAACATGTGAATTTCAGCTTTTATATCCTAACTGTCAATATAAACCAGTATTATAGACACAGGATATCCGGGTATTGTAATAATAACCAGTTGAATAGACAGTCTTACGATTCTACCCTATCCCCGTGCTTTAAACAAACAGACTAACAAAACAAACGAAACAGAATTGCGAATAGCGTGGAGTTTGAACTTTCAGCGACTGAAACACCCAACTGCAAAATTGGAGGATCTCTTGTGTTCATCCTCAATTTCCAAAGTCATTAACCTCGTATTTCCGTCTTTGTTATCTGCACCACATCCCTGTTTGCTTAAAAGCGAAGCTGCGGACAGAATACTCAGAAGTTAACTAAAAATTCACCCAAGGAAAAATGTAGATGAATGAAAGATTGGAATGCAAGGAAATTATTGGCAATGTCAATAAGGCATATCACCGAAGGCCGTCAACTATTCCATGTACGAATCTAATGGATCTTGACATGCACGTCTGATTTTCCAGTCCGTTTGTTAAGGTTTCCAAACTTTCTTGACCTGTTGCGAAATGACCGTCGTAACTCACATACCGACGGCTGTCAACATGTATAGTTCATCTAGATCAGGTTAGCTTATTTAGACTCAGTATCAGCTCCAAAGGGTCAGAGTCCGGATCTCAATATCCTACACCTGAGCTCGACGTAGCTCATTTAGTTTTCCAAATTCGGGCACAAGAATCATTTCCCTGTGTCGAGATTGATGAGCATCTGCAAGTAAGCTTCGCCAAGACAACGGTTGTCATCGTCATCATCGTTCAGCGTCAAGCAGCAAAGCAAGCCTCACTGACCGCCACCTGTTTCCCAGGTTTAGATTATTCTTTAATGAGAGTGAATATCAAAGCAGAACAGGGAGTGGACCTACACAGGTGGGAAAACAAGAATGGTGCAGTAGCCAACATACAAAACACAGTTTAACTGTACAAATGCAATTTTCCAATCATTCTGACTCTATAGGAAATGACAGCACGAACACCACTGTTCACGGTTCACTGCCATATGCTTCATTGTCTCCAGGCCGCTAATTGACGGATCTTTCGGACCTGGACCACGAAGACGAGAGGCATCTACTTGAGCTACGTTCGTTGTGCATTTTCCCATTCCACGTTTCCACGACATTTGCCAACCTCCATATGATTTCTTCCACTCTGTGGGGGGAAAACAAAATAGGTCGTGTTACGGTAGACGAGTGTTCGCCATACGCAACACGTGACCGAACGAACGTAGTCTACTAAGCTTCGTAAACTGAAATAAAGTGTTCTCAGAATTGGCAACTAATACCAGATTCCTAACCTCTGCATTGCTTACCCGATCACTATCCAATCCTGCGATATTGCATAGAAAACGGCGATCGAAAACCTCCATTCGACAAACATCGACATACACACTCCATGAGACGCAGTACACACGACCTTTCAACTACAGTGAAATGTCTGGCTGATGCCACAAGTGCCTTAGTGCAGCGTACGCCGCTAGAGCCTTGGATATACGCGTGCATACCTCCACTGCCGTGCTACCTTCGCTCGACACGCAGCTACCAAGGTGAATAGAACGGTTCACATTCATTATTTTTTTCCATCCAGAATCAAGTTCGGGATTACTGTCGTCCAGTCCTATAACAGCACTTCACATTTTGAACCGAGCAACCGACCTCGACAGTCTGTCTAGTTGACATCTGGTCAACGGATTCGAACAAGTATGCGATGTCATCTGCGTGATCTAGATCACACGGCTTCTCACCATTTCCCTGTTCGATTCCTACATCCCGGAGACCTAAAACATCTTCCATCACCTCGCCCGTGACGAAATTGAACAGGAATGGGGAGATGGGACACCTTCGCTGAACGCCGCTAGTCGTTTCGAATGAACTTGACAGTTCACCATATACCCTCATACAACCACAGGTATGCAAGTACAATGCTCGCAACAGGTTCAAGAACTTTTCTGAAATACCCTTCCGGTGGAGAGCACCAAATAGTGCTATCCAATTCACTGAATCGAACGCGCATTTTAAGTTCAGAAAGAGAACGATCTTAGGGCGGTGTGTATGGCGCGTTCCGAGTAACTGGCGAAGAATGAATATCTGATCGATGCATGCTCGACATGGTCGAAATCTGGCCTGCTTTTCGCGGATATTATTCTCGCGAATCGGTGTCAAACGGCGCAACAATATTGAAGCCGAAACTATCGGACGTACACTAATTCAGCGATGATTGCTGCAGTCATTCCGTGTGCCCTTCTTGAACATGAGTACAATCAATGACTCCTTCCACGATAACGAAATACCCTCTTCGTTCCAGGTGGTACGAAGCAAGGAAGTAAGTGTTTTTATCAGAGCTTTCCTCCATTTGTAAAGAGCTGGGGAGATTTCGTCGGGACCGGCATCTTTTCCCCTCCTCAGTTCAGATAGGGGGTTAAGAAACGCGTTTCAAGGATTCACAGCTGCGGACTTCGGTTAACGACACTAGCGTGCAGCCATCTAAACTGATCCTTGAAGTTCTCAGCCCAACGGTTCAGCTTTTGTTGTCTACTATGGATGAACTTTCCATTGCCATTGCATATGAATTCAGTGATCGAAGTTTGCCGGTCACCGGTGTCGCGTATAGGTCTAAGCACTCTTTGGCTACTACCCGAAGCAGCTGGTGACAAAGTAGATGACAATCATTTCTAAGCTCGCCGCTGTACCCAGTCGTGTTTTTGGGTCGGAAATTTAACTACTGAACGACACGATCGCTTGGAGGAAAATGTATGAAATCTGCGGCGATATCGTTTCGGCTGCTGTTAAAATGTTTACGACCTAGATTCGGAGCTGATTGATCACAGAGCTCCTTATTTTAAACGAATCTGTTCGCAAATCCTCTGAATTATGGCGATGGACGAAAACAATGAGCGATAAAGGAACATTGTTAAGTTTGCCACTTATTATGGCTCTTCCATTCTCTAATTCTAGGTAGTCATTTGTTCATCGGGGTCCATGGTTCGCCGGTGATTTGGATACTCTCCGTTTCCTCAAAACGATGTGACGGTTTGCTTCGAAGAATCCACCCCGTACATCTTGCCAAAAGATTTAGTCTGCAAGGGTGTAGGACGGTCCAACTATCTCCCAGTTCGCTGGAGACCGGTAACCGATTGCTCAGTTCATGCACCCCCAAAATGGCAACCAATACACCCCTTCGTTACATATATCGTTGAGCTTAGTGCTATGTATTTCTTACTTCACCTGCAGTTGGTTTGGAATCTGGGTTTAGCTGTCTCCCCTAGATTGATTATCAGAGATCACTCAATGCGATGTAGAGCACCAGACATTCGCCTTCATCCTCCCCTTTTGGTTACAATACCGCCACGAAGGGTCAGTACGTAGGAATTCTTTAGTGGAGGCGCCCGGTCATTTGAGAACATTTTATGAAGCGCTCTGGATATGTAGCTAAAACGGAGCCTGAACCATCTACCGCCGATCGTGCTGAGGCATCTGCTGGCAGAGTTTCAGAAACCCAATCTTAGCTGCAAAACACCAGAATTCAAAACAGTTAAAAAGTGGAGATGATCAGAAGATGTGAGTAATATCTTTTACTGTATTTCATCTTATCAGTGCAGTTTCGTCTCTCTCGGATCTTACCCGGAGGACCGAACATGTTCCACCTGATCTGATTCATTACCCAAGTTTCTGTTCGTCTTTGTTCCCTTCCAGTGATTTGTCTTGACAAAGGAGTACCTGAAATGCGAACTTTGTTCGCCATGTTTTGGCCGGTTGCTGCGTCTTACCTACTGATTATATATAGATTGAAGACTTGGTACGAGCGAAAAACTGAACTTCCTCTTGATAGTTTTAACATCGCAAAACGTTTTTTTTTTGCGCTCAGTAATAGACCCGCATTCGCATTCGGTGCTAACGCTTATTCGCGTAGTAGTGGGCGATGCATTTCGGTGGTGGACTGTGTGAATAACCCTGAGTAACGGTTGCTGCCATGTACATCCGCCTATAAAAGTGCAGATTGCTTGCGAGAAACCAAAGGTGGTCCTCCAAATGGTTTTCATATCACAATATGTGCTAGCGAATGTCGTAAAACCAAAAGTTCTTTATTGGACAACTGATCTATTCGATTTCCAACTCATAATCAGTGGCTCTCGACAGCTCTAGCAAGAATAACCAAGTCCAGATAGCACGGAAATTTATTTTGTAAGCGAAAACTTATCATATTTACAAGACGAATACACGTCCCAGTCTGTGGGACTGTCATTGATTGCACTCGTTCTTCGAGTCACTTGATTGGTCCGTTTCTTCTGGTAGTTTTCAATTCCATGTGGCCAGAAATCACTTTGCTATGAAAAAGATCATTCGCACTGATTGTTTCGTTTGGCACTGGTCTGCTTTGTCTTTTTCTAGGTCGCTTATTTATTGACAAAGATTACCATATCGTTCGTACGGTTTCACTCACTGCATTTTGGCCTTCCAATCATGACTCGACGTCCTGCAGCGGTTGGCAATCAGTGGAATAGCGTAGTCTTTTTCTAGCTATGTTGTTATCACGAAGCGCTCACAATTTGGTTCTTCTCGAATGCGCCATCTCATGGCTATCAAATCGCGATTTTCTTACCATGGGTTATCCTTTTTTGACCAAGTTCATGCTCTATTAATGCGAGAATAGCATTCCTTCGCACCTATCATGGTACCCTGATATGAGGGAAATTGCGTTTTATTTTTATTTCGTAACTGGCAATATCCACGTGAGCACCGTAAACTTACTTTTTGGTCATTCATTTATGATCCTCTTCAAACTGCATCAATGTCAGTTTTCATTATTGTAGAACAAGCCGCTACCTGTTTTCGCTGCTGTTTGCATTGCGTTTGCATGCAAAATGTGAAAACTGAAATATTTTCAACTGCACAAACCTGATCTCGGAATACATGGTCAGACTATGCAGGTGTTCTAGCCACAGTAGCAAAAACGTGGTCACTGAGCCCCACCGGATCCTAATAAGACAAACCAAACCAGCTGTTTTTCAAGCTATTTGAATTAACTCTATGTGTTCCTTCGTGTGTCCGTGTCACGTGATTTTTCGTCCATCGGACATCAACTATGAAAATAAGCAGCATTTCGTTCAGACAGGAAGAGTGACTAAGTGGGAGCGCGTTTGCGAATGCCGGAAATTTTGTTGTTCCGTGATGAAACATGTTTTTAAAATGCCCCACTGATTATTGATGTAAATCATGCTGCGGACATCTAGTCTGCTTGTTTTTTTGTGGCCCACGTCTTATTCCCAACAGCATGATCTCTGTATGAAATGCTAAACGTCTTGGAAGTTGTCTGGTGATCCACCTCCCGTAACACGTGTAACACTAAGGACTGAGTGATGACCAGTGGTATATTTGTTTCTCTTCTGTTGTTAAATTCGCTAAAACTTATTTGACAGCATTCCTTAACTAAAAAGTTAATTGTTTTGCGGGAATACATTAGGGCTGTTGTATTGCTTGTACATATACGTTGCTCACGCGTATCCCTATCCTCGTCTTTGTCCTTCATCTTCCATCCTCCACCTGTCTGCGCCTGTTTTCTCCGCCACGTCGGAACATCGTCCTTTGCTGCACCGTTTTTGTTCATTCATATCTCCGCATCGCCATCTATCCACCGGCCAGCACAAACGAACCAGTTTGGAGTACTGAACTGGAGGTCTCGAATCAGTGGAACTATGTGTTCATTCCGTTGACGTTTTCTTCCAACGGTTCGCGGTCAACAGATGACTTCAAGGTTCGCTAACGGGCTTCATACTAGCGGTTCTGCACTCTTTGATCTTCATCATCACATGAGATTTCTGCCAAGCACAGAAATCGGCTTGCTCTTGACTGATCACTGCTTCTGTTAACTAACGGCTTCTAGAACAGCCACAGCCGTCGTTGATGGCTCTAATTTGCCGCTTTAACTTCTTGCTTAGGCTTCAGTTCACTTGGCACACATACGCATTTCTGTTGCTATTCCAGGTGTGCGGCCCCGTAGACCATCATTGAGTGATACTGACAATAACAGTCCGCTTGAATAGGATTTGACTCACAATTTTGGGCGCATCGCATCTCATAACGAGTTAATCGCTTCGTTCGCAATCTTTTGATCCATAGGTGAATTGTGATTTTCAGTTTTTTTGGTCCAGTTTTCACGTCGACGTGTAATGGAACCACAGCCGCACATGACATCACGCATTGTCCAACTCGCTTTGATTACATTGTCCATACTCTAACAGTTAGTCTTTCGCACATGCGTACACACGTGTACAACTCTGATCAGGTGATTACGCGGTTTCCAATCAGTCACTCTTTTTATGTGCTTACCTATTTAATTTTTTCATCTACTCAAATCGTGCCTAGTGATTGCAACAAGAAAATTAATCCGACCAGTGGACGTTATGTTATCTCTTGTGACGGCGCACAACTATGGACTTCGCCATTCGAACCGAGCGCAATCAGGACTGTGCCGTGGCGTACAGTTACCATCGATTTGCCCGTCTCAGATGAGCAGGGCACAGCGTTTAAGGTGATTTCTTTTTGAGCACCTTGTTTCAGCCTATACAAAGTCTTACCGGAGCTTTGTTTTATTTTCTCCTGCTATCCTGTTCTTCTCTCTCTCTTTAAACTTTTCGTTCTCTCAATTAGTACTAAGCTGACATCTCTTTGTATGTACTTTTTGTATTGCCAAATCGATTGACTGTTGGTCGCTTTGGCTTGATTATTTACAATTCCCAACTCCCCGCACAGCGCCTGTGTGAAACAGGCAGATGCTGGACAGGGTCTTTCCGCAGTGCTTTGTCACAATCGCGAGTTGTGGTCGTCACCGAACTCGGGATTGACTGCGAGTGCTCAGTGGAAAACTGCCCTTGTTCAATTGGAGTTCGGAGCTTCGGAAGCTGAGCTAGCTTACAAGGTGTGATTGGGTCCTGATGTTTGTGCTTTTGTATCCTCCCCATCACCGCAAGGTGGGCATCGTATTTATTGTTTGATGTTCCGTGTAATTTACCAACTGTTTATGCTGACAGTAGCTAACGTTGTGAATCAACTCCATTTCCCTGTCTATTGGTGTATCATTCACGACGTAGGGATGTCACCGGGCGAGTTCATGTGAGATAACCCACCAACTTTTTCGATTTCAAAACCAAATCAAGACACTAGCGCACATCTTCATTTTGTACACTTCAGTTAGACCGATCCTTCATGCTAAAAGTAGTGTCCTTTTCCGATCAGTAGATGGCATTCATGTTAATCTTCCCTTTCTTTTTTGCCTATTCCAAACTATGTTCCCACCCACCGCTTTTCTCTTGAGATGTTGCACTGTTATATTTTTCCTTCCCGTGCGACTTGATACCTGACTTATTTGAAAATTAGTTTGTGATTGAAAAATAATATTTACGTGTTCCCGTATCACCACAGCGAGTCTCAGAATATCCTTCATGGATTTTTCACAACCCACACGTCGTTCCTAAGGGTTTTCCTTTACTGATGGATGAAAATTCACACGTTTTACAACCTTCCAAAATGACAGCAAAAGTATTTAACCATTAATTAAGCGGAAACGATCAAAACATAAATTACGCTGCGTTGAAAGGTTTCGCGTACTCCTCTCGATCTTTGTTGTTATTAGTATTTAAGTTACGAGATTGGAGTAACATCGGTGTACTCATTTTCCATTATCGTCAGCACCTTGTTTTTTTTTCATCGCTCAATTTATCGATCAGCTGATCGGTTTTCTACCTGTTGACCTGAGACAAATCCTTTCCGCTGTCCCCATAGTTAATCAAACTATAACACGGCAAAATTGACTTTTCCGGTCCAAATCCACAGCCACTTTTCCAGGACAAAATGCTTGTTGCATTTGCATTCCACAATACTTGTTTCCATTTTCACCAGTTTCATTTGGACTCAATTTCCATTTACTACTACTCAGTCAGTCAGTCTCACGAAGTTCTTTCTAAAATCATTCACACCACAATAGATTAGACTGTCGGTTGACGGGAAATCTCCTTCAAATTTTCTATTATATTTGGATGGGACAACCAAGTGCTATCTTTTAATTTTATTACCTCTCCTTTTCACTAAGTTCTACTCTTACGCGCTTTGTTAACAGCGCATACCATATAATTAATGAGGCTCTCTCATCGTCCGAGAGTATCTCGAGACTTTGGGTCTCAAAAACGTATATTTTCAACAGGCCAAGCAATCTGCCAGTAAGTTTGAGCCCATACACATATATGACACAAAACCCGGCTTTCTTCTCACGAATGCATGGTCAAAGCTAGTGGCAGCGCCTGTTGAGTTTGACATACGCTAGGCTGATGCAGTTACTGCGATAGCCTTTCGCCAAGATGAAACCAGCACCTTAATCATCCGCGGCTTTGAGGTTGACACGAAATTCTGAATCTTCAAAAGGCGTTCGGTCGATTTCTTTTTCTAATTCTTTGGTAAACTATTTGAAACGTGAAATTGTGTGCCGTTCTTATGTTGAAATTTTCCCGTAAGGGAACTTGTCCGTGTACGTCATTAATTTTTAGATGAAGTCATTCCGAGAATTCTTATATCAGGATCATATTAAAACACTTTACTTGAGTTTGGGGTGCTTCTGTTTACTTGGGATTATCAAACCGTATAATGCATGGGTTGTTCCAGTCTTCTTTTGGTCACTCGGATACGGATAGGATAGGTGGTGCTAAGTTCCCTTGGAGCCAATACGCCTGATCCACGCTTGAATCAGCAAATGGTAATGTCCATGTCTTGACTTATTTAAAGTTCCTCTTTTTCGTATCACGAGCTACTTTCTACTGTATTCTTGATTGTTCACATTGCATTCCGAACGGCATTGGTTGATGCTATCAAACGAGATTCATCCTAGCTCGTACACGAATTTTTTGGGGGAATGCGGATTGGCAAGTTGATCACATCAGTTTTGGTCGTCAGCCGGTCTGACTTTAACCGTTTGGTGTTTCTTTTTCGAGATATGAATGCCACTGCTTTCGATTTTTCTGACTGTCATCTGTTTCTGCATCTATTTCGGCCCAGATATCATGCAAGCGAAATCATCGTTGGAGTCTGGCTGTGGTCTGGTGTTGTGTGCAAATCATGTCTGATGGTGTGCAGTCAGTATTTTAACACCCCGCCATTCTGTGCTCAATATGGTCATTAGGAAAAGCTGCTTTCCTGTTTGTTTATGAACGTCCCCTCTTGTACTCTGCAGACTTACACTTGGTTCTTCTACCTGTCGTCCACTGCGTGCACAAAGTCGCAGCGTAGTAGTAGTGGTTGATCGGTGGTTACCATTGTAAGCATGCACTTGACTATCAGCCGTGATCCACAGTCGTGATCTTCGAACTTGAGTCGTGCTGTATCGAATAGGGCTTCTATAGGCCATGCTGGGCGGTGTCATTGGCCCAGGAAGTTAGGCGTTGGTGCTGGTGGTTTGGTTTTTTAGACCGGCTTTGTATGAAGATAAAATGGTTGACGGTAGAGTTTCTTGCTATTACTCGTTTAAATTGGCCGTCCAGCCAGCTGACTTCGCAGTAAATGAATGAGTTTAAAAGGGTTACTCTTGTATCCGATCGTCATTCTCCGAATCAATTTTTCAGGGCTTATATATGCCAAGAAGCCGGTTGACTAGTAATGCTTATAGTGGGTTAGAATTGAAGTCATAGCGTATTGGCAGTGGTTATGCAGCTTTTCACGTAGACAGTGTGTATTTGAATCCTCCCACCACCACGACCTCTGTGTTTCTAAACCGTCAACTGGCCGCGACTGTCTTCCCAAAAATAATGTACTATTGTGCCAGTAATAAAGGGACATGGAAATATTTTGGGAAGCCCTAGTGTCACCATGCGTTGAGTGTGTAATTTAATTGTCTCTTCATCAGGGACTAGTTGGCCGATGTGACCTCTCCGGGTGGGCACAGCTGAGTGTCAGAAACAAAGGGACCGCATTGGGGTATCATGAGAATAAAATAAATTCAGTGGCGTATGCATCACGGGTTTACTTGTTATTACTGGAGATCCGGGTTTATCTTCCGCACCTAGACCTCTACCTTACTCTTTTATCTCTAACTGTTAGGTATGTTACAATCGACTCATCCCATCTCTCGGTATTTCTGCACGCTTTCATAGGGCCTGTGGAAAGATCACATATCGTGGTGATCCGGCTGTTGTATGGTACGTGTTTGACCGTTTATTCTCACTAAATCACCAACTGTTCCAGTGATCTCGTCCATTTCCTGTCCTGTTTCCCCTGATTAGCTATTCTTATAGGAATTTGTTGCGCCCATTTCGGAACATAGTTATTAATTATCACATCTTAGAGCATTACGTTATTCGCATCCATATCGTTTCTCATTTCGCTTCGAAAACGGGTCAAAATTATTCGAAACTGCCTAAGAACTGTTTGAAAATATGCGAAAGATGCCACTTTTTCATGAGATCTGCCTGGCGCATATCTCCTCGCACATTTGGGAGCAAAACAAAGGTATACACGTTTCAGATCTACGAAAAAATTGGTCACTAAGCCAGTCAGGCTGCAAATCCGAACTTGTTGGCGTAATTCCAAATAAGTTCGACAATTTTTGATTTATTTCGAAAAAGCGGAGTAGTCGCTCGGTTAATCCCAGGTTCATTACGATTTCCGATTGGACTAAAGACAGCAGACGTCAAATGGAAACAGCTGGCCAAATATAGTTCACACTGCTACTACTGCTACTGCTATCACTGTTATTCAGTTCTTCCGAGCAATTGTCAGGGAGCCTTTGTGGATCAACGATCAGTGAGCTTCAAAGCAGTCAGCCGAAAACTTCCATAAACTCATTCTGTACTTCAGGAATACCGATGCAAATGTCGCAAAATTTCCTAGCTCACGAAGGTTAATCTCAGCATGTCAACCACAAAGCGCGCGGTTGTTACAGTGCTTTCAATTTCCCCTACTGACGTAATTACTAAGTTGTATTTTGCAGGCATCTATCAGCTTAACATTTTCCTACGTCCTAGATTGCTCTCATGAAGTGCTTGCCTGCGAGAATATTTAACCCCGTGCGATAACAATGGAAATGATCATTTTCTATCAACCCGAATTCCCCGGTCACATGAATCCAATGGAATCGGATCAGTTTCTACATGCGCGCACTACAGTATAAAGCGTTTATTCAAAACCCGGTCCGTGTGCAATTCAGCTGCACGTAGGATACAGGTAATCATTCATATCGTCAT
Organism: Fasciolopsis buskii; assembly: GCA_008360955.1. NCBI lineage: Eukaryota > Metazoa > Platyhelminthes > Trematoda > Plagiorchiida > Fasciolidae > Fasciolopsis > Fasciolopsis buskii. The sequence continues at coordinate 83,300 of LUCM01008411.1, forward strand.
GCGATCATCTGACTCTAGCAGTTTGTCGACTGTACTCTTTAGCTTACCTCATTGGTACGACAGTCATATTCCACATGCGAGATTACACAGTAGCTCTCTTCTGCATCAGTCAGACTGATTCAGTGCTCGATTCCTAAACCGCAACTTCATATCGTCCCAAATAAACAACAGTACAAAAGTGTTACTTATTATCAGAACTTCTGATCCGTCTTTTAAGTCATACGTATATCTGTATTTGGGTTATGATGTCTGTTTTTTGTTATTGGTGAATTCTTTTACAGTGCAAACAAACAGTTATGGAGTTCCGACAATTATTCCACTTCGAATGTTTTTTGGACGACAGCCGTGATCGATTTGACTGCCCTGTTGGATGCTCAAGATTTTAAGGTTCGAAAATAGAATGGGGAAAGTTGTCTTTTTTGGATTAAAAGTCCTTTGTTTTTGTCCCACCACGGTGTCTCAGTTAATTCTGTCATTCTCAAATACTAATACCTCTCCAAGCGAGTCATCCTCGTGGTTTCATTCCCATTGCTCCACCACATTCATCATACTGTGTTCTGAGACACCCGTAATGTTTAGGAATTGTCTTAACTGTTAATCTCCAGTACTTTTGGATTGCTTTGTCGTTACGGTTGTTGTTGATGTTGTTCGTCACTCGTATCTTCTTCCGCTTTTTATTTGAAACCCAGTTATTGGAGTATTAAAATATCCTTTTTTCTGCCAAATAACGATAAAATCGAATCAGTGGTACATCAAAGCAGTGAGACAAAACCGTCGGATTGGATTTCGTTCCCGCGGACTTAGACAGTACGGCAAACGTTCGTGTAAAAGTTGTTTTCTATTGCGTAGCGGTTTCTAAGTGTTTGCTTTCGATCCCCATCCACCACCTACTTCCTGCATGTTCTATGCTACATGACCAGTTGACACAAGCATTAGGTTTACTGATACTCGACCTCATTCTTTTTGTGCCTTGGACTGGTGTTTTTCTGTCATATATATAGCTGCATTTGCAAAACGTTGCTCTTTCGGGTAGTGCTCCTAGGGGTAGACGAAACCCAATGCACTCGGTTTCGAAGTTGGAGTATAAAAATAGATGATCGGAGCTTTTCTCTATTTTTTTGGCTTACTGCAGTGATTTGTATGGTTGTCCCTTAGCGGTTCAAGTCCTGATTTGTATCCCGTCTGCCTACATAATTGCACACACACACACACATTCTACGCTCAGCTGGTAAAATGTGTCGATTTTCGAATCGTCAAAGTCGGTTGGATAGATTTGCCCCCTCGCCCAGCTATTCTTCGTCCATCTTCTTCTGCCTGCATGTGGTTACTGGATAAAACTAACCGAATTACCAATCTCCCCCGTTTCCGCTTCCGAAGAGAGCTAATCTTTGATACGAGAAGTGATCCAATGACCTCATCGTTTATTGTGGTTTTTCACCAAAAATCTTTATTTTTAAATCCTTTTGTTTTTTGACTGTCAACCACATTTTTGTCACAAGTTTATCTACAATTGTAGTGATCGTAATAGTAGCATGTTTGTTAGTCGCAAATAAAACTTTGGGAAATGGGTAGTTGTGGTGCATATTTCTTTCTCGGTGTTCTATGCGGATACGGTGGGATAGAATTGTTTTTGGTGTTTATTCAAGTTGAAAAGTTCACTTGCATTTTTTCGCATCCATAGGACACCGTCACGGTTTGGAATCGAACCGGTAACTTACCGCTTACCGGAAGACTTCTGAAAACAACACAAGTTGATCAAGCCAAGCGATCGAGATTACTAGCTATACTAGTTGATTCGTTTTAAACTGTGATCGTGTAGTCAGTCAGTTCGTGGTAGGCAGCAATCGGTTAGACGGACAAGAGATCGTTGGTCATACTTCAGATGAAATACCACGAGAATCACCAGGGGTTGTAAAAACGGGCGCTACGTGTGCCTTCCTAATGCGATCCATATTCTGATCGAAACGACCACATGCTGCACGTCGTGACTCTTTTGATTGAGGCATTCCTTGGATATTTTTTCTAGCTTCCAGAGATCGATTCTGAGTTATGGTGTTTAGCCTATTATGCTTTTTTGTCTCATCACTCACGTCTCCGTTATTGTTCGCGCACAGATCATGTCAACAAATTCGACGTGAACAGACAGGAGATTTGGGCATGTTTTGGTAGGTCTGTCCCCTTTGCTCCATGCAACTTCCGTCGCACCGCATAGTTCCAACGCTCCTATATGGAAATCCTCTGATGTTACCAATACCGTTCCTAATGACAATTGGATATCGGCTTTTGTGGATTTATCCACAGATCGCTCTGACCAAAGAGACTTCAAGGTGATTTTTCTGCTCTTCTCTACCGGATTCCTATCCATTGTATTCTTTGTCAGTTTTCGTTGATCTTATTTAGTTCCAGTTCAGATTGACCTCCAGGTACTAGTTGGTTCGAGTTTTCTCGCCCCAACTGATTTCCTTATACTGTTCAAAGTCATTTGTTTCACTATCCTATGTGGAGAAACAACTGCAAGTTTCCCCGTCGTACAGTGAGTGATCTCCGACTGCGGTTTAGCAGCCCCAACCTAGAATAAAGTGAACCCACACTTTGACTCACTCATAGGCCCGGAAACGTCATATGTGTTACGTCAGTAGCTGCGTGCCTAATGAAGAAAAATGCGTTTTATCCTAACCTAGGCCGCGACTTCCAGGGGCTGTTAAAGGGCAGGCAGTGATCAGCAAACTACGGGAAAATCTGCAGTCTTCCCTACATCATCTACGAAAGCTTCTGGTGTGTTCAGGGCATGGGATCAACCGCTGCATTGACGCCAACTGTTGACCCAGTAAAACTGGACTTATTGTGATGGCACCTAAAATATATTGTTTGTAACCGCACATTTCACAGTCTGCTGCTGAACCAAACGACTGGTTTGTCACTATTTTTCATCCGGTTATTGATGTTAGTTCGAACAGAAGACGACGTAGTTGCTCGTTTCATGGATGACATGTTTGGAGTTCGGTTAATCCATTCAACTCTGGGTTATGGATAGTCAAGTTTGGCTTGCATTCTTCCCAGTTGACGCAATCGTTCTAATAGGAAACGCATAGCAAACGTACGGCGCTGTAAGCTGGAACGCGGCTCTTTGGAGTGCAACTCCTTAAAGTCATCTTCATGTCGTTGAGAGGGAAGCACTTCTGTTGATTTCCGTATCTGGTCAGTTACTAATGCACTATGTCCAAACAAAGTAGCGTTTAACCAACTCACATTAATCCGTCGAACCTCCCATTCTTTACCACTAACTTCCGTCAACTCTAGTAAGAAAGAAGACACAAAAATTCGTTTATTCAACCAGAGTAAATCGCTTTTATTGGTCTTCCCGTCAGCAGTCCGTGATCAGTTCGCTCGTTATTTCCGCCTGTCGTTATTAACTGGCCTTGTCTCGCACCTGTTCCTCTCATTGAATCGGTGCGACACCGCCGCAGTTGTGCTGGCCTGTGAGCAGGATAAGGGATGTGACGATTCATTGTTCACCAGTCTTAAAGTCCATACTAGTAGAAACTGGCCAGTACTAGTCTGTTTGAAACTCGGAAATTTGTAAGATGATGTTCAGGCTTTGTCATTGCGGATTTGGTCCTTTCCGATAGACAAAGCTTTCTTGTTGCGTAATTTATTACTGAACATGTCCTGAGGAACCTCCTGAATCCACTTCCTAAGGTGATACATTGCACTTATCTGATTGTAAGTGAATCCCTTCCTTGACATTCTTTTGGAACAAAATAATCAAGAATTCGTGTCCTCGTGAACGATGTGGTTTGGAAATTCGATGTTACATTAGAGAAGGTAGCGTAATTTGTCAAGTTCTGGGACGTCGAACGCTGCATACATACACGCACAAAGCGCACACTCCACCCGCTGGGCTTTATTCCGATTTCGCTTTAAAACTATGGTCTTAAATTAGGTACAATCTTTTCGGATGTTTATATGTAGTTAATCCGTTCCGCTCTTGTTTTGTCGCCCCGCTTGCGTACACACACGGCCAGGGATTGTCAGAGAACTCGCGAACAGGAGACTGGTAGCGTTGGGACGTATTGGTATGCAATTCGCCTAATTCCCGACTACATCAGCTAATTTTTGTTTCACACAATAGCTCCAGTCAACCGATTTGGGAAAGTGATTTTCAGCCACAAAACAGCAAATGGCAAGAGGTCTTGGTATCCCTTAATAACTCATCACAACGCACATCTCTCGCCGATTACAAGGTGCGAATCAACATTTCGGGCAGTAACCTTCGTATTTTCCTATCCGAAGTAACTTACGAAAATCCAGATCAACAAGTAGATAAATCTAGTTTCTTTCCAAATTATTTAATGCATTATACTCTACATATATGACCCCACGCATTTGAAATGTCACTTTTGCCACGTGTCTCACGCCTCCTCGCGCTTACATGGAAAATGGAAGTACATCGTGAGGTGAATGACTTGATGTGAATGTATCATATTAAAAGTAACAGACTCAAAATCTGGAGCCGCAAGTCACGTATGGCTTTGGTAAGTTGGATAAGGTTGTCATTGACGGATCTCTAGTCTTGTAGGTGGTAAACCATACGCATCTGTCAAGATGCGTTGCGTACACTTTTCTTTGCCCTATACCAGTGTACGCAGGAGGAAGAAAGTGGGTTAGGTTGGTTGGTTGGTTTAGTAGTTTCATCAGCTTCTAATTTCAGTACTTTATTGCTCTAACTCGTCGATTGATAGCCGAGGATTGGGTTGTGTGAACCGCAATTTGACACAGTGGACTTAAGTGCATGCGTTATCCGGTATAATGATGTGGCGTTGCTTACGTTGCACGTTGAAATTCAACTCCACCCTATGCGAGGGCTGGATCAGTTCTGTTCCTTCCTCCTAAGATGAATAAAACCTTTTCAAAAGAAAATCATTTTAGCAACTCAACGGTAATGCATTTTTTTTCTCATGTTTTCCTATCAGTAGCTGGTCCTAGTGATTCCTTTGGGTGTTTTTTCTATCCTTTTCACAAATCCATCATCACTTTTACGTGCTACTCTCTGGGCGTTTATTTTTGACCTGAATTTTGACTTCTTCACCGTTTCAAATTCACGTTTCTATTTCATTGCATCACGCCACAGCTGTGGTTATTACTGTGACTGTGGTTTCATCATCTCTCGATGGTATCTGTAGAAGCATGGTTGTTCACACTTCATGTTACGCAACTTGCTTGAGCTAGGGTTACGCATCTGTGACCTACTGCATTAATCTAGGGACTCATATTTACCTGATTTCTGCCCACCCATTGTGAGGCTGCATTAGGTTGTTGTGTTCCCATTGCTTCTTTCAAACCAGGCTGCTGTCGATGTAACTTTTGCGACGTGAAGCAGTTGGGTAAGCCAGCAGAAGGCGAAGCAGCCTCGCGTCATATTTGGATTGTCACCAAAATCCATATTCGTTTTCACATAATCGCTATCCTCATCTTTTCAGTTTACATCACTATCACACAACTTTCTGACCTGAAACGACCCCATTATGTGAAGACGGTGATTCTCAACGTACGTTTTTATCTATCATTTTCTACCATCACACAAATACCTCTCCGCACATATGTTTCTCAGTCCCGTTCAGTCGTATCACCTCCACCTTTTTGTCTTCGTAACAAGCCGAGAGAGAAGGAAACCTCGCAGATTACACGTGTTTACCTGGCTCTCCTACCGCAGAGTGTGTCTATTGGTTGATTGGCACCAAAACCAATAACAGCGGATGTGTAATGAATTCGTTGTGTATCACAAAAAAGTGTTACACAAATGCAGTAAACGCAATAAAGTTGGTCGCTGTCTGCTGATCCGTTTTTTTCTTCATTCACACGTGACGCTCTCATGTTTCTTCGGTTCACACAAGTATAGCAGATTCATTGAGATCTGGCACTCCTCTATTGTTACTCATGTACGCAACACTAATATTTGTCCCTCATGGTACAAATATTCCTTTGAGACCGAACGTCACACACACACACACACATCATTGACACGGAATCGCAACTAGCTCCTATTCATCGTTTGAACAATGTTAAGCTCCGTTTTATGCCTTCAGATGTAAAAAGCTGCCTAAGTACTAGAATAGTGTTGTATCAACCTTTATTACTACAGAACTAGTGCTGATTAGTATGGATGTGTTTCCTTGGTTACATTTTACGTGTTACTCCGATTACGAGTAAACTGTCTTCATGTCCAAAGTATCGCATGTCCCATTTTCTTGAATCTGAGAGGTCAGTAAAATCATCCCTCCCGTACCCCCCTGGATGGAACCCGCTGCATAGGCATAGGTTAATTTCCATGACGGAGAGCGAATGACGTTGATCAGGCCGTGATATGCTGGAAATACTTATACCAACTATCTTGTGCGTGTGTTTTGTTTTGCACTTACTAGTTGAAGTCCCCCCTAGACCCATCTACGGAATCGGACCACTTGAATGTGTTCTGGTCGTGCGTGCACTTATTCTATCCTCTTTGCTCCTCTCATTTTCTAAATATCTTTTCTCTTCTCCCTTTTCATTCCGATGAGTGATCTCATATCTTTGTAGCAGGAAATCCAATCCCTGATTGACATGTTCTCTTTCTACCATTTCCTTATTTTCTATCCATCCCTCACGTGTATCAATTATCTAACTGGTGTCTGTTCGAAGTTCGTGCGAATTGGGTACCCACCATCGTACCGGAGGATTGGCCACTATTTGGTATGCAATGTCACACTGTCCTTCGTTATTCGCCTTTTCAGTTCGACTGCAGTTTGAACAATTCTAACCTGCATCGCTGATTTCAACAACTGACTAGCCCAAAGTACCTATGTTTCAAATAATCCCATTTGAATAGTGTTTTACACATCCATACATTGTAATGCTTCAGCTGAAATAGGCACGGTTTCCATAAGTTTTCTAAGGAAAATTTTCTGGCTTACCAAGTCAGCAACAAACTATCCGAAACATAATGCCGATTAAAATGATCGTCTACTTAGGTCACGCAGTAACCCATCGATGATCCATGTCGGAATCATCAAATACCCGAGAAAGTTATACTCATCATCGTAGAATAACATATCAGTACTTTTTGTCATCATCTCTTCTAATTCATTCATTGATCATGCTATCCCGTCTTCAATAAATCGCAGTGCGAATGATCCGATTTGGACTTCTCCACTCAAACCAAAGGCGACTACTGAATGGCATACGACATTTGTCAGTTTGTCCCACGACAAATCGGGCGCAGAGCCTAGAGACTATAAGGTAATGCTAACACTGGTTACTCTCTTTGTCAGTGCAAGAGATTGATAGTCGGGGGTTTTTATGTTGACCTTCTCTTCCTTGAGGCGGTTTTCCTCATGCTGAGTTCTTTCGTTCTTGTTGTTATTGTTGAAAATCAACGTAATATTGGGTTAAGGCAGATTGGTACGTTTAGTCGCCGCAGACAAGCCAATGAGCTCATTTGGCTCGTTAACTCTCTTCCATGATTTAATATCCTCGGGGGAAGTATGCCTGTGATTTTACACGAGTATAGTTTCATCTCTTCTCTTCCGCGCCGCACACAACTCGTTATTCGCATCGTCGTTTAACGGACGACATCTGTATCTTATGTTTTTTTCTCCCAACTTTCTGATTTCCAGGCCGGCTTATTCACCGTTGTTTGAACCGGACTTTTTTTCTGTACCACAATCTTCACATTTTGCACTGTGTCTAGGGCATGTGAACGTACAAAGCATCACATTACCGGAGACGATGTTGTAACCTGGTAGGTTTGCCAATTATTTGCGTGTGTAGTTCATCGTCACCGATCACTTAGTTCAAGCCCAACCATTTGGCGTTCCAATTCGTCAGCAACTTTGGCGTGGCAAGTTGCGTTTGTGGAGCTCTTGTCCACCGTACCAGATTATAAGGTGCGCTCTCTTTCTTGCCCAATCTAATGAAGTTGCTTACCATTGGTGATTGGTCTAAGTTTCATGTGCAGTGTTTTGATTGGACACATTTCCTAAGTGCCCGATATCTAGGTATCCATAACATCGAGTTCATCATTTAGCTTGTATTTCGGCTTATGCTCGTTGACCATTCCTAATCAGTGGACCGTCTCTAGTTAGACGAGTTAGAAGTCCGCTGGGCCCCTCAGCGCGACAATTGAACGCTCAAGACGATATGAATAAATACCGCAGTCGGTGACATTCTTACACTTGGAATGTTTCTGCTTCTCCATAGTTCTTTTGTTTTATGATCTTATTCGGTTCTGTGAGGTAGCAACCAAGATGACAGCACGTTCATGTTAGGTTAATGCCTATTCAACCTGAACTAAACTGAATTGGTCGTTAATGTTCTCACCAAAATACCGGTTGATGTACTCTCTGGCCGGTACATCCAAGATCAATATCTTCTTGGAATTTCGCTTACTTTGCCCTACTTTTTTTTTCAAAATTCACATCGACTTTTAGCTCACTCCAATTTTTCCATGACAGTCTTTCGCCTTGGCTAGGTTCTTATCCAAGACACTTTAGGATCGCATAGCTTGTATCTGCATCTCCGAGTTTCTGTTTGAGGTGAAGTGGTTAGCCTCTGCAGAGACGATTTGTTTCGTTTAACTCACGTTTCACACCGCACTCCTTTCAGCCCCTCTCATCCTAGTCTTCCTCCTTCCGTGAGTTACTTGACACCTTTGCTTCTTGTTTCTCTCCTTTTATGACTGTATTTCTTCAATTGTGGATTGTTTCCTCGTCCCATTCAGTGCATGTGAACGTACCAAACATCATATAACGGGTGACGATGCCGTACTATGGTAGGTCTCTTAATCCATTGACCCTCATCGCCAGTCGTATCTCCTTAGTTCGAGTCCCACCATTTGGCGTTCAAATGACCCATTGACGACAACTTGGCGGAAAGCATTTGTGGAACTCCCTCCCACAAGCCATGATTATAAGGTGCGATTATTTGAATATTGTTTGATTCATTTGCTGTGAATCGCTTATTTTATCTCTAATCCGGTGTTACCGCTTCTCTAAATAGCAGACTGCGCCTTGGAGCGATTAGGATGATACTCATTATAACATTGTTTCCTCATAGACTGAGCTGTTCGGTTCTGAACAAAGGTTCCCTGTCGCCTGGTTCGCTTCTACGCCATGACATCTAGTTTTCCCCCCAGGGAAGGATGTACAACGTCAAAGTTCGTAGTATTCTGCTTTACGGTTGCAATATTTGGCCTATCCGCATTGAGGATGTCTGGCGACTTTTTGTTTTCGATAATCGGGTGAGCAATGACGTGGTGCGTCATCATGTCGAGTGCAAGCAGTCGTCCTCTGATTAGGATAATCACACTACTACTTCGGCGGCTTGGACACGTACTATGTATGCCTACTTTTTACACGCACTGGGCAAGGCTGGAAGGAGCGATACAGTGGTGCATAGAGGTACGAAGAAGTTAGCTTCGGTTTTGGCCTCGGTTGGTGCTTCCCGCCTTCTTGTTTGGGACCCAAGAGATAAAGATTGGTGTTGGTCGGAGACACTGAATGATATGACTCAGAATTGGAATCAGTAGCCGGAATGTTGTATGGCCTGTCTGTAGAACTCGTCCCCCTAAAAATGATCTGAAAACAACGAAGAAATCACAAAATATGTGCAATGAGAACACAAAAAACATTTGATTTGTTGTGGTCTATTATTTTTCCTCTCTTGTTTGTCTCCCCCCTTCTGTGGATCTCCACTTACATGTTGTGTTGGCATCATGCTTCTTTTAAAGCCGGCGTTGATCATGGTCGAAAGTTCTATTTATGCCGTGAATCTTGCAGACTAAGAACTTTATCCCACTCGTGCTAATCAAGATTCACGCACCTGATAAGAGGTCCATTTTATGGATTCATTTAAGTTAGCGTCATGGAAGCACTAAATTACATAAGTGGGATAATTCACATCATAGATGATGTAACTCTTTGACTTCTTGTCATGATCAAGCAACCATTATCTTTGGATTGCTTTTGCTTCATTCGAAGCGTTCATTATAAGACTCCATTATTGTGTGGTTGACGGAGTTCTAATGCTCTTATCCGGTCACTCGCGTGTACTGGGAAAGAGACACTGTCTCATGCTAGGCCAGACAAATTTGTAGGGAGGTACGTAATTTGAAATCACGCGTATCGGGAACTCGACTTAAAATAACAAAGAAATGGAGCAGCTGTGGCTGTCGATCGGGAATTGGACGTCAGTTGTTGAGTTTTGCGTTACTTTTCCCATTCAGCAGTTCATCTAACGAACAGTGTCAATGTTCTATCGGTCAGCTGCAACTGACCGATGTACGAGCTGTCATCCAAAGACGGTAATAGTTTACGAATGGATTGTGTAGTGCAGGATAATCATTGACTTTCCACGGTCTCTGTGGCTGAACTGTTTCGTAAAAGAAATTCCCCAGGACTTGCGTTGACTATAGTACGTCTTGTTGCAACTCGCTTTCACATTTTGGCCTAGTTTGGATGAAATTTTGTCCATTTATATACTATGTGCATTTTGCACAAGTCTGTGTACGGATAGTGCCATCGGCACGATAGTAAATGAAAAAAACAATAAAAGAGAAATTGTTGACAGTTCGGCGTACATACTAGCCCTTCTATTCTTCACTTCTACACCATCGGTTACCCATCGACATTCATAGTTCATTAGTGGCCCTGATATTACCCGAATATTATGCAGGTCGAAGTAGACGAGTCTCAGTTCGACTCTGATTAGATGGTCTGACCCACAAGTTAGAACTATCCGAGGATCTTATTAACCCGAGATTATACCCAACGTCTGTTCCGTCTCCATATGCTACTGGCAAAAGTTTTCGCAAATTTCATGCACTACGGCTATGTTTGTTTGTGTGCGTGTGTTATTAGTCTTGATGCTTGTAGCTACGTGTTCGTCATCTCCATGTTTATTGTGGAATAAGTTTTCTTGTGGCTGTCCACATTCACAGACCAATCGGCATAGTACAACCAACAGTCCGAACACTTGTCGGGTTTGCATGACTTCTGTAAACCTCTCTTAATGTTTTCTCCCTCTCCCCTCCCTATTTCTCGGTCACACCATTTCTATCTGGATACAAACGTAGCACCCTAGCCGTTCTGCATCAGGCCAGGACAGTTCCCAGTTATTCTGCGTTTGTATTTCATCATCGAAATGTGGGATGCTTTTTTCTTGATTGTCGATAAATATTTAGACTTTCATGCACAAGTTCAGTTCATCCTTTGACAGCACTCAAATAAGTCTACATAAAATACTACTAACCCACTAAGGGTTCCTAAAACTACGATCTTTCTAAACGATTTGGGATTTTCTGAAGTGCAGTTGCGTATCATTTTGATCCTGCCACTGTCCTATTCATCGGACGTAGTGTAGGAGGTAATCTGTCTTTTTTTGGGGGGGGGGAGGGGGTTGGGTCTGATATCTTATTCTTCTCTCCTAGACGACTTCCAGAAAGCCTTTTTCCCATTTTAATGGGTAACTTTCTGGCAGTGTGATCTTACGGCTTGCTTATTTGCGGAAAACGTTCTTAAATGCCATGAGCTGTTTCCATAAATCCGCTTGTTGCCATATTTTCGACATTCTCATGCTAGTCCCGAATGGGTTTTTAAATGCTTCTATATTTCTCGAAGTGTTTGATAGCAAATTAGTCTGATTATTTCACATTTTCTCAAAGATCGTAGCCTTGCTGTGATATCTCTGCAAACAGTAGCACCTCTATGCTCCCACGAATAAATGGCTATTCCCTAAGCTTATTCCCAACGATTGCTTCTAAAGCCGGCCTGTAACTCGAATCCTAGTTCATGCCTCAAAGTAAAATATCAACTAAGGAACGGCTCCTGTCTTACAATAAATCTAGTCACTCTTCTACACATTCTGTAGTCAAGTTGATACACAATTTCCATGTAGCATTGACCAAATGGAAAATCGGAACCTGACTCTTTCCTGAGAGAAACAAGGAATCTATTTTTTTATACCGTGGTTCTGTCCACGGTTTTGGCGGACTGTAACTGTCCTGTTTTGAATATTTTCAGTTTCCGGAAATTTACGACCGACCGCTTGTATGTTTTAGTACCAAATACATTGCCTCTTTATGCCTTACAAGATTGTTCTTTTACTGGTCTGTTGTCTCACTGAACGAACAATTAACCGTCCTTATTTTCCACATCACGTGAACCGAGCCGCATACACGGTGTCTTCTTTTGTTCTTTATTACATTCTCTTCTAAACTGTTTTATTGTTCTCGATCATACATTCTCGGCTTTTCCTGTTCGTTGTACAACCCCTAAATCGGCCCGCTGTTTCCTTGTGTTCCAGGTCCTGTCGACCTGTCTTGGATCCGCAAACTAAATTGCCATCAGTTCTTTGGTAGGTATCCATAATTCCTCACACCTGTTTCTCTCCCACACCATACTTGGTATGTAGGTCATAATCACCAAGTTGATACGAGCACTTGTCTCATCTTTCACTTTTTTTCTGTTTGGGATTGGTCCTCTTCGACCTAATCCCTAAAACTATTTCAGCTCCAATGAACCGCTTTGGATCAGTGTCCAATCAATTACTTCCGATCCAACAACCTCTTGGTCTCATGTCCTTGTTGAATTGGGGAATTACACTGCATCCGATTACAAGGTGTGCTCTTTTTCTTCGTCCAAATGATTGTTCTTTTACTCAGTTTCCTCGGTTTTTTTTGTCCACCAAAATGTTGTTTTTCCCAGCAAACGTGTTCGATACGTGAGGTCATCTGAGCATTTATTTTCGTGCATAAATCCCGTCGTTTTTGGCCGACTCAAATATTCTCTTACAAGGTTATATTTGCTTACTTTAAAAAAATCTCATCCTAAACCTGCCTTGCCAAACGTTACCCGTGGTGGCCAAAACGATAAATTACAAAATCTGCCGACAACGTCCAGTTATTAGCATTTTTGACATTCACAGCAAGAACAACTCAGGCACATGCGTTTCCTATCGCACTTTATGTCATTCAGCAGGGGGGCCACATGAACTTGTGTCCGGACTGTGTAATAGAAATCACACTAACGTCACAAGTTGGTATGAAATGTTCATCTCATCCAGGAATTATATCTTAGTGTGCAACCGTAAAAGTACTTCTCGCTTACCCCCTATTCTGCTCTTTTGCACGGTTTGGTGATGGCTGGATTGTACCTTTTTGTCGAGTTCATATATTCAGTAGCACAATCACAAGTCCTAGGAAGTCATTGATCCACTTCGCATAACTTCTGTTCATTCTTTTTATCCTACCTAGTATTTCGCTTGATTCCCGTTCACTAATTTCACACTTGTTTTTTCCCGACGTGGTCAAGACGGTCGGTAAACGATCTATGTGTCTCCTAAACCCCAAGTGTTGTGGATCCGTGTTTGTGTAATTGGAGGCACATATTCAGTCGGAAATTATTGTCATCCTGCTTGTCATCGAGCGAAATACATATCATGATATTTAAGGACCAAACTACAATTTGTGGAACCTTTGTCGTTTGTTTTTTTTTAATTCCTTGTCATCCACGAGTTTGTGATCCTGCAAGTTCGATGTCGATGAGCAACACAAATCACACATTCGTTTGCCTGTCGGAAGTTTCAGTCCACACACGATTAGAAATCGGTTCTAAATTCAGAACTAGAAATGTGATTAATCTGTTTCTATGACCTCTGGTAGTCGACCAACGGTAGCTTTTTCTACCGAGATCAATCAGCCCGCCTCTGACTTTTCTATTCTTCTTAGGGCGCGCCGATCACGGGGGCCCTGTCTGACGAATTCCCGGGGAACGACTAAACACTTAAAAATAAACCACGATTTATTGCCCACGATCCCGTAATTTATCCTAAACGCCATTAAGCAGTTGAATTCCGGTTTGAAAATCGCATTGCACAATCTTTTCGTGCGTCTCCTTCATTGCTGTCTGTTGTCACTTATTTTACTCTCTTTTCTCTGTTATTCACTTTTTGTCATATTATAACTATCTGGTTGATAGCATCATGGATTTACTTTAAGAGTGTTTTTCAGTAATGTGTGAGTCAACAATAGTGTTCACTCTGGTAGCTTAGGGGCACCAAGTCCCGTGTTGTACCGTTTATCATTAGTTTCATTATTAATCACGGAATTAGACCAATGCTCATTCGTCACCTATTCTTCCGTGATTTAACAAGGGTTCTGCTCAATTCATTGTGAGCGTTTCTGGACGATTACATCCATATCAATCCCAACTGAGAATTTATTGGGAATAGTATCGGATAATGTGCGTGAGTGTGCAAAATACTAGAATCACCTCATTTAGAAAGGCCAGCACATCCCACATGTCGATTTATGTTGGTGAAGTCGTAAAGCGATGAAAGTATCCGGTAACGTTTATAGCCAGTCCATGAGGAATACGTGAAATTGTTTCACAGCGCCCGAGCTGGGACGTGAACCCAGGACGAACGACCATGAGTCAAACACCTTAGCCATTGCGCTACTGGGCATAGATGAATTTGAATATAAAAAACTGATGACTTTATGCAGTTGTTTCGATAAACTCACGTCTGGTGATGTCATAATCACTAACCACGAGGGATTCTTCCTCTTCTTTGTTCGGAATCTCATTCGGTTAGCGATTTGTGCAAGCGCCACTTAATCCTGCTCATTCGACATAGTGTAGTGCTCACGTATGTCACGTAGTCGTACCTTTGCTCTACAGATTGATTATCTATCTGGCGTAAGGTTTTTCGTTGAATCGTTTGTAACCGATTTATTTTACGTGTTAGGCAGACTTAATGGTGTGTTTTCAACGGGTCACACTAGTTTGTACTTCTCGAGTTCGCTCTTTCGTGTAAGTATTCGTCATAATCTAACGGCTCCACTAGTCGTGGTAACTTCCAGTCGTATTCGTCCGCCACCGACTGTCGTCTATAAGTTAATAGAACGGTAATTTATGGCAGTTCCTGTGCGCTGCACTTTCTTCATCCGCGTTACGCGTAATTTTGAACCGGTCAGCTTCGTTTAGCGGTCTAGGGCTCAGCGCTTTTTTTCGTCAATTGCGCTGAGAGTCGCATTAATTGTTTTGTCATGAATCAAAAAGTGTGATATTTATATTGAAGACTCTACCATTGATTTAGGTTTGCTGAAACTCAGCATCTAATGTCCCATTCTGTCATCGTTTGGCATAGATCTTCCTGATTCAGTCACATACAGCTAGACTAAAATAGTAAATTTGGGTACTCCTTTAGGCGGCTCGATCGATTTACGGATTGCAGCGACTTACAGGTTGTATGTACTACCGACTGTTGTTGACTTTAAACGAACAAATCGCGGCGCATTTGAGACATCATTTAGCAGTCACTAAATTTTTACTGTCAAAGAATTTTCCCACTCGAATGAAACTAAACTAATCAATACGCTTTTCAGCTGTGCCGAACTCTGGATGGCCTTTTTCCCTAACCTTTGATCATAACTTTTCAGTGCATGTCAACGGGAATCACACGATCCCAATGCAAGTCGCGTTGGTATGTTCTGGTAGGTAAAAAATTCTCGCCGGGCTTCCATCGTTTCTTGAACACTATCGTATTTTCCTAGTTCGTCTGATGTTCTTTGGCGTAGCGCTTTCGTAGACCAGAGACCTTTGCATTCTCTGCCCTATTCTGCTGCTCTAGTCAGTCTGAACGCGGATTCCCCCAACACTGGAGGCGATTTTAAGGTTAGCTTAATCTAAGTGCATTTTGTGTAACGTTTGTTCGTGGGTTGATAATATTTTATCCTCGCTAATGGCCATTTCGATTAAATAGTCGACTTTCTTGCAACATTTAATTCAGTCTATCAGTTGCATTAATCTCCCTCCTTTGTGAGCTAAAGAAGTAGTTTATGCTATCTGAAGGCTCCTTATTCGGATCTAGGCTGACTTTTATACCTAATTTCGACTGATCGACTATTTACAACAAACTTATTCAACGGGTTATGGTATTTCGTCGTACTGTTGCCCTCGTCTCATTAAATCTACGAACCCGCTATACTGGTTTGCTCTGGGTCAATTCTAATTCACTTCTCCGCCTCTACACACACACCATCAAACTGAAGCGCAACATCACGTCGTCACTCGTTTTGCTGTCCTTGTTCCTGTTCTTGTATCTTCGGTTTTAAACTTTTGATCTGCCAAGTTTTCGGATTTGAGTAAAATTATTTATCACACGCCTCCTACGACTTGTCCTAGATCTTGTCGAAGTGACATCGATGTTAAAACCGGACAACCATCAATGATCTGGTAGGTGTTCTCGCTCATTGTATCCACAATTCTGCTTAACCCAGTACAAATGATCCGTTATGGAAAAGCGATAAAATGCCTGATCCTCATCAGACCGGAGCTGACCGCTGGACTACGATATTTGTTCCTTTGCCGGGAGACAAGCCCTTGATAAGTGATTTCAAGGTATCGGTTTAATCGCCACTCGTACATCATTTCTCACGCTCATCTCGTATGTCATAAAAGTCATATTCATTAAGTGTTCACCTCTGCTTGTTGGTACGGCAATTCGGTTTTAGCGTGCTTGGGCTGTTTCACCACTGGACTTTGAAAGTGCATCGCATAATATGCTCTGGAGGTGTAGTCTTTGGTAGACTCTCACTTCGGAAATTGGAATGGGTCAACTCTCCTTTGTCATCAAGCCGAAGGGAGAACAGATTAAGGTCGGACTAGGTAACGTAACTTTGTTTTACTTTGCTAGTTTCTTATAGCTGAATAATCTCTTTAGTTTTCCTGTCGTGCTTCCCATCGTTGCACAACTTCAGGTCTTATCGCAAGCTGCACTCTTTGTGACCTTTTCTTACAACTGTCTTTTCAGATTACCTTTCTTGTTTATGTTCTTGCAATTTCTAGTTCGATTCCCGTTAGTGCCCATTATGCATCGAATATTCTCTATATCTCTCCCTCAGTTCTTGCAAAGAGGTATCACGGGGCTCTTCAGGAGGTTCTTCCATTCTCTGGTAGGCAGCTTTTGTGTTGTGTTTATTGACACTCATGCTTCAGCGATAATGACGGTTTGTGGACATCGAGTACGACGAGGGATCTCTCCGACGGTTGGCGTACTGTTTTAGTCGACATAGCCACCAAGGCCACGGCATCATCAGATTACAAGGTGATTTTTTTCTCTCAGTGCATCATTTGCGATTGTTTTGGACATTTATCCGTAATCTTGGATGGGGAATTCGCTATCGCCCCCTACGTCTGACTTCATCGAAATGGCAGCTGTTGGCTCTTTCTTAATGCAATAGGCCCTTGATGCAATGGAATGTGCCTTTTTCATTCCACTAAAGGCTTATTTGATAGATTTGTCCGTTTTTTGAAAAGTCCTTCAAAGTAGAAGTGCTGCATACCTTACTAGAATCGGCTTATTTCAAGTAGGTTCCCTCTCCTCGGTTGTTTAGGTACGTCGTTTTGTAAGCCGCACCGCTTCCAGTCTGTTCCGTCCTTCAAACGTTTCACTCCAAATCCTTCTATTCTTCTCTTCCATTGTTGACTTTACCCATGTTTTCTTCTGCTCATCGATTTGTTTCGACTCATTCTGACAGCACGTGCAAGCAAGTATCAAGAGGCCCCTCTGGAGGCACCTCGACTATCTGGTAGGTGTTTTGTGCTCGACGTTCCTAACTTATAAAACACAGTGATAATGATGGCCTGTGGACATCCGACATCACGAAGGACCAGTCAGTTAGTTGGCACACGGTTCTTATCGACCTGTCCATCGTGAATTCAGCATCGTCAGATTACAAGGTGATTTTCTTCAGTTAGTTATTTAACATCCTGATTTGGCATGAATTCCGTCTTGGTCCCTCGTCCTTCACTGACCGTTTAAAATACTTGAACGTCTTTTTCATTTGATTAACTAAACTTATTGAGATAGTAACACAAGTGGTTTGTCTTTCAAAGCCTAAATTTTCGTTCATCCTCTCGTGGCAAATAAGCGTGATGATGCTCAGAAGAATAAGGCATAGGTAGCTTGGGGTTCAGATATCTGCTGGCCATTTGGTTCTCGGTTTTTTAGAGTAACAAAATACTCGGTAGTTTTCAAATTTTCAGATCAACTTTGCTGGTCGCTTGAGAATAGACCGGTAACATTCCTTCTTCCTCTCCGTATCTTCTTTACTTTCATTTCTCGGTCCTTCTGTTTTTGTTACATCGATCCTTTCAATAATAGTCTACTAACTGATCAAATTGATTTATGCTCTTAGTTCATGCAAGCAAGTATCTCGTGGTCCAGCCACCAGAAGGACCTCAGTTTTATGGTATGCTCCCACGTGATTATCTAACCACATGCATATCCAGTGACAACGAGGAATTGTGGACATTCGATCCCGCAGGTTCTCTCTCTACTAACTGGCGTACGGTATTCGTAGACTTGATTTCTGTGGACGGCGTGGCCTCTGATTACAAGGTGATTCTAAAACATTCCTATCCGGTCGATTTTTCTTATCCACCAGAGTTTTTCCTAAAACATCCGCTCTGAGTCCGGAGGCTTTAATCTAAGGTTTGCACATAAAGGTCATTCGAAGTCGCTATTCAGTCAGTGACTCGTCGTTATCTGCCTTCCGGATACTTCGTTTTGTCGGTACTCAGAATTGACAAGTTGTTATCCTCTTCTTTTTCATAGGACATTGTTAAATTTAATACAAGTAGATTTCGATGTTATAGAATTGATTGTGATGTTTGCAGTGAGAATACAAGAAATCTTCAGTGATTGGAAATTTCTGAATAATATTACTATCCGTTGATTTCTTTTAAACCACAAAGGCCATTGGTCGAAAAGTCATCTGGAGCAGCTGTTGTCGGTAGTCGTCTTCACTTATGTTCCTACGGCTTGCCTTGTCAACACAATAACTTTTCCCTCTATTTGTGCAAGCAGACTGGCTGTGTACAGCCAGGCCAAATCCAGTTTGAAGTATTATTGGGTTCTATTCCGTTTAGGGAAGTAGTAAGAGCGTATGAGGAATTGAGGCCATATAACTCTCAGTGTCATTACATTATATATACATATATATATATATATATACATATATATATGCATATATATATGCATATATACATATATATATATATATATATATATATATATATATATATATATATACGTCATGTTCCATTGAATCATGGTTAGGGAGCGAAAAATGATCATTTTCATGGTCGTTAAGCTTCGCGTTTGGGTCGCAAACGCTTCATCATTAATCGAGGTGGCATCACCAGTGCGTAGGCACACTTAACTGTAGTCTCTGCTTAGGATTGTAATCCGTAAAATTTTATTCTCTTTGTTTCGCTTCTTATGTTACTTGAGCCACTTGCTCCTCACTAGGCTGTACATGTGATCCAGTTCTCTATTTTACTGGTCGAGGTGTTTGAAGGATTCTCGACTCCCAAAAGCTCCCTCGGTTTTTTCTCATTTCGTCTCGATACTTGTTCAGCCGGCTCTGAGTATACGTCTACTATGGTCTCTCATTATGATCCACGCTTCTGGACGGTCAATCAGAGGTCTGTGGCTTACATCTCTTCATAAAATGTTTCTTCGTTAAAAGTTCATGTGCCGATCGAAGCTTGTTGGCTTGTTGAAGAACTTCCAACACTGTAGTCATTTTCCCGTACTTGTTAACTCCTCACCTCGGCGTCATCGGTTACTCATCAGGATCAATGGTTTGTCAATGAACGTGATACTGTTTGAACTCTCAAACAGAATCTTTCGCCCGGTAGGACGATTTGAAAGTTTCATGACCTATTATGATAGATGTCCCCGTTTTGAATGGTGAATTCTGTTGTGTGAACGAAGCTGCTTTAAGCTTTGCACAGCTTGGTTGGTTTACAAGAAAAACAGGCCATGTTCAATTTTCACGCCAAATGCATCTTTCTGCGACGAGGTGGTTGAAATGGAACAATTTTTTGTCTTCTCACCAATCGTTCCACTTCTCCTCATAGAAGCTCTACGTCCAATTTTCACAGATGCGTTCACCCTTTGACATATTTAGTCGGCCTCGAGTCGTTATAGGTTATCCAAACGACAGTGAAAACGGTTGTTTTTCATCGTTGGCCCATGCCACTTCCCATGCTAGTCCGGAATCCAATCAAAATTGGTCAGAATTATGTCCAAACTACTCGGAAATTCCAATCGAATAACTTATCCAGTTATCGTTCCCTTGGTGTGCGGGCCAATTTAAGTGGCCTGTGCGTGTGATGCCTCATCGCGCCAATTGTCTGCGCTTCATGCACCAACAGGACGGCAGACTGGCCAAAAGTTTTTGAAAACAGACATCTTTTCTATCCATTTCCGAATATTTTGCACAAAAGTCCAAATGGTTTTCTCACAGTTCCTAAATACCGAGAACGTGGTGCAGGTTCGAACAGTTTTCTCATTGTCTAACTGGAGCACAGCACAGCACATTCGTGTATGACAAGTACTCTTTGGCATTCTCTAAATTCATGTTATGTTTTGTGTGTGACTTGAATTCGTTTCAGCCGATCGCCAGTAATCCTCGCCGAATACGTCGTGGCACCGGCAGGTTCCAGCATAAAAATGGATAACTGGAGTGATTGAAGATTTTCCATGGAAAATGCTACTGCATGTTTTCGTGTCACAACACGACCTCGATGCACGTGTGCGCATTTGGATAATGGAAGGCGTAGTGTATGTATCCAGCTCTGCTTTAGATCGATCGAGAAAAGCCCAACAAAATTTTGCATTTATAACTTTCGAGTACACACCCGTCCGAAACGGGAACAGTCGTAGTCGTCTTTAGAGAACCCATTCCAGTTGCATCGTGAAATCAGAAACTTGGAGGTCCACATGAATTCGAATACTTGGTGCTACTGATTGTTCCCTTGGCTGGATGCCCGACATATCACGCCTTGTCACCACCGATTCTCACCGAAAGTAATCAACACCGGATCACATAATTGCGGGTGGTCACATTTTTATCACTTTGAAGACCAGAATGTTTAAATTCTACAGTGGCCAGTCACTTTGACGATTGACGGTCCTTCACTGTCATCTGGCTTGTCACCGTGCCTAACCTGTAGTGACTGTGCGACCTTGTTTGGCTCAGTGCCCCTCCTGTGCTGCTTTCTTGATACGTTGATGCCGACAAAGATACACACTCCCTGATCGGCTTCGTGTTAATGTTCGTCAGTTGACTAATTTGTGAAATAGAATCAATCTCCCTACGCCAATTGTAGGCTTTACTTACTACAGCCTGCACGCGAATGAGCTGTGGCCATTTCGACAAAACAAGAATGATTAAAATAGTTCGATTCGCTCTTGCAAACTAAAAGGTTTCTCCCCTGTGTCTGACAGTTAGTGTGCATTCGAGTAGACCGGACGAATCACCAAGGGTGAAACTCCTTTAGCTTCCATCGAATCTCAATTTGGCATCTCATGGTGCTTTAACTTTTGCATAATTTGTTTGCGGTAAAATATGTTTGGTTCTTATCAAAGTCCATTATGGATTGTTGAATACACATTAAATCTATTTTGTTGGTGAAATATTTGAAAAAGATTGGCTGACGTTTGCGTGTGATATCAATCACGGATTTGATTCGTCTGAGCAATCCTAATATGGGCCACGTCTTCAACCTTCAATGACTTTGAAGTTTTCCAAGGAACAATTATATGGTCACTAATACTTCGTCGCTTTTATACCATTTTATTCATTCATCTCCGCTTTATTCATCTCTCTCTACTCGTTAATCGAAACTGAAAATCTAGCAGTGTAATAGTTGGTCGTTTGTCATATACTCTTCTCCTTTCGTTGTGCGAGATTTGACTAATCCCCCAGACAACTCACGTTAGCGTCTGCGTGTTTTCCAACATGTAATATTATCACTCATCGACTACTTTTTATCGGTTCTTCGACGGACGTTTTGTATCAGTGTGCTTTGTTGGAAGCTGAACATTCTTTGTCATGAGAACCGTCATAAGCTCTGGTGACTGTCATTTGACTGTTTTTCCAAAGCGTTTCTGCTTCCCGATGTGCCATACCCTGCCTGAGCTCCTGAAAGCCTAACGTCCAAAGTGATTATACCACTTTCGGTCGCGAAGTGAATGCGAAAAGATCTCTCGTGGTCCATCAAACGTAAACACGGATACAATGCATGAACGAAATCTGGCTTTGCTGTAGTTGCACTGGATCTTCGGTCTAGATCGAGTTATCACCCATCTAATCAGTAATACTGAGTTTCTTCGAACCACATGAACCAAACTTTCTTGTGTAGTTTACATTTGCTAGAAATTCCGTGCATTCTCACGTTTCGCACTCTAGGCATCTCGATGATCAAGTCCCACAACTTTTCGATAGTCCACTATGTTCCCTATTAAATTCACAGTATTTTGGTCCCGCAAATCCAATTTTATTACTGAATATTCCTAAAAGTATTCAATTTTCTTCTTCAATCTTTGCACATTTTACCAGTCTTCGCACCGTAAAGCCGTTCCCCCTTCCAGTATTCCTATCCGTGGACAAAACTTGCACGCGAAAGATTCTCTGGTTTCCGTTACTCTTTAATAGCAAGCGTCACTTCATGGTTAGACTTGAAAGTAGGCCTCTATTCGAAAAGTTTGACGGCTTGTTGTGCGATGCTTGTCTACACTAATCTGAGTTTTTCAACATCCTCCATTGGATGCTGTAGCGCCGTGTCAGACCGATTCAAACAAACAATATATCCGAGGTACTTAGCCTGTCTGGTCAGAAGAAATGTATTCTCGAGTTGCTCTCCCCATTCGTTGACACCGACTTAGGCCCGTTTCGCATCAGCGACTAGTCAAATAGGAAATTACTATTTTTGGCTAATGTCCACAGACCACAGTGTATTATTGGCTGGCATTCAAATTTTGACACATCGATCGAGTCTCGACCAATCCCGAATCGGACTTGCTTTCGGTTGAAGCAGTCCGCTCCCACAGATAATTGGCGTGTGTTTTTCAATCCGCATGATTTGTCATCTTGTCGTACTCGGTTCCCACGATGTTTAGTAATAAGTTTCCACTCTTGCTTTGCCTCGTCGGGTCGTAAGCTCAGATTGGTAAGATTAGCATCATTTTCAAAGCTAATTTGTAGGAAGTATTGTTGAAAGTCGTTTGTTTCGTTCACCGTACCCTGACGATTGGTTTGGTGTTCAACTCCTGATGGCTCACTTCGAGTATCTGATGCCTCCTGTGGGATCTCTGTGTGTGTGTGTGTGTGTGTGCGTGTGTGCGCGTTTGTCCTTCCCCATCACTGGCGTATCGCAACAATTCAGAAATCAGTGCTGATATTAACCGGGAGTCAAATCAGATAACGCAGTGTTCACACATCTTTTGCTAAATACGACATCCAATCTCCTTAACATTTGAATGGCAAAGTGGTTAAGTTGAAGCTTTAGCTGTACCTGTGAGTGATGCTGTTTGACTAGCAGAAACGTGCTTGCCAAGTGACAGAAAGATGGAGGGTGAGCGTGCTGACGTCATGGATAACAAAAAACTTAATGAATCAGGACAAGTTGCCAAGAGATGACTAAAGTCCTCCCATACTATAGATAACTGTAACCGAAATCCAGGTGACGCTCAGCCTTGTGAATCATTGTTACGCGATCATAATCAAATCCTTTTCACTCTTATCGGTATTTGTTTTCCTGTTTTTGTGCTAGTCTGTGCACATCTTTTATGCCACTAAAACCATAACAAGAGACGAAAACAATGAGAGAGAAAGAGAAAAGGAAAAGAAACGTCGGTGTAAAACTCACCGGAAATGTCAGCTCCTTTACACCATCGACTCTCTCTTAGGGTCGTTGTTCTACTCTGTCGGCCAGTCCAGAGTGGACCTGTTTATCTGATAGCGCGACCAGCAAGACAGCAACGTTTTCCCAGACGGGCCGGTATCCGTTTGAGCGGTTCATGTACATTTTCTGGAAGACCTTGTCAAGTCAGTGGAACCTGACAAGAGGCAATGACCGTATATTTTGGCGAGCCGCACTCTCCACGTCAGTGCCACCAGCGACTTTGTTTTTTAGAGAACGCTTGCCAGGCAAAAATTCACCGCACCCTGGACTTTGCCGCTGCATAACCGCGGTTCCTTTTTCAGCCACCCTAAGCTGCTTTGTTGACGTCTAACCGCCGGACTGGTAGCCGTCCCCTTATCAGCAATCTGGAGGTGCTCTCGGTGGCTTATCTCTCTGCCTTAGGTCCCGGCTTCGACTCAAATCCTCGGGACTCCCGTTGGACTACTCCCTATAACCGGTTGAAACATGAAAGTAGATTTCCTGGGCCACAACGTACTTTAACGTTTGTGCTTAATAAATGCGATCTAAACACTAAATCGATGTGGTTTATGACACTCATCTCCTCTTGGCAGCGCACCTAGAGCTCCAGAATAACTCATCATTCGTTGTGTTTTACTTACTCTTCACCGTTAGAAATTTGAAGATTTTTGCTCAGTGATAACTCTGATCCATCTGATGAGGACAGAATAGAATCATGCAATGCGGATCCGTAATTCTCGGTTCATTCTGGGATTGTTAGCAATCCAAGTGTTAGAACTTATCTTTCTCATTGGGATTCATAATCTCGCGCCGATATTAACGTTAACTTTTAAATGAAAGTGATGAGCAGTGGCCAAATAATAATTTTATGTCAAGTAAGCGAATGCGATCAGCTCCATCGTAAGTGTCCCTGTGTGATTTCACAGCCTGAAAAGTTGGGGAGATATTGCACTCCTCATCATCATCAACTGGTGATCACAATCAGGGAAAAAGGTGGTTATTTCTTTCGCGGCTTGGGTTGTCACCCTATCCCTTTGAATGAACCGTGATCCAAATGTACCACGCCGTCAGTTCGTATTACTTTCACTTGAGCACGTGATGTAGTCTGCTGTTTCACTTGAGGAAACGATGGATGCCCGAATACACTTCTGTGCATGTACTTTTTTATGTTCCGATAGACCAAATAGCTTATTAGTTGGGCTCACGTGATACTCACAAAAGTGAAAGCCCTCGGCGAACATTTGTAGTTAGACCACTAGAGTAATCGAGGCATGAGATTATCAGTTGATTTAATTTTTCACCACGAACACCGGGAAGGTGGATCAATTGGTTTGTGAGTCCAAGTCATCATCAATGACAACTACGGGGCAATAGATCGTACAATAGTGATACTAAAAATCTCAGATATTGATTTGGTACTATTGGGTTTCATTGATCCCTTTTAACACCTGCTGTTCGTTACCTACCACATCATCCAATCTTCATCCGGTGCATTGCTTCATCGAGTCCGCGAGCTTGGATTTCGACGAGTAAAGCAAACCTCTGAGCTTTTATTGGCTGGAAGTCGGAAGTTGATCATAGGCTAGGGAAGTAGAAGACTCTCTCGGGCAGGGAACGGGACCAAATGTCGCAAGTTACTATGTGGCTGCTAGCAGTGTGCGTAGATCGACAAGTGAATAGTGTTAGATCATCCAAAGATGACTAAGTTTGAGAATGGTCAGACTATTCCATTCACACGAAAGCATTTCTATTTTTGCAATACTGATGATGGAACGCTTGGTTGGTTCTGGGAGAGGGCATATTTTGACCAGTAAACTATTCTGTTCTGAGGGGGGGGGTTGAACTGGCACTTAAATCGCATTTGGATCTTAGGGAATGTGCACGATTGGTAGGTCCACTTAAAAATTACATGGTGATTCATTTAAAGTTTGTTGTCGCTTAGGCAAGTCTAGTTTTCATGAAAAGAATTTATCATCTATCCGCGCTCTGAATGATTGAAATTAGATTCCAGTTCCAACCCTACAAATACGGGGATGACTAAACAAAATATTACCGAGTACGCATATCTGACGAACGACAATAACCACGAAAACCGATCGTGGACTTCCAAAAAAATGTGGTCCTCCTATTCATTTGCAAAACGTACTGCTGACAACAAATAGGTAAAGTAATTCTCAAAGCCCCGATGAGTGAGATCACGATCTTGGTTTCAGCCAGTCCCAGCCTTTTCATTCGTGGATTGATCGATCAGAATGTTGTATGTGGCACTGTTTTCATATGCACCAATCCACTAGGACCTTGTGTATTTCTGTGTCACTCCAAGTTTCAGGATCACGGTTGCCAATTCGCATCCCTCTCCCAACCCCGTTGTAGTTGGCCCCAGTGTCTATAAGGCATGTCCTTTTCGCCACACTCATGGTTCAAGCGGTGATCATCCAAGGCGGATTAGTTAATTAACTCATGACTGGCTTTTCCTTCATCTTCTTCTTTTTACCCTGTTGGACTTTTTCTTCTGTTTTTTTGTTATATTTCGACATAGAATAAATTCGTTTCTCCTCATTGGTTTAGAGCTTGTGTGGCCGCCGAACGTGGTTCCATAGACACGATCGCCGTGATTTGGTAAGCGTAACTCTCGCCTCCGCGAAATCTAGATTTATCTGACAGTGAGAATCAACGTATTTGGAGTTCCACAGCCCACAATATGCATCCGAGTGAATCGGGTTGGTATACAGCCATTGTGCGTCTAAATTCGAGTCACTCCGCCGACTACAAGGTGTGTTGTATTCATTCTTTGTTGCCCTGTTTCCCAACCCACCATTATTATCCACTTACAAGAGTTATTCCTTGGGGCGAGTATTACCACTGACTTTACTAGATAAATATTGACCATGTATGAGTAATCAAGAGGTCGTTGGGTGTACAAGTATTGCTTGTCAAATACTACCTCACGTTGTCTGGAATCTGTCCCATTTCTACTTCTTTCCCTTGTTCTTCTTTGAGTTATCTTATTCTCTGATTTGTTCTTCCCACACATTTTTTGGTATTTCGCTCAATTCAACCATGCACTGAATCGCATGAAATTAAATACGATTTTCTTCTCTTGTCCTGTCAGTGCTTGTATCGCTTCAAAGCGTGTATCCACGGATCGTATTGCAGTGCTTTGGTAACGTGCATCAATCGTACCTAATCATCCTCGTTCTTAGTGAAAATCAATTAATTTGGAGTTCGCCTTCTGAGCTCCCGACTGATGTGAAATCCACAACTTCCATTTGGCATCAGGTGTTAGTGCCGCTGAACACTGAAGACACAATGAGTGATTACAAGGTTTGTATATATAGATGCGTGTGGGCAGATTTAAAAAATGTGTGCGTGTGTGTGTGCATGTAGCGGTAAAACTTACAGATATGCACAGGCCTTGCTATTTCTTTTGTTCAACGGGCTAGAGGTTTTGTTAACACGTTTAGCTGGTGAAAATATTCTGCTGTTTTTTAGCAAGTTATCAAGTCTTGCGTGTGACCTGAAGGAATGGTTCGAACTAGTAAGCAAGAGAAAAATTCAGTCACCAACACACGTCATGCAATTAACTTCAACTTTAATTCTTCCTTTCGGTTCCCTTTTCCCGTTTGCCGCTTCTCTTTTTCCTTTCTCTCGGTCAAGCCATATCTCTTTTGCTATCAAGTTTTATAGATTTTTATTTCATTCACTCAGATCTTGCGTCGCTTCGAAACGTGTTTCCACGGATCGTATCGCCGTGACATGGTAAGGTCCGACAACACTGATTAATTGTCTTCAACTATTAGTGAAAATCAGTTGATTTGGAACTCGCCTTCCGCATCTCTGGCGGATGTGAAACCTGTGACTGGCGTTTGGCAACAAGCATTAGTCTCTCTGAGTACGGATGATGGGACCAATGATTATAAGGTTCGTATAATCACATGTTTGTAACAGAAATTTCCTGTATGAACACTTCTATCTTTCCTTTATCTGGTGATCTGGGAGAAAGATGTGTCATTGTGAATAGCGTGTTACGCGCTTAGAGCTACAAGGCTTCATTCAGCATGCGTCATCAGCTTGCAATTTGAGAGGTTGAGTAAAAAAAGCTACTCACCTGTTACTCGTCGTCTCGTGTCATACTTGTTAGAGTCATTTCTGACACATCTGACGTGCATATGGGTTAATGCACTCCTATGCATACCTGGTTTTATGCAAATGAGCCTAGTTTATGTCACGCGAGTTTCTTCACAAAAGCCCGAGATGGGGAAAGTTACGCGAACCTGAACGGCCTTGATTGCTATTGTTCTCTCTGTCACTGGTTTGATGCTGCATATTGCAATAGAACTTCCCCTAGTACCTTTGATTTGCTAATTAAACACTGGACTTGCTCGATCATTCACAATATTCATAGTGTGTCCCGTAGCTGCTTGAAGCACCAGAACGTCTAGCCGTTGATATAAGTACTATCTCTTGGGACACGGCTTATTGCGATCGGACTTACCTTTAGAGATTAGGTGTATGCCGCTTCGTTCAACTTCATACTTCTTGTTTCTTTTTTCTTCCATTCTTGGCTGCAGTTCTTCTGTATTAGCAGTGTTTTACAGCCTTTTTCTGGTTTCCCCGTAAAAAAACATTACCCCCCTTGCAACTTGTTTTCACCTCATGCAGTTCGTGTGTGGCCGTTCAACGCGGTTCGGTAAATGAATTCTCTCTAACCTGGTAGGATAACCATCATCATCATCATCACCTATTAACTTATGATTACTTAGCGCAAATACACGTCTTTGGACCACAGACTGGGAACCGATTCTACAGCCAGAAAATGAATGGAGACATATAATGATCCCTCTGAACACTACCCAAGTGGATTACAAGGTATAAATCCAACGAAATTTTTTTCATTCTCCTAATCGGGATTCCTTTGCGGATTTCCTGTTGTTTCTCGATGCCCCGTTTAAATTGTTTTTTTTTTGTAGTTTACGCGCATATCCCGTTTTTAGTCCACCTCCTCATAGATCTACTTCCTACAGCCTCACACCGGAGCGAAATTTAAACTGGTGATAGCAGTAATCCTTTTTCAATCTCTTCCATTCCCAATCCTGGAATGCAAGATGATCCAGACACAGTAATCGAAAATCACCTGCTTGATTGCTGATGCCATCCATGATTTTCGCGATATGCAGACAACAGTGTCATTTCCACGAAGTCGGATTAGTCGTCCTATGCGATTCATAAGTGCGCTTGTTTCGCGTGGAAGATATACGAACATTGTCAATACTTAAGTGTCGTTATCCCGTCAGCACGATTTCAGTTACAAAGAGGTTAACCGAAGGAATTCGGGATCCAGAGCTTGATCCTCGGTGCAAGTACTATATTCGATAAAGTCACGTTGGCTGAAATGTTTCGTACGCATACCCATAGATGAACTTCCTCGATATGCAAGATGTCCGGTAGTAATTGGAAGGGCGGTCATGGTGGTTAGTCTTTGGAATGACAAAAGAACGAAAATCCTAACTCGTGGGCTGGGGCCGACTGAAGGAGTTAAACTCTCGGTCCAGGGTCAAGAAGATCCTGTGACAGCTGATCGACTATTCCCAAACACGGAATAATGTATATATATTTCTCACCAGAATCGAATCTGTAGCGTCAGGAGTATGCATGGAATCTCTTCATCGAAGAGTCCACAGAAGAACCGCAACTGTAATTCGTTGATAATTCTTTGTCAGTTGGGCTGAGCCAACCTTAGGAACGAGGGCAGAATGCCCCAGAATATGCATATGTATATAAAGAAGCAGCAAGTAGTATCTGGATGCGAGAGCAAAATGTGCCCGGAAGCACACAACCGGTTTATATATATATATATATATATATATATATATATATATATATATATATATATATAATGATAGCAGGTTAGAGAATGATGTTCTCTCTCGTTACTCAGTTTCAACAGGATGGCTCTGATGTGTTCGCTGAGCTGGGCAATTTGATTTGGAGGATAGCGGATCCATATAATTCTAGCATAACTTCTGAATGAACTGAAAAATTGTGTACTATCTCGTGCTATCTGTTTACTTTTGGTTAAAATGGGGTAGATGAAGAATCAGTTCAGCTTCATCCTATCGATGCCCAGCTCCATTGCATCCTGCTTTCATTCGGGTGGTTTGTTTTCATTTCGCATTGCTGTTACCGGAACTAAGCCCAATGCTGCCAATTCCAACAACTCAGTTTATTCCTTTCAGAGCAAAAAGTGTCCGTAAGACCCATCTCCGTTATGTGTTACACACACGCGAGGATCAATAATTAACTGCTAGATACGTACTTGATGCCAGCATGATAAAAGATGAACTTGAAGTAACCGCTCACAGCAATCAATGGTAATAATGTCGGAGCAAAAGGTAAGATATCAAGGCTAGCTCGTAAATGTTAGGTGGTGTATCGCGATTCAATATCTTCTATCTGTCGGTTGTGCTGAGCCTATCGATAACTTCCGCTGTTCTGCATTACTGCCGGTTCTGGTTAGATCGAGTGGAAGTGACGAAAGCAAATGAAGTTCTTGGGATCAGCGGCACACGAAGAATCCATGATTCAGATTAATGCTAAGGATTTTTCAATCTACGGAACATCGTGACATATTTGGCCTTCACTGCATTGTTCTCTTGGTTTCTCTTTTTTTCGTATAAAGTGAAATACTCGATAATGGGCAGATCCCATGGTCAAATGACACACGGTAATGTAAATGTAAATGTAAGAGAACGTTGACGTAAAAGTCAGTTTATTAATCCTGCCTTTGAAAAGAGAAAGATTATAAGTGGACGGGAATACACAAAGTAGAAAAGTATCCTAGTATTTGGATTTCCGCGGGAAAAATGAAGATTAAAAGAAAAAACACGAAACCTAGTAAAATAAACTTAATAAGGGTGACCAGTTGCCTGTGTTCGCGAAGAGCGAGAATAGGTTGCAAAAAGGGGAATTGTAATTGCCAGCTCTGAATGACAAAATCCAAAATAATATCATTATAAAAGGGATATCGAAGCGACTGTCGAAGGTGACCTAGTGACTGCAAAGATGTCAAGGAAACGTCGTCGACCTGCCAGTTAGATAACCTTCCGTTGTACCCGATCAATTAAGAAGCGTAAAGTAAATGCAGTCCCACGTCACAATGACCGCAGTACTCAAATACGGGATGCACTTATGCTATATACAATAGAGGGAAGTGAGTCGGAATAGTGAAAAGCCTGGCCGATAATAGGATGCCAACTTTATATGCTGCCCAAGATGGCGGTTGAGATATGAAGGAGAACTAGCATAATGAAGAACTAATGGATATCCCGAGAAAAGAAATAGTTTGTGGAACTCAAAATGTTGGGAGAATTAATGACACTTTAAGGAAACATTTTGGAAGCATTAAATGTAACAGGACTGTTGGAGTCCAAGGAAGAGATGCATTCCAGATCGGAGTTTGGAGATACTCCGGGGCCACAACGGTCGCGATCGACGTTGGTGTTTGCATTGGCATGGAGTGCGGTAAGAAAGATATCATTGAAGAGTGACGTCATGGGTAAAATAATGGATTGGGCCTGAGGTAGTGGACAGGTCAATAATATATAGGAGAAACAGGGTGGGCTCAAGTACTGCACCCTGGGAAACTCAGCATTTTTCAGAAAATAGTTGGGACAGGGCCCCATCAACTCGGACGGAAATGGTTCGTCTATTGAGAAACCTAGTGTACACGAAACTAGATCCTGGGAGAATCCGCATGTAGAAAATTCCGTCATAATACCTTCATGCTAAACTCGGTCGAAAACTGTACAGACTTCTAGCGAAACTGGATGTATTTCTCCGTGGTTGTCGAGTGTGAAACGAGAACAAGTAAGTCACCGATTGATCGACGAGATCAGAATCCAGAGTGACGGCTTTTACTGAGAATTACGTTAAAACTAGTCAAAACGTTCTCGATTGGATCATTCAAATCTCGCTCATAGGTTTGGAACGTGATCCTTCTTGCATGGGCATATTAGCACGTCCACACAGGAAGGTGCCTTGGTCGTTTGTGCAGTGAATTTGATGTACGGCCATAAACTTACAAGTGTTTTCAAAATAAATACGTGTTCCTCTCTTATTTTGGTAATTGAGAAATAAGATGAAAGTTAATATGATCTTTCCTGTGATATGACTGACAGGATAGACCGGTGTTTCGATGCTGGGAATGTTGTCTTAGTTCGTCGGGGCCGAATAGTGGAGGTGATGTGACACTCAGGAGTAAATCAATCGGTAATGGACAAAAACTGTGTGAATAAAGCCATTCTATGTTGACAGTCTGGCGTTATTCGTTTGTAGCAGATCCAGTATTGACGTTATTCAGTTCACCTGAGCTCCAGATCAGTGAACGAATCGCTGTCCTTGCCCATCCAAAATTTTGTTTTGGGCATATCGGTGTGCCATGCAACTGCTCTCTCTCTCTCTCTCTCTCTCTCTCTCTCTCTCTTACTTCCCTCTTTATCTACCCATTTGTATTCTTCTTTCCTCTTGGGGCTTGTGTTCTTGTAAAACGTTCGCAATTTAGGCTGTTTTCTAAGCTTTTTTTTCCTTCCCGTCTACGCGTAAAAATGCAGATCCTGCAAATCCAGTTCACAAGTCTCCGAAAACGATGAATTTGCCGTAGTTTGGTAGGTATTCCATTTGTTTCTTGACTCTCACGACTTCTGACAATCTAAGCAAAAACAAACGTTTGTGGACATCGGCGCTATCTAGTTCTTTGACCACTGAGAAGTCATCGCAGAGTGATTGGCAAGTGGGGCTGATTGACCTGGACACATCGACTACATCAGATTATAAGGTTCGTTCTGATTTCCTGGGGTCCATTGTGCGCAACGACGTTCACAATTTATTTGTGTTATTGCACCACCCAGCTCTAAATCATTGTTTCTTTTGATTAATTCGCATTTCGAGACTGATCACTTTTATACTTAGTGTACCCATCACAAAGTTCGATCGTGTAAACTCTTCACAAGCTCTCGTGTTACAATTATGTTGAATTTTGATAACCGTATTCCCATACCCGTACAGCGTTTATTGGTACACTGTCCGTGAGTTCAGAAGCGTGAATAAACCTGCGAATGATTGCTAATTTGAGTAAAAGTCCACTGTCCGATGATTCGGATCCCACATCGTTCTCACGAGAGAAAACCACGTTTTCCATAAAGTATCGGTGGAAATCAATGATTCCTTAGATTTATATTGTTACTGTCTTTTGCCGCAGTGGTTTAATTTCAAATCTTGTTCCCAACGAAGTTTTTACAGTATTTTTCGTCATTTAAGAACCAAACATCACAATGAGTCAACTCTGATTGCTACTAAAGAACCCTGAACTGCGTGAAATATTGCAGTTTCCCTCGTCAATGATCCCATCTGGACAATTTAGAAACTTTATATTTTGTCTTCTCTTCATCCCATTTTCCTGATCCACATTTCCAGGGCAACCGCAAATGCTAATTGACTGAGTAGAAAGTCACGCCCTGAACCAACTGCTTTTTGCGACACTGCACGCATGCCAGCACAAGGAAGAGTGCTGAAAATCAGTCACCTGCCATGTCCTTTTTCCATGAATAGCCGTTGACCAGAAAACAAATTCTCGTATTTGTAGAAACCTATTTGGGTATGCTTCTACTGAGTTCAAAATCCACCGTCTGCCACTATCAAATACAATTGCGGCCGTTAGCTTTGTGGTTCCCCTCTGGGATCGTAGTTCAGCCAACGATCAAATGCTCTGTATGTGCGAATACATCGAGATCGATTTCTGTCCCCGAAATTCTTCCCTATTGTCGTCATTCAAATCTCTCAAATAATCTCTCTTTTTTTGACACGTCGGTCAGCCAATGCAGGTCAAACCCTAGCGATCACATATACGTTGGCGTGAACTAGTCTCGTATGAAATGCTCGTTTGTGAGCTCACAATGACGGTTTCGTTTTTTTGGATCACATCCAAGAAATGTTCATGTTGATATATTTTCTTCCCGGAGCGTTCTAGTCACTAAATCACAGCAACATGCAGGTTTTCTGCATGCTCTAATATTATGGGAAAGTCCGAAGTCTCTTTTGATAATAAATCAAAAATGTGTTTCAGTTAGTCCTAAGGTAGGCGAGTAGATACTGGAACTTTTGCGATCTCCGTTAACTTTAGTGGTTTTCAAGCCACATCCGAATTGTCCAGCTTTGTTTCTCAGCTTCGGAATTTACATAACCAGATCACTCTCGGCGTGACGCCAACCCGCTCGTGCTGGTTGATCAGTTAACATTAACCTGTCTTCCCTTATGACGGTCGCTGTTTAGTTGATACTGGCTTTCCATGGTTCATTCGGTTTCATAATTTTCTGTTATCCGCTGTCTTATCGCGTATCAGCTTCATGCAAAGTTTGGTTTCCGATGACTGCATGGTTCCAATCGGATTCCACTAAGCCTGAAATACATACTCTTAGAAATATCATTTCGATATCGTCATAGGCAACTCAGCGAGGTCGTCTGCAGCTCTTCTTCGATGGTATTTTCCTATCTTTCTGGTTCTTGTGATTCTTCAGTCTTCGTCCTGTTCAGTATTGGTCAACCAAACTGTTTCGCAAACAGTCTGATTTTGAATCATTCTAAACTTTCATCTTTATTGTACCTAGCTCGTGTGTATCCATTCAACGAGGTTTCGATGGTATCACATCGACCACATGGTAGGTTTCTATGGCCGCTGTTTTCGGTCTCAAACTGACCCATTTTAAATTTGACAGTGATAACAAAGACTTGTTTCGAACGTCCGAAATCAGTTCGAATTGGCAAACAAAACTGGTTGACTTGTCCGAAACTTCATCTGACTACAAGGTATGTAGTTCGTAATGCCACCTACATTCACGTTTAATTCTTTTACTACACCCTATTTGGATGTGTACGATAGTAACCGTTAGTGTAAGCTCTCGTGCACCGGCACATGGTTGCAACATGATAATCACTGGCATGTGGTTTTGGTGTATGCTTTGCTCTTCCGATTCAATAGCGGATAATCGGAGTGCTTACTTTTGTAAAATACAAGTTATCAAATTTTCATTTTCATATCCGATAGCCTTAACTGACCGTATATGCCCAAAATGAGGTCCGAAAAATTGTAAACTATTTTTTTTCCAACGAGTCTGTTTTGTTGGATTAACTCCTTGGTCCACTACTTCGACAACCATGTGCATAGTAGTTGTTGTCCGACATCCACCGGAATGTTCAACCACGTTACTTGTTCGTTAATGCCACGCGAGCTGTGCCGAGGTGGTCATTGTGTGGCAAGCAAGTATTGCATATCCACTCCTCATCTGGTGAACAATAACGAGTTTCTCTGTGATCGGCATATGACATTCTCGTCTCAAATAGCTGGTTAATTGTATAGCACACTAGTTCCACCGGTCCTACTTTATCATCAGAGACGTTCATCGACATCTTACGTATAATGAGCACTTTTGGGTTCTAAACCGTGTCTACCACTACTTGCTGATAGCGATAATGACGGTACAGTTTGCCGGAACAACCAAAAACAGATTTGGAACTGTTCCCAATCAAACGGTGAACCAGTTGTCCGACTTTTGTGGATAGTTGAGTGAATTTTCGAATTCGCGAAACAAAGTGGCCGTGTTTCCTCCAGCCAAACCCCTCCCCCTCATCTTCAGGCGCGTCAAATAATAGTCATTTAGTGACCAGAAAAATAAGCTGTTTGTGCGAAACTGCAATCGATTGTTCGATCACGATCCAGTCCCGGTCGTAGTTTTCTGGCTGCGTAGACTGATTTATTTGAAGCGTAGAATCTACTCCCCTCACGCTGTTTCGTTTTTTCCTCACCCCTTTATTTTCCTCACCCGAAGTTCCGAGACCAGAAATTAAACATTTGATTGTATAACAAATCTTTCCTTGTTGCAGGCCATCCAAATAGCCAATTATTTTTAGCCTTTAACGATGACGATGGTGGTGATGATGGTGTAGTTTGCCGGCCGAATACAATTGATATTCGAGGATTCAAAGTTCCTGCCGTTGGAAAACGCATATCATGATATCTTTTTGTTTTGTTTTTGTTCTCCTGGGTTGACCTCGACCAGGTCGTTTTTTATCCGCCATAAACATTCAGTCGAGCGTTGGAAACTGAAAATTGAACACCATGCAGCTGTTGTGATCTGTTTCGAATCCTCAACCACCACAAAGTTGTAATGTGAATCAAGTGGGGATCATCTAATCCAAATATCCTGGTGACGATTGTGTTCGGATTGCGATACAGCAGTTTGGGTTCGAGTTGTAATGTCTGCATGTATGTGTGTGTATGCCCAGTCTTCAAACTTTTTTCAAGGAATAAGACAGTTGTATGGTGCTTCGTTGAATGTTGAAATCAAAGCCAATTTCTGTCCCAGTCAGGGTTGTATTGGTCAAACATTATCCATTGTGACACACCTTAGAACATGGGCACATATTCTGTAGGCACAATAACTCTGTCATCCTTAATCTGAGAAGGACGTTCGACTCAGTCGATCATGCAGTTCTCTGGCGATGCTTTTCATTGAAAGCTGTGCCAGAGAGATTCATCTCACTTTACTAAATTCCTACATGCGAGTATCCGAAGCTGGTGTCGTGATTACAGCCATCTTTCACCCGAATTTCCCGCAAGAGGTGATGTTCGTCACGACTGCCTACTTTCACCCTTTCTTTTTAAATTTGCTATCGAGATAATCATGGAAATAGTCCTGTACTCTGGTCAGAATGATGGCATTGATATTTGCTCAGACACAGACCCGTGTGACTCTTAATATGCAGACGACGTCGTTCTTTTGAGTGAGGAACTGAGTAATTTGCAAGTCTTTCTTGACCGACAGAGCGATAATTCAGGTATGTTTAGCATGTCTTTATTCTCCTTCGAGGTGTGAAATCCTGTCGCAGGATTGGATTTGTTTGAGGCCAAAATTCGTCCTTGTAAGGAGCAACTGAATTAGGTGGATAGATTTGCTTATTTAGGTAGTTGTATCTCACCTGGTGGTCACATGTCGGGTGGAATGTCTTCACACATACAGAAAGCTTGATTGTCATACACTAATTTGAGGCATCTGTGGCGTTGGCATGATGTCCGTTGTTGGTCAGAAGTCTATTGTACGCAGCGGTAGTGAGATTGGTATTGCTCTACGGCTCCGAAACATGGCCGTTGAAGGCAAATTTGCGAAGACTTTTGGTGTTTGAATAGCGTTGTCTTCGTAGTATTGGTAGAATATGGTGGGAGAATTTTTTTGAGTAACGCAGAAGTTATGCATAATGTACTGGGTCCTAGAGTCCATTCTTTAAAACAGACACTTACTCGGAATAGGTTGAGGTTCTTGGAACTTCTCATGCACTTGCTCATAAGATGACTGTCTCGTTATACGCTGCTGTCCGAGGCAAGTGATGCTTGGAAGATGGTTCAGGGTGGCCAGTGGATTACGTGATAAGATGTAAAACCCCTAACCACGGGTTTGACTCGTTTAAATGAATTTAGTCTACCAGTTCGTGGTCCACGAGATCCTGCAAATCAATAGTTTGAGATGATAGGTGATATGGCTCAGTGCTGTAGTCCGTGGTGTTCTTGCATCGCTTCTACATAGTTCTTCACCAATTTCCTAGCCATTGATCTTTCTCGTTCTTCTTTAAGTAGTTGATGGTGACCAAAATCGGGGCACTAAAGCCAAGTTGATGGTTTCAACGATTTTGAATATTTGTGTGTTTTGTAGCTCAGGTTGAGAGTTTACGGAGTGTTGTAATGACCGAGCTTGGCTTTTCGATCGCAAATTAAGCCAACAGGCACGTTGTACTGTCTGCTAAAACCACGAGAATCAAATGGAGCTGGATACAGTACCAAATATTCGATGTATTCAAATCACGAAAACCCATTGTAAAGTATCTGAGTTTTCCACAGAATTCAGCCTTAAGTTCAGAATCATGATGGTAGAGGCTATCTGATGAAGTTTGAAGGTGACGTTTTTCAAGTCAGGAATAAATGGAATGGTTAATATCGATTCACTGAAATCAGAAACAAGTTCGAAGTTCCCAAGGTCACAGCGGTAAATTTGGCGAACTTTTCCAATTCTTTGTCATCTCAGTGAGCATTCTTCAAGGTCATTATTAAAATCAGCCACATCGTCAATGTAGTGTTCCAAATAGATCTCGGTGTTGGTTTTACTGTGTTACTAATGATGCTGACTGATGCGCTTGTTCAGCTCCGGTTTACGCTGGTTCTTCTGCTCCTATACGATGGAGTCGGCCAATCAACCGTTTGGGGGGTCACTGTCTTAGTACATGCTACACTGAATTAATAACGCTGCTGGTTCAAGGTTGTATCCAGAGTAACTTTTCAATGTTTATTTACTCCGGAAGTCAAGGTCCACTTTTTGAGGCGGAAATGATATACATGCAACTGAACAGAGGGATCATTGCCCTACGCACTGCTGGTGGTGAAAGATTTGTGATCTAAGCTTCAAGCTCGGCGATCACAAAGCTTTATGCCCCTCCCCAACTGTCGTTTTTGCATAATGTGGAACCTCATAGTATCTCCGATTAGCTAGTCGCTCTTATTCCCAGTTTTCTTACGTACCTTTCCTTTATTGTCAAAGCGAGTCCCTAATCCCCTACCCATCTCCATTCTTCAGTGAAGTTCCCCAAGGATCAGTAACTGGCTCTATTGTACCTGTCATATATATATATATATATATGCGATCTTGTAATGTCCACTTTAGCGATCGTAAAACTTTGTCAAAAGTTATTTGTTGTAGAAACACCGGTATAATAAAGTACACAATGAAACCTAAACCACTAAAACTTAATTTTATTGGTTGATTTACACTTTAGTGTTTAGAAGCCCAGGCGTTCAATAATTTAGATGGCTGTTATCGTGGTATCTGAGTTCGCACTCGCTGTCTAACGATAGTTTTCAGTTACTGGCTGTCCGAGTGATCTAGTACTTTTGATTTAGTATTCAAAGGAGTTGTGGATTCTCATGAACAGCCGTGACAACAATGTCGCTCTGTTTAGGATGCTGTTCCCACAAACTGAGTGTGAAGCGCTCCCGCACGATCGGATAGACCTGAAGCTGAAACTTGTTCTCGCGCAGTAACAGTGATGTGAAACGTATAAGTCTTCTTATTTGGTAGTTTATATCTTACTAAATGGTTGTATATCTCACCAACTTTCCCCCGCTCCTAAATTGTTTGATTCCTATGCTTATTAGGATCACACCTATTTATCCTATAAGAACCGTGCTTCAATAATTTGTAGTAAAGAAGTTAAATAGCGTACAAAATAATACTTCGTAATTTCACAACTGGAGACTATGATAAACTACGACTATTCGTAGCGTACTGCTTATCAGTTGGTTGGCGAATATTACAAATATATAATGAGCGTTTTTTGAGGCGCTTTACAAACGGGGAATTTCGAAGTTCTGCATCGGCAAAATTGTGCTTCTAAACTGACCCCGCAGGTTTTCAGGTGAATTCGTCACTTTGATGACTATCGACGAGAAGTTGCCTCGCCGACATTCTTTTTCCGATTTTTCGTCTAATGAGCATGTGTTTTCATCTCGGGTGGTTGGACTTGCTATTCTCTGCAAGTATTGTCTTCTCTTCCGGAAATTTCGTTCATCGTCCACTGCTGAACTAGGATCCGTGATCTCGTACTTGTCCTGCTGAATTCATGTTCCCAAACTGCCATCGACTTTTGGTGTTTCAGCAAAGAAGCGCATAGATATACCTATATCCTACATTCAATCAGGCTGTTGGATGTTGTTCCTTCTGAGTTAATCGTTTTCATCAGTAGTGATACTCGCAGCCGAACGTGTAGCAAGCTGAATGTGAACGACTCCACCTACGCAACACATTTTGTCTGAATACCAGCGCCAAACCGTGCCAGGTGGTAACCATCCGACGACGCGACAAAACCGAATTACTCACCTGCATGAGACACAGAGCAGCTTGTTTAGACCACATGACAAGAAATTCGAAGTTTGCTTCCGAACTTATATAACAGGCTCTACACGAGTCTCGCACTTTAGTTATGAGATCATTTTTCCGACCTGTGGCTATTGAGTGATTTGTCCTCATCTGTGCAGAAGGCCTGATCAGATACTATTAGGTTAATATATCTGTGGCGTCGGTGTGATATCCGATTACCTACCAAAAAGTCGAATGCACATTGTAACAGTTAGATAGCCTCCTGAAACAACGGCAATGCGACGGGAGGTATGCAAAAACTTTCAATGTTTAAGTGCTAGCGCCTTTGCAGTACTACAGGAATATGGTGGAGGAATTTTATCAACTATCCGCGAGCTTGATCATAGGAAATCGGCTCTCGAGTTTTATCTCCGCACTGAATTCGAGAAGATCAAGGTGTTTGGTTCATGTGACACGCATACCCACAGGAAAAGTCTTTCGGTGTACTGTGTCATCCGAGTTTGGGTGACGGATCAAGACGGGAAAATATATGTAAATCTTACCGAGTAGGACGAGTTAGACTTCAGTGTTGGGATCCTCTTGTAGGATAATCGGGTGCAATAAGTGCTGCAGGTATTGTTGTTTTTGCATTCATGATCCTATCTATTCTGTGTAGTTCTCCAAACCATTACTTCAGCTTCTGTTATTCTTTATTTGTCTTTTATTTCACTTTTAGGTGATCTTTAATGCGAGGTGACATATAATACCGGAATAGATCCTTGTTAAAGTATAAGTTGTCTAAAAGGAAGCTGAGATTGCACCCACCCCCTACACACGCACACACATTTGATCATCTGTATTGCTAAGGTGTTTATTTGCCGCAACCTATCGTTAAGACTGGTCATTCGAAATAAATGGCTTTATGGTCCAGTCATCCTTTCACTGGAATTCAGCAACTGCTCTACTGTTTTCGTTCTCAGATTTTCGATCCATGCTTTCTTAATCAACTTACGAATTAACCACCAAGTTATTGATCAATTTGCTGAGCATTATAATTTCCATGAACTCTAAGACACGCTCAACAGCCCCCGGGGGCACCTCCTCCGCCACTGCCGAGCCAACTTCGTCCTATACAGAACTCTTATTGTCTTTTTCACTTATTATTTTTTTAATCCCCATGCTGAGTATTTAATGATTCTTGGCTGTTTTAGGGCTCACTTGTATTCCAGTGAGGATTGGGACAGTGGTTTTAAGTGAAATGATAGTTAGTCCACCTTGTATTTAACTAACGAACTAACTATCACTTAGCCCCGAATACTAACCTTATTTTTTATTGCATACACCGTGCACGAGTGTAGTGAAAAGAGCACGCTGGATAGGCGCTAAGGCCTACCACACGAGAGAGAACGGCAACCACGACCCCGAAGCATGGAGTGGCATAAAACCACGTAAGGTCTCAGTAGATTGGGTAACGAGCCGGGCGACAGCGAGTTGCCGTCCACCACCAAACTGACCGGCGGGTCTTTACTCCATTGCATCGTGTTATGGGACTAGTAAAATGGGAGTATTAGGTCATATTTTTCGTCTTTTTCATATTCTCTTGGGCCCTAGTATAAGTGTACCAGACGCCGGGAACTTGTCATCTGCGTGTGCGACCTTCGTTAACCTCGAATTTCCTCACAGTTAGGCCAGCTGATACACTCTACATTGCTAAATCCACCGGGGCCACTCTTGTGCGTGTTTGTTCCCCCGTACGTTGACCAACATTTCTTCCCAGTTGCTTTGAACACTGTGGGGTAATCGTCTTTCTATGTGGTTATTCCACTGAGATGTTTGTATTCATCCTGTATATATTTAATTGTCTATCTGAGTTTTTGAGATCCTATGTAGTTCTATGACACTTCGAAATTCGGGATCATGGTTGCTGATCCCCTTACTGCTGTAGACTATGAAGTGCACCTCCCACTGAGCCCATGTTTCATATTTTTGATTAAAAAACACGGATTTGTTGAGAATCTTCTGACTACTATTGCACTTTTACATTGAATGCAACTGACTTTGCTAACCTAGCCAGTTGTTATTCCTAAAATCGTCTCAACAGACGTTTCTCTTATAAACACATTTGCCACACACACACACACACACACTTTCCCTTGCCCTAAAAAAAGACTCAGCATCCACAATTTGGTAGGTGCGTCCTGTGTTTTGGTTTGACTAATGAAACTGTAAATCAATTACAGTTTTTGATCGCGGCTCAATCTCGTGAACATTCACGACCCGTTCGGGTTAGTTAGATCAGGAATACATGGAAAGGGAAGAAGAACAGAGTGTGGATTGCATTAAACAGTGGACACTAATTTCGGTCCGTTTGTCCCGTGTATACAAGAACAAGCATAAAGATTGATTCTACACAATCATATGGTTGTGGACAACAAACCACCATCCTCATTCCAATGGTTGTGCCTAGTTGAGAAGCAAATGCGTAACGCTTAAAATCAATCCATTCTGTGAATGTGATTATTCTTGTGCTGATGACATTTCTAAAGGGGAACGGGATGTATGAAAGATCTGTTTGTTGTTTGTTGACTTTCTTCGATACATTTTGGCTATTCTTTCCTGAATCTTACTCTCTTCCACGTTTGTCTGCTTCATGCGTATTTGTTGATCTGTGTAACACTTTAACTTCCTCAGACTGCCGTTTCAATTGTAGATCTTGTAAACAATCGGAAGACCCTAGAACGCACAAAATCGGTCTCTTCTGGTGCGTTTCTAACCGTTCGGTTCTTCAATGAACTGATTAATAACTAATCTTTGGATTGTTGTTCTTATAGTGAAAACGAACCGCTTTGGCGATCCGTAGACTATGTGCGTTCATTTCATGCAATTCCCGTCCCATGGAGTCCTGTGACTGTTGATCTGCCCGCCAGTGGTAATGATTTCAAGGTACTTACTGTAGTTGCTTGCGGATGCACTTTCTGAATTTTTTATCGCCATACCACGCCACTCGTGACCTATCACCCAATTTATCACTAAGGTTGGACGTTTTCTCGCATGATCTCTTTCTTTTCGTCCTCCATTGTTCTCTTCCACTCCTACACGTAAAGACCCGTGATATTTTGATGGATTATTTACAGGTCTTATCAGCTTTGCAGACTTCATTGATTCGGTCTGAAAACTTCAGGCGAATTTCGGTCTGCGTTAGGCCTGCGGTGATGACAACTAATTACCGCGCAATAAATGAAATGCGAGACTGTATCACATAGATAGGGCACCATGGGAAAACAAGGGCACATTAGTAACAAATGCATATCGCCACCAGGTTTAACACAGTCCCGCATTTGCCCGGTTACTCCATCTGGATCGGGTTGCACACGTTTCTGCTGGTATCCGGGCCATCCACTATAGATCTTCAGGTTTAACCATTGCAGGCGTCCCTAATCGTCTAGGCAAACAAACTTACGTTGTCTCCGAAAGCCGCCAATCAAGCAAGACGTCTTAAACCAAGTAAAAGGATGCGTCTTTGTGTGCGCGTTTGCACCCTAACCGTTTGGTGTGCACACATCCAAGCCACAGGCGTTGATCTGAATCGAAATGATGGGTTGAGTGCATGTTTCGGTGCGCTCATATGCATCTGCTAGGAAATTGCTCCTTTCCGTGAGTGTCGATTCTCTTTTCAGAAAGACAGGAGATCGACGGCGTTGAGGACAGGAAATAAGCGCGATCGATCAAATATGATCACTTCCGCCGGTACCTGCATTTTCCAGTGT
This sequence comes from Fasciolopsis buskii, assembly GCA_008360955.1. NCBI lineage: Eukaryota > Metazoa > Platyhelminthes > Trematoda > Plagiorchiida > Fasciolidae > Fasciolopsis > Fasciolopsis buskii. The sequence continues at coordinate 126,788 of LUCM01008411.1, forward strand.
TTGAATTACAATGTAACTAAGTGTAATTCGTTTGGTTTTTCTTGCCATTTTCCTAGTAGAAGTGGAAGTTTACTGGTTCATCTATAGAAAAACTTGAGTGTATGACGTTTCAATGCGATGCCTAGAGTTGTTGACAGTGTAAGCTGCTAAATAACAGTTTAGGGGTGCCCAGGCCATGTAAGGTGTCTGATTTCTATGCTTTTAGTTGTAGACAACATTGGCCAGATTCTAGCCTGTTCGCCCTGGTGGTTGTTCGTTTTTCGCTTTCCATCGCATGATCAGCATACGTTACGAGTGCAGAACTAGAGAGGACAGTCCCTCTGTCTAATTGGGCTATTCTCATCAGTACAGAATATCGTAAGAATTCCTACTGGTCGAATTAATTGACCTGGTTGCATATGTCTTCATTGTCTCTCTGTAGCTCAACAGAAAAAGTTTACATACTTATTGTGGTGTGCATTTCGAGCGATGATTGCCGGTCATTCAGCCCATGCGAAACCAAATTTTAAAACTGACCGTATTTGCATCCAGAACAATAAATTCGGGGAAACATGCGCGGTGTGTTGTTTCTTCTTAATTCTTTGTCCCATATATTCCCCGAATTTATCCTTCTACCTTTTCTTCCTCGCTTAACGTCTAGCTTCCTAATCTTCTTTGTGCGGAGCGTATTCCCATGTTCACTGAAGTGCCTTATGTCCCATCTTTTAGCTCTTGTCGACAGTCGAAAGACCCGGAAACTCACGAGATCGGTGTTTTCTGGTGCGTTTTCACTCGCCTATTCTTCATTGAGCTGATGACTAACCTTTGATATATTATAATTGTAGTGGTAATGAGCCACTTTGGCGATCCACAGATCTATTACATAAAGCCGATCACCATCTCAACGAGTGGGTTGCTGTCGCTATTGACTTACCGTCCCGGGATACCGATTTCAAGGTATACACAGTAGTTGCTGGTTCATTGCTTGCCAAACCTAAATGTCCACTATCCCAATTGTTAACTGATTTTCACGATTGCCATTTTGTATGGTCTTTCATTTTAATTTCCGCCCGGAGAACTCATCCTCATTCATTTTGTTTTTGTTTGACTAACTACACTCAACCCTTGGCTTTTCATCTGCTCTCATCAGGCCGATCGATTAGTTTTTTTTGTATTGTTTGCTACTAATAACCATACTTGTCGTTTGACTCATTTCTCATCACTCAGTATGTAACAATAATCCTAACTGTACATTCACATCGATTCAGCAATTTTAGAAACTTAAGATTCACATTTGTGTAAAGATAGACGTTCATGTTTTATACCCGTGGAAACAAATTCAGAAATAATACGTATTCATACAATGATTTAGAAAATCACCTCGGATTTCCTGTCCCTACAGTTGTAGGACGAAAGTACTTAGCTTTGAACTGCCTCACATTAGGCAATCATTATTTTCTTGCTTATAAACCCCTTGTCCCTCATTTTTTCCTCCTGTCTCACCAGGGCATCAGTCTGTTGTTCTGTAATCCTATATATTGCGTCTTAGGCCTGATGTTCCGCTCGTTCACATTCATCTTGAGTCTTGATACTTTGGCACAATACGGTATCGACATGTTGGGTCCTCGTAACCCTTGTGATTTCAATGCGATGCTCCGGTTTCAGCTGTTGTCTCTCAACAGCTCGTGATTGCAATCAAAATAAACAAGATTCAAGTATGCCACTAACCGGACCACGTAACCATATCACTAAACGATTTCAGTTGTTCAGTTTTCTATTCTGATGCCCTGATCACATGTACCCATTTCCTGATCGCTAGCTGTCTTGGAGAATAGGGTCCATTCAATGAATTTCTGTTTGCGACCATGTCTACGTACCTCGTGCCTCGATCATCTTAGTCTGTTCCGTCTAAGCGCGATTGCTTCGTTTACGAGCCACTGGATTCAAATACCTTGCCTATTCTCAGTATTGTAGCTTGACTATAAAAGGTCATAAAACTTCTCTTCAACTGCGGATCAATGCATCTGTCCGGCATTTAGGCTCCAAATAAGTTCAGGTTTATTTTTGACAAAAACACTTGTGATTTCATGTTATCCAGACCTAGGGACATCAACGTTCGACGTAGTTAGTTGTTTCCATTGCAACTGGTGAAACGTTGGTAATCATTCACGTGAAACTATGAAAGCAAACACAGATCTGTTAGATTTTATGCATTTTCCTCATTGTTTAGAATGCTTAATGGTGTTTCATTCATTACCTTGTGTTATCTTTCTCTCTCCCGGTTTCTGCCTTGGTGTTCTTCTGCCCCGTCTGATGTGATACACTGTCCTCATTGACAGTTGATTTTGGAAGGCACTATTCCTGCCGGTTATCCTGACGCTCGGATTTGTGTGGATAATATTACCTCGTACACGGAACCATGCAGCGGTAAGTCGAGTTTTTTTTTTCTCTAACCGCGTGTGGCTCCGAACACTATGGTGTAGCTTGTTTCATGCGTGAATGGTATCGAGTAGTAATAATTGGATTCTACACTTTTTCCACCATGTTGACCATGTCCTGATTGCCTTCGCACATCGTCATGCGATCCATGTGGATCGATAAAGTTCCGCCGAGCACTTTACAAATAACGTGTCTCGCCAGGCAAGGGTTCCTACTCGTTCACTTTTACATAAGCAAACAGATAGAATACGCATTTAAATAACAAACAAATTCGTTTTCATTGCTTACCTTGTTCGCAAGACAATCAATTTGATAATGCGCTGTCTCACGTCAACTTGCATTAAATTTCCGATACAGTGTGATGAAATGCGATCATCATTCAACTATCCTGCGTCTTTTGGAAAAGCAAGGAGTGAATGCTTCATAACATGGTTATTGCGGGAGGACCAGAACGATGAACACTGCAGATCGAATAATGGTTTTATGCAAATAGGTTGACAAAAATCTAAGACTAACCACAAGACTTTCGGCTGATTCGAGATCGCGACTTTGTCAGGCAAATAAAAGCACATCATGTACAACGTTGAGGGCCAATCAAACTCAAAATTTCTTGTTCATCTATTTAGGCACCGTAACAGCTGGTGGATTGGTAGTTCGTTTACCTCGGAGATCACCTTGCTTACTCATGTTTCCTGTGAATCAGACAGTTTGCTAAAGTATCCGGGCATTTCCGGTGACAGTGGCTTGTTCCATTTCGGTTGCATGTTCGTAACACCAGTTCTTACAGTCTGGGTGCAAACTGGACGTTTGCTTCCTTCGTACTTGAACACGTGCACGGTGATTTCCACTTCCGACAGGGATATTCCGGTAACTGTTAACCAATTCCACAGAATCCGATAAAGTCCAATGGGTAGCTGCATGCCGTTCTACTAATCCGCACGGTGTGGTACTCGTTGCTTCTGTAATGTCCTGGATACATTACCAGAGATCTGACAGATCCCCGTGTATGGGGTTACTAAGCTCAAGAGTAAGCTCGGTCTGATATCTTTCTTATATCGAGGTTCGGCAGTGCTGGGTTGGGTCTATTCATTAATGGAGAAGTTTGGTCTCCATGGGAAGCCGTACTACGTACCCAGCACAGACGAGCGCGTGGTCAGAATCTAGATGTGTACCCGAGTACCACCTTACATACTTGATTTGGCTATGTCAACGGTAGCCTGCAACTGTGTGGTGCACACCAGGGAGATTTCGTCTAGCCGAGCTATGCGAAAATGGCTACCGCTTATTCACGTTTACGAGTCTTAATCGATTGGCTATCATCAGTGCCTGACGTGACACTCTAACGACGGTAGGAAAGCACATCAGATTGACTATATCATGGCGCATTCTCGCTGGTTATCATCGATTGGGGACTGTCGGGCCCACTGTGGAAGCATAACGTGGAATGCCAGTGGCACGGTCCATACACTAGGACGCGCTCGCTTCAAGTCTCATCTTTCAGTCCTGTAGGGTCGACATGTCCCAGCTAAGCCTTGTCAAACGTGATTGCATCTAAACTAACCGAGTTTGAGTGCGATGATACCATAGATAAGCTATGAACGGCACTAACAGTATCTATTGCCAGCATTTCCCTTGAAGAGCTAGGTGAAACCAAATGGAGCCGAAAGGATCCGGTATCTGTAAAAAATCGTAATCCCTGTATTAAGTCTAGGGACGCGGAAATGCACAACTCACTCAATTGCCACAACCCTCGCCGCAAAGCTGCAAGCCTAGCGAAAAGCGACCAAAAACACTGTTGGCATGAAGCTGGAAACCGCAGCTGCTGTTGGAGATCTATGGATGCTTTTCTGGGTTACGCACTCCCTCTCAGAGAAGGCGCAACCTCTTTACTCACTATGCAGCGCTAGTGACCACTTCATATCCGCGTAGGAATTAAACCTTTAACGATTGGTCGAACACTTCAGCCAGCTGTTCAGTGGCCCTCCCATCTGCGTAACATCACCAGACGACACAGTAAATTGAAATCGATCTCGAGCCCCCCGACGAACCGGAAATCAGCACCATCCAAGCAATGAAAAACAGGAGTCATCCGGTGAAAATGGGATGCCATCCTGTTCGTTAACGCAGATGAGTCCACTAAGTGAGCTGCTTTCTCGCATCTGGGACTTCGAAACTTTCCGGAAATACTGAATAACCCCTATTCTTCTTCTGTCAAAGAAGGGCGACAAGACCAGATGTGAACCACAGATGTATCAGCCTCATCGAGCTAGCGACTGAGCTTTTTGCAAACATTTGGTCAGTGAGGCTTGCCTTGCTGTCTAACGCTGAACGATGATGTACGGCACACACAAACACGTTCTCAACGGTGTAGTTTTCGTCGAGGACGAGGTTGTGTTGGTCGGATCTTTACGTTATTATCGGTATGTGGGTCAAAAGCCAATAACGGTGTTTCATCGTCGTTCCTAGTGTATTCTACTCTGAAGCATACTTCGACGCGACCAGATTTCCGAAATGTTCGTTAGTATTAGAATCAAACTAGTCGTCAACATAGGCCAACGCTTGCGGCAAAAAGTCCCTAGATTTCCCCTTCGAATCCAATGTTCTCTAAAGCTGCTTTCTGTCACCAGTCCTATTCAACTACACCGTATACTGGGTAATGTTCTATGTTCTCGACAGCCTTCGGTGATTACAACTTGCCAACGATGACAATGCTATTCTGAGAGAGGATCCCACAACAAAGTTCTTCAAGACACTACAGAACCCATCACACGCTATCCGCATCCGTGGCGAAATTTTGTGGCAGGTCCATCATTGAAGTACTTGGGTTCTACTATCCAATCAAGCAGCCAGGCCAGAGACAATATTTAGCTTCGTGTAGAATGAGCCAGGAGAGCGTTCCCACAGTTCCACCAAACATTGTTCTAGTAGTAAAAAATGCCTTCACATAAAGCTGAGCATTTACCGAGCTGCCTCGCACCCAGTTCTTGCGTATGCGTCGGAGACCTTGGCACTGAGAGTAGACGATGATAAACAGCTGGTTAATTTTCGGCTACTGGCGCCTCTTCTTGTAAACCCTATGACCTCGTCTCACGCTGCCGTGTGTCAGTGCTGTATGAATGCCGGACGATTTTTTGGTCGCTTCTTTTTGGATGGGAATAGAGTAAAAATGTTCTTATGACGAATCCGGTCGTACTGCTGTTGTAAGGTTCTAAGTTCGAATATCGGACAAGCAATAGACGTCAGTGACCAGTGCATGCCAAAGTTACCGGTTGGCCTGTTTGCATTGTCCGGTGTACGTTGAACGTTTCGGGCTTCATCGGCACATGCGGTCTCAGAAGTAGTTTCGGTTAGGTGCATACAACAGAAGAAGAAATCCTAGTTCTATGACCATCATCTCCATTAATGGCGGCCCTAGAATCACTTAAAAAATTAGTGGTAATGGTGGTACGTATAAAACAATCGGCAAAAAAGGTGGTGGGGTCATAACTAGTATCCACCGCCAAATAGAAAGTTTTGACGGATAAAACAATACGTCCCTAAATGGACACGTCTACCGGACTAGTATTTCGGTGTACATTTTTCAATTCGCCACTATGATCCTGTCTATGTGAACAAATTACGATTATTGTATCCGTTCAATCATTCATCGCAGCATGTGTTTGCGTATCAAAAGTGCATTTAGCACCCCATCTTGGGTGTAATCATTGACCAATTGACTGTTTGACTCCCTGTGTGAGCACACAACAGGTAGCGCGACGAAACAAATGTTCGTTTTTACAAACTACCAAAATTCCCTGTTTGTCCATGTCTTGTGAACACGTGGCAAGCGTTCAAACGAAAGGGTGACATACTGGATCTCGAAGTTATAAACGGAGCTCAGTAACTGGTCCTTAAAACGCCTTGAAATGACAGTGGTAGTTTCTACTGTCCTTACTTGTATAAAACTTTTACCTAAGGTTTTTGTTCTGCATAATAGAAACAGTCAAATGCACGGTGTCAACGAAAAGCCTTTTTAGTTCAGGAGCTTCTATGGCCTCTAAACAACACCGCTGTTTTCCAGGGACAACCCTTCTGCTTAGATCCCGATTCCCCACTCAGTTTGTTACCTAAGACAACAATGTCGCTGGTTAACCATAAAAGTTTGTAAATCAACGAAGATTTTTGCCGCTCCCTTACGCAAATAGCAATCCGTTGCTCCAACAGATTTCCTCGTCTTTCCGTGGACCCTGGCTACTATTTAGTGACCTTCGGACATAGTTTGGTGATCATGGTCTGGATTGGATCAAATAAGCGCTTTTGGACAGCACACTATGCGTGAAACGTGTAACTGAATTAGTGACACGATGTTGTCTTCGTCATTAGCTGTGATTTCCTCAAAGAAAAGACACCTAATCCATCCTAGACCGACTTGAGACCATTGGACATTAGCTGGAGAGCACTATGTTTTTCAAAGGCTAATGAACGACATCATTTTTCTTGTGCAGACTGAAGAGAGCCGCCGGCATTCTAGGGTTGTAGAGTGGATAAGTAAGTGAAGATTCGAACCTAGAACTCTTGAGTCTTAAACCTATGAAAATGGCCGTTGGATGACCGCACATTTGCACTCACAGAATGAAAAACAGAGCTGTGCTTTGCTTTAAAATACATCAATATTATTTCAGTCAAAATTGTTGGCTTCAGCTTTTCTGTCGTGATTCTTGTTCACCTATTTTATGCTACTTCCGTCAGTTCCTTGGTCACGATAGTCTGGGCTCTTGAATGATCACGGAGTTTCATAGGATATGGGTACAGAAAATATTCCCACCTTTCTCGGCCTTTACTTCGATGATACACCTAGTCTTTTCAAAACCAAGTGCAGCTTGCGAACCATAGTTGCCGGTTGATCCCCGGAGGGTTGCCCATCATTTGGTAGAGGCAAACACAACGCAGCATCCCATTCTTTGCTGCAGACGTACCAGATTTCCTTCGCGACCGTTGGATTAGGCAACACATCCTTCCCGCCCATTCAGTGGTGTGTCTTCACACTCCGGACTGAGGTTTTTGGGCTTTGATTATTCTTCATCTTGATTCAGCATGCTTCCCTATCGGTGTACCGAAGCGTGGCTGCTTGGCTTCTTGGAGCGGCTAATTAAGAGTTCGGTTAGTCGTATAGATGTAATAAAATGAAAAGTACTCCAAAAACATAAGAACTTGCTCTCTCAGGGGTGCCTTTCCAGTCGAACACCCCATATGCCTATCAGGAACCAGACATAGTTCAAGCTGAGTTGCTCTCCTGTCTTCCTGTCAGCCACCGGAGTGTTGCAAATTTACTTTAAATGCACCTTTTTCCAATGTGGTTTACCTCGCATATCAGTTTCCTGTAGCTTATCTACTTCTAACTTCTTTCTTTCGGTTCTCATTCCTTCCGTGCAGCTCTTCAAAAGGTCTCAAAAACAGTCACGAGTCAGTGGACCTGGGCCCAGTACTTCAGTATCACATTCGTCACCGCATTGATCCTCGGTCTGACCATTCCGATCATCTTTCTGGTCATCTTGATTTGGGCGTGTCGTCGACGTCATCATGCAATGCACTCAAGTTATACAAATAACAAACTGTTCTCAACCAACCTTTGGTATTATATTGGCGGCAAAGAGTTGTGCGAGGATTCAAACGGATACCGCGGTAGCACAAGCTTGTTGCGCGGTCACAATAAGGCACCATTCAATGGAGCTGGAACCGGAACCACGGGCACCATGTATACGAGCCAAATGGGCGGTACACCTGGTTCGGAAGTGATGGATCTACCGGATGTAGTCATTCCTGGCGGTCGAGTAGTGTCTTTCAATTATTCTGGTAATACAATTGGCCCCGGAGGCACGATGCGTCATATGCAACAATCAATGACTACGGCTAGTTCAGTTCAACCGATGCATGGCTTCGTCACAATGAGTCCACAAGTAATGGCGGCTGGAATGGGCACTGTTTCGTCTCAGAGTTCGGGCACGACACATGCTACTGGTAGCGTACGGCCGATGACCACTACTGATGGAGTACTGCACACAGAGAATTCGATTACTGTCCAACCTATAATTGGTATGCATTTTCCGAAAGTCATAAAACCGTAAGGTTTCATATACACCGATAACGGAAACTACTGATTTACATCCATTATGCTGGTCATACACCGAGTCAAACATTTGCCTGCATTCTTGTGATTGAAGGTATTCGGAAGTCCGTGTGTTTGGTTGTCCTCGTCACAGTCCATTTCATAATCGCCCCAGCTGGTGTCTATTACTGGTGCTGGGTAGGCAATTGAATTTCAAACTTGGTCAAATACAGTTCTCAAAGTTAACCAGTGATATCGATGAAATCAATTCGAGGCCGATGAAGACTGAAATAAACTACAATTCAAATAAAATATTAACAGATCAATCAAATGAGGTTGTGCGACTGACAGTAGCTCCGATCGATGACTCAAGGCAGTCCGGGACTGGGTGGTGATCGGGATGTAATTAGAATTATCAAACAATACAAGATAACACTTGATCACAGTCAGCAGGAGGAGAGACGTTTTGTAGACCACATCAAAAAGGTTAAACCAATTAAGAGAACTAAGGATACTGAACTGTTTCCATTGTGCACATCGATTATAATGGTAATCGGTGGTTATATTCCATTTGACAAGGAACTGTACAATGAATAATACTACAGGTTTCCCTGCCGTCTATGCCCGAGGCGATCAGTTATGACCCCATAGCGATCGTTTAGTGGCTCTTTGTGGTCGCTTGAGGACGTTTGGCTGAGGCTTAGCTCTTAATGATCACTACTGGATCTTAGTCGATCACCACAGGCTCTTAATGATTGCCAAAAAGCCTTTAAACAACAGGAAAATATGTATTCCTCCTCACACTTTGCACAGTTACTTTGGTTGGAACTTTTGTCGTGACCAGGATGATTAACCACAGGGTTAAAATCGCTTACCCTTACTCTCATATGTCGTGTGCTAGGCTCCAACCAGGTACGAAGTGTGCTTTTACAAAACCGATGCAAACCACCAAGTAATTTTTGTCGCCTCGGAAACTTGCTTACCAGTGGTGAGAGTTTTGGAAATGTATCAAACTAGGAAGATGGCAAAACATATCAGATTTTGTTAACGTGTAGCCCTCGTCGCGCCAGCATGTCGATTGATTTGAACGTCCCGATTCGAGCCCAGGTGATTAGGCTCCAGACGCTTAGAGACTTGATACAATTTTGTAATCAATGGCGTGAATCATGTGCAGCGTAGTCGGGAATAAAAGTTGAGACACCAAATATTTCTGTGATGAGATAGCTGATATTGGTAATTCCAGTTTAGCATAGAAGATAACCCCTCTTTATTTCAATCTGACTCCATCCAAAGGTCTGCACTGTTGCACTATTTATTGTGCGATAGATTGTCTCGGGAGCGTTTCCGTATTGGAAAGGTTGTGTCGTCATGCCCTAGGTAATGTTAGTGTTTAAGATCAGTTTTTGACTATCTTTGCCGTCCCCAGCGGAGTACGACGAATTCGCTCTATATTCCCTGTTTCAGGATCACCATAGAGGATGTTCTGCGGAATGCTATATCTGTTCTAGTAGAAGATGAAGTTAGGCTCCTCTCAGAGAACAGATTTTTCGACTTAGGATATGCCAATAATGCTATCTTCTGCGTGATACAGCACAGCCATTTTGACACGTTTCAGGTGTTCAAATAGCATGCGTGTTTCCCACCTGGAGCACAAAGTGCTTCTGCAATATTGGCAGATGGCTGTGCATGCACTTGCTTTGTGTGGTCCTTAGCTGTACGTCATTCATAACCTCTGATACTTCGGAATATAAATATATTATACATATATATTTATATAATCAACACATGAGGGCCACGTAACCTACTGGTGACCGGTGATTAAGCACTCAGTTCATGACCTCTTCCGATGAAGCTAGACATTCTCGGCGTCAAGTACACCCCTCTTCCACAGATGCCGGTGAGCATACAGCCGTATGCTTCGTACGCCGCCGATAATTGGTTTGGAATCAGGATTTAACCATTTCCCCTACACTGACCACCAAAGTTCAGTCAGCCGGATGGAGGGAACCGGGCATTCATCTTCGTCCTTGCACTTCTGTGAAAACGTCTGCATTTTGAGAAACGTTCAGGGTGTGTAGCCGACTCGAGTCTGAGACATCCATCTTCAATCATTTGGAGGCACCTCGAAAACTTGATTGCAACTAGAGAGTGCTGGGTCCGACGTCTTGTCAAAATTAGTGAGAGCCAGAATATCTTCCACGAATTTGCGACACCTCCGGTGCAGCCGCGAACCTTGCTTTTTGCTGAGGAGAACATTATCCAGTGCCGCGGTTCGTATCATAATTGTTTGGGATTGCCAGATTTCCCTTTTCTCGCCCTGATAATGGTCGTCCGGTTTCTGTGTTCAGAAACCGACTAATTCGAAGTGTAGCTCGAAACCGGTAGCAACATCGGATGATCGACTTGGGCAGCCATCTTCTGCCTGAGGTAATCAATCTGAATTGCTTCCGATGGTTTGACCAATTTTCGCATATGCCCGGTCATCGGTTATCTTTTGTCGCTCTTTTTGTACGTACTGAGTAAGGCTGAAAGGATTAGTGCAGCGGTGAAGCAAGGGCTTTGCTTTGAGATATGTAGAAATTATTGTCGGCTTAGACTTTATTTGATATCCAAGAGATGAGGATTATTTTTAGTTAGATGTTCTGCGAGATGGGACTCAGAATTGAAGACGGTGGTGTGATTGCTACACGGTCGAACTGCCGACCTCGTATCCCATAAAACTTGTTCACAAATTAAAAGTGTACGGTACAAACCCAGAATATAATCCGTGTCTTGCTGTTAGTCCTAAACCTTCATATTCACAACTAATAAGGGACTGTACAAGTGTAGGAATGGCTGGACAAAAGGGTATTGAGTACGCACACCTGACAAGCGGCAGTAACCGCAAAACCATGCGCGGAACATGCTGCTGACAACATAATCTACACTTTTGAACCTTGTATCTTTTTTCTAATGATTTTCCTTGCCTCGCCGATCAAGTACATCCGACCAATCATCGTGTGCTTCTTAGACAAGCTTATCATTCATTCACGTTGCCAGTCATTCGATCGCGATCGTAGTTTCGCAAAATTTACCACTACATATATGTACGTGCATATGCAGGTTTATATTATTTATATGCACTAAACAAACAGTTTTTTCAACTTCCCACCGATTTGGATCAAATCCTCTTGGTCATCGTGTGACTGAAGCTCTGAAATCCGTTTTGGTTCCCGTTTGTTCCCCCCACAGACTACCGAGTGTTGTAGCCTGATTCACTTTGAATGCATTAACATTCCGTTCTCTGGCGAACTCGGACGATGCTTTCAATAGTACCGACTCACACCTTGATGGGTCCGCAGGCCGAAATATCCTTCACTGAACCGTTAATTTATTGTTTTAATTCCGTTTCCGATTAACTCAACCCGCAACTGTATCATTCAAACAAGTCATTTTTTTAATGGAATCCTAGATTACCCAGCCACGGGACAGGTGCAACAACAGCAGCAACTTCAGCAACAACAGCAGCAACTTCAGCAACAACCTCAAGTGCAACTACAACCAATGCAGCAGAATCAAGCCCCTTTGGTTATGTCACAGTGCGCGCTGCCCAACGCCTACCCATCGGATCAAACCGTGAGTGTCCATAACGTTAACTGAATGGCTGTCACAGATTTTGCTCTTCTCACAAGGTAGGCGACAACTCGCTCTCATCCGGCTCGTTGCCACACCTGACTTACTGAGACCGTGTGTGGTTTAAAGTCACTCCAAGTTTAGAGCCATCACTGCTGATTACCCACTCACCATGAAGAGGGCCCTACTAGCTATGGGGCATGGCACCTTTCCTACATCCATCCTTCAGTCGTCATAAAAAGCCCTACCGCTGTCGCGTTTCCCCCCTCCACCAGTTATGTTTACAATTTTGACATCTTCGACTTTGGATGCACTCGACAATCTTTTTTAACCGTTCCCCAAAGGGTTGGTTTCTGTTGTTCCCCTTTGAATATCTGTTCGGTGTTTAGGGTGTAATCAGAAAAGTGTGTAACTTTAATCCTCTCCTAACGGTAACACTAGGACGGCGGCAAATCTGAGATAATCAATTATCTAGTTGAAATGGGTCACAAGATCGACTCATTGGGAGCTATCTCCGAAGTTTTTTGCGCTAAATCAAGCAGAATTGATTTGATTTAATTTTACAGATGACTCGTCATGCAGTTTCGTCATCATCCAACTTGCCATTGAAAACCGTAAAAGCACTTTACAGTTGTTTCAGCCTTGTTGGGAATCATCAGCAATGTATATCCATCGCGCCGGAAATGGGGCGCGAAACTGGAGCGAACTATGATGAGTCGGGCATTTAGGCATTACGCTAACGGAGCTGATTCTCAGAGGTTCATCGGATATCAACACTACATGATATAGCTCGCGTTTCGGGACATTAAATGATGAATCATTCGGGGGAATTAAACTCCTCCCGTAGCAAAAATATCAGACTTTTAAAAGCCGGTCACTTTGGTGGCAGTCAGCAGTTCGCCGACGCATGCATTCACATTCAACCTCTGAGGACTTCACATGGATGCATATCGTGCCAAGTCATTATTCTCAGTTTCCCCCTCCGTTCTCGTAATCAGTCGTTGCGGTTAGGGGTACGTTCATTTCAGTACAGCCAGGTGTCAAGCATGCTATAAGAACATATGACGTTATGACGTGAATTTCACACCCAGGTTCCTCCCACGGCCAATCATATCCCTATTCGGTAGCCCACAATTGGCCGGGACCCCATTCCCAACAGTTCTCCATGTTTTTCGGGATAGTAGTGAAGAAAGTATTAAGAATTCGATATGGTCTTTAATTGGGTAATTATATATCCAAATTTCTCGAGGGGCGATAAAGCGTATTCGTCTTTTCGTGGTTATCGTCATTCATTGCATCGTTATCTTTGTTCTCCTCTTTGAACATAGGTTATTCCTGCCACCAATGAGCAGCAGTTCAATGCATGCATACCATCGTCCGCTGTCGTTCCACAACCTGTGCAATACTCTGTCCAGACGCAACCGGTTCAGCAACTGCAGCACCAACCACAACCACAACAACAACAACAGTCGTTTTTTCAACCGGCACAACAACAGCAACCCTTGACACATGCGTCGCAGACTGCTAATATGGTTGGACAGTTTCAACCACCGACCCAACAGGCATCTGCTACACCATCGTTCACGGTCCCCAATCTAGCACCGACCGTTCAGGCCCCAGTAAGCCAGTTGCAACCGGTTCAAGCTCATCAAGTCCAGCCTTGTCAGATCACTATGCCTCAGCAGCAACAGCAGCTAGCACCGCAACCTCAACTTCAACTGGCACAACAACAGGTGGCGAGTCAACCACAGGCCCATTTTACTCAGCCCGTTAATTCCGTTCCAGCTACATCTCCAGTTGCCAATCCGGTCGTGGGCGCACAACCAGCAGCACAGAATCAACAATCTGTTGTGCAACCCATTCAGCTTCCACCACCGCAACAACAACAACAGCAACAACATCACCATGCTTTTATAAATCAGCAACAAGCACGTGTACAGCCGAGGTCAGGTGCACAGTTGAACGTTCAAGCGGTCCATCCTCAACCTCAGCAACCACAGCAACCGATCAACGGCGCAAATAACAGCACGTCCGCAAACAATCAAAGTTCACAGTCGTTTCATCCCAGTGGGCCAACAGGACAACAACAACAACAACAACAGCTGATTGCTGCCGTTACGCCTACGACCCGGGCACAAGCGATCGGTACTCCCATTAACTCGGTTCAATCGGACTCGTTGACTGAAGCCGATCAGCAAGCGGCCATGGCAGCATTGTATGCAGCCACAGAAGAGGTAGACTCCGCGAACAACAACAGTGATAACTATGCCACTGCGAACGGTACCAGTGATGTGGATGGAACCTACACCATCCCGGGTGAGATCAACGAAGACCACCCACCACCCGGTTATGATGAGGCTATCGGTCTCGTGTTGTCTCGTGGACAGGCCAATGGGAACAATAATTATTCGCATACGAACATGACGGCCGCCGCCAACTATCTGCAGGCAAACACTATGGTGAAACCAGCTGTCCCCGTACCGAGCACTACGTGTACACCACCTCCAGCATTGCCTCCACGTCGCCTGATCAACGGAATGGGTTTGGAAGAGGTAGATGACTCCCAACCAAGTGCTTGCCTATCGCTTGCTGAGCGTTATGGCTTGCCGGTCGCAGAAATCTAATGTTCATTGGGTTTTTGACAGGCTGCGCTCAATGTGAATCCTTCCACATGAGACGCAGATCTTTCTTCTTTGTGCACAGTGAATGAGGCGCGTTTGTCCACACAGTTGCGTTTGACCAATCGTCTCTTTTTGTTTAGTCGGTGACTCAATCAAATGAGGTGATTGCGAGTGCGCGCGAGAGAGAGAGAGAGCGTGCGTGTGTCGCAGATGAACACCAATCTGGTTCGAAAGGACTACCTTTTGACGCTTGTTTTTTTGGTTTGCGAACCTCACAAATGAGACAAATCGTTTGTTGCCATAATGCATCTTGTTGACAATTCATTTTAGCCAAGTGTCCCTCGACCTACGTGCGCAATCGAAGTAACTAACAATCCGTGTTTCTTTTCTCGACTGGTCACTTATACTGATTTTGGCACCTTCCATTTCTCTCCCTGTTCGCCCTAAAGTGACAGTTTTACCCTAGGTACTACTTGGTGGTCGCTAATGGAAGGATTTTTAGTTTTTCGATTTCACTGTTGCTTCCTGTCCGCCTATTCAACATTCGGACCGCTTCTTCGCTGAACCTCACTAACCCTCGTTGCTACCTTTACAATCACCACAATCACGATAGTAGCCTGATCGCCTCCCCATCCGCGGACGAAGAACAGTCTTTTTTTTCTTTTTTTGTTTATTCTTTAGGGTGTTTTCCTCATTAGTCTCAACAATGGCAATATCACTTATTACACGTAATGATAGCCACCATACTTTAAGACTGTTTTGTTCCCCCTAACTCTCTCTTAATTGATACTTTTTCATTGTTCTTCTGTGTTCAGTTTTTTTCTTTATTATTGTTGTTGTCATCACTTTCATTTTCTTTGTTTTTAATCGCACTACTTTTTGTTTTTAGTTTCAGTCGTACTTTATTCACATGTGTAGGTCACACTTTTTTCAACGGTCTTTTTATTGTGTGTTGTTCATCTGTGAAAAATGCTATGCATGTTGCTCCTTTCCGCCAATTCGGCTAACTCACTACTTATTGGGCAGGCACTAAGTGACTTCCTGTCCCTATCCTCATTAGCACTGTGCACTCGTTCAATGGACGTTTTCCTACTGTACCAAATTGACCTTTGAATGCTCTCTCTCTCCAAACGATCTCGTGACTGATTTGAGCAAGTTCCGTTTTTGGGTCTTGCTAACCCTTTGAACTGCCGCATTCTTCGTGGGTACAAATCGATGAAGCCCACACTGAACCTGCGTTTCGTCCGAGTCGATTTTGTCTCTGTGTGCCTGTGCACTCTTGTGCTTGGCGAACAATCGTATTTTCTCTACACTTTCGTCTTAACTTGTTTGGGAACTTTTATTCTAATTTCTTGCCCAGTGCAATGCCCCATCAACCCTGAAATGCACACACGCACAAGCACGGTGACGTGTACACATTGTGTAGGTCGCATTGCCAACCTAATTTTTTCACTCTCCTCCTTGTGCTCACATGGACTTCCACTTTGATTGTTTTTCGATTGGAGCTTAGTCTCCCTCGTACTGCACCCGCACGCCCACGCGCAGGCGGCATCCACGCTGTCTTACAATAGCCGCTGAAAACTTCATATTCTGAATGATAGGATGCTGTTGATTGTCATGCGGTCGCACGCTTCTCATGCTTGCCCTCTCCTCATCCACAATCAATTCCTTTACGATTTTTTCCACCGGCACTTCATCTCTCATTTGACGCTGTCTCTCGTTTCTGCATTACTTTCTCGCTTCCGCATAGTGTGCTATCTGCTTCCGTTTTGTTCTCGGTCTTCTGTCATCCAATTTTAAATAAGTTTTCCCATGTTACACCACTTTTTACGCTCGCGTTTTTATTCTCATGTCATTTAGACCATTTACGCTGTCATGCTCTTCAATTAATTGACTGTTAATGCTTACAATTTAATAATAATAATGGTTCTCTCGTTAGTAGTAAAATTACACACGTACCCCTTCTTCGTGTTTTTCTTTTTCACTTCGGTGCGTTTGAATATTTCCGGAGTTTCTAATACTTAATTGCTTATTTTTAGGCTTCTAGCTCCTGTGATAAGGTCAGTCGGCTTCTTGGGTATCTCATATTCCAATCATCCATGCGTTGCGATCTGCCGTGAGGTCTACACGCCGCCAAATTCAATTGTGCCCCAATCCCATATTCCGAAAATTGACTGAGGACCTAAGCGACCCATATTTGCCTTAAAAGTGCGAACTCGTGTCTGAAGTTGGCAACTGAGGCGGAATTTTCAACCTGAGAGAGATGATATCAGTAGCCTCTCCTCCGTGATTTTGTTTCGGGTCGATGCAGGACATCGCCGAATTACTGTAGGCGAGGTCTATGGAGACACGAGGAAAACCCGTCGGCGTTCATACAGCACTGGTGCACAGCGCACTTGAAATGCAGCCACAGTGTAGAGGAGGGTGTGACCACAACGAATGAAGTGGGTAATCGACCCCGCCGCACGAACCAGTCAGAAACAGTTGTTCAACGAAGCAGCGGTGGCTATATCAAAACCGTTGTCCAACAGACAAAGGCTGCGTTAGCAGCAAGCAGACAGCCGAGCCAGTGCCCTGGCAGACAGCACGACCGACCCAGCTCAGAGCTATAGTTCAAGTTCTTTTGGGTGACAAATGCTTAATCCACTTGGCCCCTGTCGCTGCTTGAGTTGATGCACCTCCTCCAAACTTCCGCCATTTATGTGGATAGCGTGTGATGGATCTTACAAGGTCTTGAACAACTTTGGCTTCGCATGCAATCCCGTCTAAAACGGTCTGCTCATTTGTGTTCTCCTCTCAGAAAGAACTATGTCGTTGGCGGTCCGTGACCGAGTTGTATCCCTCAAAAGTTTCTAATAAGAGAGATGAATTCACTTCACCTTAAGCTTGTGGAAACTGGTGTTTTAATAGGGTAGCTTAGTTTAGCTTACTAGTGTCAGGTGAAACGTTTCCAGGTGCGGTTTGACTCAAGTGTCACCACTGAACTGTCTGATTTCCTGTCGTCATCCGTCGTAATAACAATGATTGACTACTTAGATTTGTCGTTGATAGGATCTTCCAGGAATTCGACAGAAAGCACTGTTTCTTCCTTTATCCGCTGATATAGGCCTGCTTCTTCTTATTGTCATCTAAACTCCCTACTGACAAGGATTTAAGTGGTCAATTGCGAAATACCTACTCCAGCAGGGATTTATGGGATTAGCGAACATTGCACATTTGAGCAGCATGCGGTGTTCAGATGCTGTTTTAGATACCTTACTTATTATTAAACAAAATATATACATATATGCATTAAAAGACTGTGACCGATAACTCAGTTCATGCTGCCTTTGAATGAGGGTAGACATCTTGAGTGCCACGTGCACTCCTCCATCACAGATATCGGTAAGCATCATGGCGAAAGCTCCGTGCGTCGCTCTTAGTTGATTTGGATTTCGGACTTAGCCATGGGCTCCCGTTAGGCTGTCAGTGGACAAGGGACCGGGCGATTAGCGCCGGACATTTTCTTTCTTCATCCCACTTTGGTAGGAGCACCTTCACCACAACAAGACAATGAGTCGATTTTCAATAGCAGAGGTTGTTCGAAGTCCACAGTTATCTAGTTTCATTTCTAGAGGTGTGCAGAGTGATTAGGAACCGCGGAGTCTTAGAGGTACCGCTGATCATGCTGAGGCATCCGGTAGCACATATTGGAGCACCAAAGGTTCTTATCCTGGCGACCATATGCCCTCGTTTCGTTGTGTCTTTTCGTTCGAAGGCGCACGGAAATTAGTTGAACGTCTGAGTTTTTATTTTCACACGTTTTTCCTCGATGATTTCAATCGGCTGAGCTGACAAGCACTATAAACAAAATGTGAAAATGTTCCTCGTTTTTGAGTATGCCTTGTCCTGGTAATTAATACGTGTGAATGCTGTTCGGGAGAGTTACTACAGAGGATTCGCGTCTTTATTTATCCGGAAAACGTAGGTGGTTTCGAATGATAGTGTTCGATTTTTCCTCAAGTGGACGGAATAGTTGATAGATTTAATACTTCCGATCTTTCATCGGTATTTAACTCTGAATTGTACAATGTAACTTTGTGATTCTGTGCCACTTCAAGATTCAGGATCAAAATTGCCGGTTCTGTCCTCCTCCTATTATCGTGTAGTGGGCCCCAGTCGCTATGGGACACCGCTTCCACCACACTCATGCTTCTAGCATGTCATTAAAAAGCCTCCGGTGACGTGAGCCTTGACTACCAAGGATCGGTCTACGAGATTTTTAATTGGCATGTCCACCATAACTGTCCCTAGTTCACATGGTTTTCGTTGTTCAATTGGATAAAAAAGTGTGTTGGCAAATCTGTCGATTTTTTTCGACATTATTCCAAACAATCAATTACCGTTCTAATTGACCAAATAAGCATCGTTCAGTTTTCACCTAATTACATTTTGGCTTAGCCAAAAGGAATTGTTTCCATCATGGACTTTCATAGCGAATTTCACATCGGGATAGTCTCAGGCAGAACGGTGGTTGGTATGCAATCACAACAATCGTTCGGAAATGGTTGATAGGTATGCAGGTATCTGTCTTCTTTCGAGTGCACGTCACTGAGTGCGAGCCAACACGCAAACATGCGAGGTTGGAATGGGTTGTTGTCCGCTATACTGATTGGAGTGATAGCTGTGACTGCTTATTTCCAGTGACCCACCTTTAAATCATGTCCTCGTGTTCGACCGTCCAGTTGTCTAGATCCTCTAATCCTTATTCTGTTGGAACGAAAATTAGTTAAACTTGGTAGTACTGCCGATCAATTTACTCATTATTCAAAATAGGGCAGAATCCTTACTACCATGAAGAGTGGGGTCACTGAATCCGTATGTCAGAATTGTGGGCAGGTCGAAGAAGCAACCAGCTCAGTACAATACCAGTTATTATGTCACTATTTAATGTTTTTTTATTACCCCCCCCAACCGCATGTTCCTCTGATATATATATATATATATATATATATACATATATATAGGGTGGACATTTTACCATGCGCTGATTCCACGTGATTCGTCTCTTTATCGTTCATTGAACATTTCCGTTACTCTAGTAATCGGTTTTCGTCTGGCCCTTCTCAGCAAGCCATTTCTCTAATTAGTAAAATTACCCAATAGAACAGAGAGCACTTAAATCTCGGTGATGTCGTCACCACATCGCCCCGGTAGCGTCCTGAGAGGGGTTTAACGCTAATTTCACTGGTTCCGTGATTTCTTGTATTTGACTCTGCGACATTGCAAAGCAAGAGAGAACAGAGCTACTTGCTATCCGGCGCACCCCGAAGTCGCGGATGGGAAAGTGGCCATCGTGTCGATGCTTGGCTATGAACAGAGCACAGTCCTATTGAAACCTGGCAGTTTCAACTTGCATTTTACCCTATCCAGTGATACGATGGCATTGGCTGTGGGCAAAACAATGTGCAAAGTTAACGATTTGCCTCCTCACACTCAGCATCGACGCCTTATAAGATGGGCACAGCACTCTAAAGCACAGTTTAGCTGGACTCCAGCGTCAGCCACTTGTCTCGACAAGTACATCTGATACATGTTAGTAGTAGGAGATTGAGTGTTTTCATCAAATACTTCATTCACCATGTGATATGATCGCTCAAGCGAGCATAACGAAACGATGGAAGCAGTGTATAGTTGTTTCATGCTTGTTAGGAATGATGAGCAGTGCATATGGACCGCGCCCGAACTGGCACGCGAACCCGGGACGAACGATTGTGAGTCGAACGCGCCTTAGCCATTACGCTACCGGACAGGCTGTGAACGGTTTGTTCAACTTGACCACATGAGGCGAAGATTCTTAATTTAGTCCAACCCCTTAGACTTCATATAGCTTCTAGCATTGGTGGCCTTTCTTCATTTTCATCTTAGGGCGGAAGAACAGAACTGGTTAAAGAAATTCAGTTTGTGTCCCTATGAGCTCGGACATTTGGATGAAATGTCCTCCTGGCGAGGAATATCGATCTTTGTTCACATCTGCGAGGAAGTCCTTGCAACGACTAGGCTATCCATAAGACCATAAGTTCAGTTACAGTGGCGTCGAAGCTGTAGGCGTCGTCGCCCTGTGCAGGTTTCACGACACGCGTGATGAAAAAGCGTGAGATGCAAGCTTCGTTTCGCACCGATCGTAAATGCATCGATCACTTGTTAGAGCACCGTCTTGCTTTCCAAAGGCCGAATATCATTATGCTCTTAGACATTCTCACGACCTTCGACTCAGCCCACAGGATCGTAGTATGGCAATATTTGTTGTGGTGGGAATTATCTCATGCGTTTTCATCCTGAAAAGTTGTGTCATCATGCCTCAAGTCGTGTTAGGGCTTAGGACAAGTTTTCGCCTCGTGGAGCAAGATGAGGTTCCGCTGCATTCCTTTTTTTCCGAATCCGCCTTGGAATGTGTTCTGAAAATGTTTTCTACTCCAGGGGACTCTTCCCAGGGAATAGTTTTGACATACAGTATTTTTGTGATATTGCCTTGTTGAGCGACAAAGTACGGACAATTTGACACACCTCGAATCGCTTGGCGGTTGAGTTATGCGAACAGGATGTGTTTTGCACCTTCAAACTGCAAGGCACCTCTATAATACTGGCAGATGTTTGTGCTTCCACTCCCTTTTTCGTAGTATCCACAATTGGAACTACGGAAATCTGATTACGTCTCCAGACAACGGTAGCTACAGAACCCTAACAGGAATATCGGGAGCCAGAACACTGTTCGTGAACCTGTGACATGCAGTGATGCCATGATATCCGGCTTTTCCTGACTAGAAAGGTGCACAACCCCACGGTCTGTATTGTCATTGCTTCAATTTGTGCGGCCTGGCATATCCGCGTTGGGGAGGCCGGTGATTTTCTATATTCGATGACCGATTTATCCAGAACATTGCCTGAGACCGGCGGGATCCTCGTGTGCGTAATAACGAGCTGCCTCATCCGGTGTTCGATGCCAGCAGCCTGAGGTAACCAATCTGAATCGCTTCCGATGGTTTGACCAATTTTCGCATATGCCCGGTCATCGGTTATCTTTTGTCGCTCTTTTTGTACGTGCTGGGCAAGGCTGGAGGGATTAGTGCAGCGGTGAGGCAAGGGCTTTGCTTTGAGATATGTAGAAATTATTGTCGGCTTAGAATTTCTTTGGTACGCAGGAGATGAGGGTTATTTTTGGTTGGATTTTATACGAGATGTGACTCGAAATCGAAGACAGTAGTCCAGATGGTTTATGACTTGATTTTTAACCTCCATTTCGCCTGAGGAAATAAAGAATGGGCAAAATCTCTAATAAGTTTTAATTACCTCGATTATCCTGCAGTATGCATTTTTCGATGTAATTGGGCTGACACTGTCCTTCTCTAGCCTATATGGTGCAGCATATATATATATATATTTAGTGTAGCAAAATAATATTGAGCTTTGCGTTGCGAAGATAAATGTTGGGGTACTATTAAAAATAATCCATTTGCATACAGTGTGACAAATTCGCGAATGACCGTGCGCACTGTCGTTTGCCTATTCACCGTTTTTTGCTGGGCACTGCTCTACTTCCTGATTACAGCGGATCTCTCATCCAGATAAAGTGATACGGTTTATTCTGTTGCAGTTATGCGTTCAGAATGCCTTTCTTGCCGGTGATATGTTTAGTGCGTTTGGGGGGGGGGATAGCGGATTTCACCATGCGGATCCGTGTCCTATTTGAGGCGCCAGACATGGTTTATGCTGGCCATCGGGGATTGCTGAACTCCGGCTCAGAACATTGTACCTGTTAAGAATTCCGAACGGGCAGGCAAGCAGACCTGCTATTAAATGTGTCTCCTAATTTGTACCAAATTGTGCACAAATAAGAAATTACGTAATGTATCAGCGAACAAATGAGCCATAGTCTACACAGCGACCTTCAGATTTTATCCACTGGGACTCGGTTTCTGTCTATCTTCATGACCTAATGTTTCATGAAATAGACACCAACTTAAGCCTATCTCGATCCTATGCAGTTGAGCGAGTTTTAACATACCAGTTTGCTCCTTACTATGTTCGCAACCAGGCGTCGCTGGTAATGTACGGTTATGCCGTTGAGAACAGATGGGTCAACGATCGCCAATGTAAGGAAAAAAGCAATCGCCCTGCAGGGCTTGTGAATGAAAACGGGAAAATGACTTGCTTGTATTTGGTCATGTAGCCTCTGAGACTGAACATAACATCATGCAGTCAACAAAAGAGGCTGCTTAGCTTACAAGAGTCATCGCTGCTATTCATCAGGTTTGGTTGTGATTTTGAGATGCACATGAGTTAAACATTAATATACATGGCTTTTTTATGTGAATCAGTATTAACGGTTAGGTCACTGTCTTTAAAACGTGGGGAACTAGTGTTTGCGCACACACCTTGGAGCCAGCTTCCACCTCGTAGGATGGAGGGACGAAATTAGGAATACGCCTACTTATCTGGTCAGCATTTCGTTGATGGTTTCATGAGACGCCTCATTCACCAGATTGTCTCACTAGTAAATAAACGTATCAGTTCAAAAGTGACCGAACCATTACTTGAAATCTTGGTCGGGATAGCCCTTCACTGGAACGTGTTCCAACTCCGGTTCAATAAGCGAATTCGGTTCACAAACTTAATTTCCCCCTGGATCAATAAGCTCTTTGTTTGAGTATTTGAAGCATCATCCTGATCGACCGGAACACTGTTGTTTACAGATTGTAAGAATGTTGAAAGAGCACAATAACGCAAAATAAAAACACGGATATGGTACGATCGATCATCATGCTGGACAATATGGTAGTTGAACGCCTCGTAGCTACAGATTCATAAGCACTCAAGGCCATTTTGGTCCATTGTCCTCAGATGCTTTAGACCGATTCCAAATGAAAATATCGGATACTGGCACTTTTAGACTATCCGGGCTCAAATCCGACCGTATAGGTTTAGATCTCCGTAAAAAACAGCTATTCACAATTACCTTTCATTGTGGTGGGCTTTTTTTTACCTCCATTGACAATTGCATTCGTTCATTTGTTGGTACATTCGTTCTTCCCCCCTTGTGAAAAATTCGTGTGAGTGACAAAATTTTAATCGCCTGTTCTGTTCCCCTGTCTTCACTTCCAGATGGAAATACACATACCACTGAGCACGTATCGTCGTCGGTCGCACGGGACAGACGGAAAGCTACAATCTTCTCGGTCAAAATCGGATTCAGTTATCCACTATGTTCACGCATGTATTAGGTTAGACTTATCTTCTACTCAAATTCCCGTACCGGATGATATTCCGCCTGTTCAATTGTGTTTCACTGTTCGTCAGGCGTTGGACTCTACCTTAGTGGAATTATTTGGCCAGTTAACAGGTGCATCTCTACTCAGCTATGACCTGTTACAATGCAAATCGAAAAATTCCAGCTCCCCTACTGAATTCGCTTGTTCGATTATCTTGGCCGTCAATGGAACACACCTGGATCACTTGTTGACCGCAGTCAGTTTGTTGAATCTTGACGTTGGCGGTTTTCATATGCTAGGTCTATTGCCAGCTTTGACGGAATCGGAACGTGGAAAAATTGTCGTATTTGGTGAAGTTCATGGTGTACACAATTCTTTATTCTCGATCAATTTTGATCTGGATTCTTGATTTATCTGTTATGTGATTCTGTAGAAAAAAATTGGAAATTTACCCAATTACCTTGTGTGGTTTCTGTTACACATGGCCCAGTGCTTTTTCATCTCAATTGATAGCCATCCGGGTGATTATTTTCCCATTCGACCATCAACGCCTGATTAGAAAGAAACCAAATATATGTATAGACATTACTCAAACTTTCAATTTTGCAGTTGCTAGTTTTAGCAACTAGAATCAGTCGTCCTGGTTATCAGTCAATCCCAGTTTGTTCATCCATTCAGCTTCTGGTTAGCCAATATGAATCTCGTTTGGCAGTCAACCAAGCGATTTATATATATATATATAGAGAGAGAGAGAGAGAGTTGAGAAGGCGTACACTGAGTTAATACGTTTATCGTGACGTTTCGATCCAAACTAGGACTCGTTGTCAAATATATATACTTATATATATGTTGATTCGGGTCCAAACCTCAGTGATCAATCGTCTCCATTCTTGGGTTCATTAGTCTGTCTCTTGTCTCCATTCCTAGCGTCCTTCTCTCTTCTAAGTGTGTCACGAAAGTCAGACCACTTTCGACCGTGTTCTCTAGCTGGAGCAAAGGACTGGTCTCAACCTTGTTCTGAGACTTGTAATCGACCAGGGTCCTGGCCAATGTGTCATTCACCAGTTAGCGTCGAAAAGTTTTTAGCTTGACTTATATCTCCCCTTACTCATTCTATTACTGTTGGCTTTTTCCTCATCGACAAATTTTATCAGCGTTCGCCTTGAATTTGGAACAACGCTTCTGGGTTATAATCACATCCGTGTCGTTCTCCTCACGGCCTCGGATATTTGTCAGAGATGTTGGGAACATCTGTCTGAATGCCTAGCTTATTGATATCTAATTCACGTAGATATGAAACATGGCCCATCTCTTACAGGCCCATTATTACGATTTGTGAGCTCGACGTACGCTGATCAGGTCTTGTGAATGGCGGAGATTTTTCCCCAACTACGGTCAGTTGTAACCTAATTGCAAAATAATGGAGGAAATTGAGTGGAAAAGCTACCGAATTCTCTCCCAAATTTCCACCACTGCTTGTTTTCTAATACTGTTTGGTATGAGGAATACATCTTCTGCTGAGTCTTTTCATGAAAATAAATCAATCGTTTCCCGATTTTGCAAGCCTTAGGCTGTTCGACGGGAAGACATTTGCTTCCGCATATGAAAAGAACATAACTCCCTTAACCTCATTGTCCTCTTCCGACGACTTCACCGAAGTTATGTTCGTCTTCCCGAACATGAACAGCTAGTGGGGAAAAGTTTACAACTGTCTGTTAATCTGGACATAGTTTGATTTGACTACCGATTCTACCAGAAGAGTTTGTCCACTAGGCGAATAGTTACGAGTATCCAGGACCACAAGTCAAATGCTGAGTACGGCGTGTCGATCAAAGTCTGGCATAACTGTCGACCGGGACTAGCACAAAAATTCAAATGCTGACTACTGTTATTATCACCGAGAGTGCTAATGGGTCACCGGTAATCACTGAGCTGCTGTAACACCCTTCGGATTTATATTTCCACATTTTAAAGCGCGAAGTTGACGCACCTCTGGAAATAGGCTGAAAGCACTCAACACTACCACTTGGGATTTCGGTTCACTTTTATTATTTAGACTAATCGCAGATTTTCTTTTTTTCCTCCACACAATACAGCATTTTCAATAAGCGAGACATGACCAACAGAGGACTGTCAAGCGGGGGAAGTCTACCAGCTGCTGGTGGACTCGAACCCATGGTTAACAGGTTAAAGCCCCATGTTGCCGCCGACCAGGTTTCTCTATGGTTTTGAAAATTAGGGTTAGTTTAGTTCAAGGTAACGGTTTGCATGGCTTCCGGACTACTGAGTGCAACATCCCCGTCGTTGTATCGCCAACACCGTCCGAGATGGAACTGTCGGTGCTCGAATGAAGTTGCCCGTTGTCTGCATCTGTAAAACATTACTTGTATTGGTCTTTTACCTACCGCATGGACCTAAATTCAAAAAATTGTCACTGACTCCGTTGCTTTCACTTTTGGCATTTGACTTTCATGATTTCTAGCAATCTGGTTTCTTAGATGTGACCACATAGAGAGTACTGATTTGTGAGTATGTATGATTGGAATTCTAGATTATTTTCTCGTTTCTAGTAATATTCGAGCTTCCTTCATCTTCGTTAGATTATTCATGAGATACAAATCAATAAGCTTATTGATTGAACCATTTCAATACAACCTGATATCAAATTAATCGGTTAATGAACTGGGTGGACGGCCGAAGCGGAGGAAAATTCTGAGTGATGTCAAAATCAAGCGAATCGACAATAAATGTAGCGCTGAAAGGTTAAGTGATGAATCTTGATGATTTCCATCTTCGATGAATTCCATCTAGCATCGTATGAACCGGACTTCCATTCGGCTTGTAAGAAGCGATCAGAAGTGGTGCATGTTTTGAGATGACTGAGCAAGATGCACTGGGCCGTGTTTTGGCGAAGCGGAAGTAAGAGATCTGGGCTGGGGTCAGGTTGAAGGAGCAGTGGATGTTGTTTGCTTGGGCTCAGGTAACGGTTGTGAATTTCGAGGAGTTAGAAATGGTGCATGATTACAGGGGTTTCATCAAAAGACGGTATGACCCTCATCAGACTACCGGCAATATAATTAAGAGATCATGAGAATAGAGCTTCTATGTCTGTCACGTTCGTAACTTTGGTTTCCTTCAAAGGTTTGAATAATTCTTCCTCCGCTTCGATCCGGTATGCACGTGATTTTGGACTGAATATGGTTGGTCGAATGGGCGTAGTAGCTGGGACCATCAACAATAACAAACAAAAGAGATAAATTTCTCCGTTCGGTTGGCTGGCTCGATAAAAGCAGGCCAGCAAAAATGTGGTTTGCACCTTTAATATTTTTTTTGATAAGATGGAGTAGTGGTTGCCTGGGTCATACGCTTGTTCTCCTCATCATACTATCTTCAGATAAACAGATGATATCTTTCCAGCTTCGGCCAGACAGCGAAGATTACGTTGACTGTGCGATGAAAACTTTCTGTGGAATGGCAAATAAAGAACAAACTGGGGGTAAAAGATGTCATTAGATATTCAAAGTAGAATATAATTACGGCAGGGTGGGTTGTGTCTGCTCAGATCAAGTGCGAGAATTGTGACTTAGGTATCCCAGTATTTTTGGCTTAATAAGAAAGATTGGGGTGGGGACTGGCAGTTTTTCTAGCAAAAAGCCACGCAATTCGTTTATCAGTAAACCAACTTGATTTGCCTTTATTCTAAGGCAAGAAAGGCACAAATCATACACATCAAATGCGGTGAAGGGTAGCGTATGCACACTTAGGTTTTCCTTAAACGGAATAGAAGTGATAGGTACGAGATAATCGGTAAATAGTGACATCAAACCTAAGAAGCTAAAAGAGCGACATTAATGTGTATAACACTAGTTGCGCTAAAATGACAATATCTAGGACGACAGGCAACAACCGTTGGAGTGTGAGTCTGTCATATGATATGGTTTAATACAATATAAACCTCAACGTTCATAGGAATAGGAGTAAGCCCTGCACTTTCATGTGATAAGTGGGCGAATATATCACCGCCACTAACCGTGCTTCCCATATGATACTCTCCTCCTGCTTTCAAGATCAGTCAAATTTCGTATGCCTTCATTCAGCCAATAATCGTGAATACGCAACCGTTGAGTCTGAATAGATCTCGTCCAGAATGGGTCAAAAGCAGTTATTTCGTCGACTAAGTATCTCATATCAATTCGGCACATTTTTCGGGAAATCTAATAAGCGTAAAGGGTTGATTACAAGGCAGATATGTGGCAAATCATGTTGATGTAGATGTAACGATGAGAAAACAGTGCAACCGAGACAATAGCCTACAAGAAATCGTCGATCGAGTTTGTATTTTCTTTGGATTTGGAACACTAATGGAAGAGCAGCTGAGTGGGAGAGAAAATTCAGCGACTGTCATTGTTTCGAAGGTATTTCATAAATAGTATTTGGATCTGATTGATTCAAATACGAATGAGCTGTAACCAATTCACAACGTAAGTTCCAGCTGTCGACTTTTTCTTATTGCATTCGAACGCAAAATTTCTGACTAAAAGAACTCCAGTGCGTGATACTGTTTGAAGTCTGTATATTACTTCAGCATTCTATCAATTTCATGAGTTGCCTGTACTTTTTCTTCCATAAATACGGCCTCCGACGGGCCACACTACAATTCTGTATCGTCATCGTTTCAGTGTTTTCTTTCGTGGGATTTTTGGCTCCATTATGACCTTCATTGATTGTTAAAGCCTTTCGGAATTATCGCCGTTTAATAACTCGATTGGTTCTAATCCTGTATTGAGATCACATAATGTTATACCTCAAATATATCCTAACCCATTCGGAAAAAGCACTCGTGTTGGTTGTCAGGCAGCTCTTAAATGCATCCCATCCGACCAGGAAGTCCATTCAGGTATTGCTGGGAACCAACATCCGTCCTCTGTTTGCAAAAATGTCCGTTCTACCCGTCGCACTCCAATCACCATTTCATGTTCACTCTTGTGTCATCTCTATACGAAAGTCCTAGCTGTACCCTGGGTGTTGTCGGTTCACTTGTGTCCATAGGTAGCCTTAAACTTCCCCGGCGGACGTAAACTCCTCCTGGTTTGGCATGTCCGAGGTTATTTATATGTGATCCCTAAATGAAACTGACTACCTCGTGACTAAGTGTCTTCTCAAGTTTTCCAGCCATACCAGTACGATTATAACGAACCTGTACATAGCCCGTTTTAGCTTACAACACAGCATCACAACGTTTTCCGATTTTTTCCTAGGGTTTATTTTCTCACTTCTCGGGGATAGTCTGTATTCTATTATGAGTGGTTTCAGTAATGCACCGACTCTACCAGTGACTTTGTTTGACATGACAAATCTCTGTGTTTCTTTCACCAAAGGAAAATTCATTTTAAATAGTTATTACTAACTACTCTGAGTTAGTTCCCTTGAAACTACGCGCGCTTATTTCAGCTAGTGCCTACTGTCTGTTTCTCCTAAGGCCAAAGGTAAACTCTCGGTCTGTTTTCAAGTTATCCAAGAAAACAAACCAAATCCAAACTCGCCTCCGTAATTTTTCACACAACAACATTGCTCTTCTTCAAAGGCCTCCTTCGCACGCACCTGATTGTTGAACTACTGCTCAATGACAATGTCAAACTTTTCACACAGACAGTCAGTTTGATCTTTGATAGCTATTGTCCCATTGAAATTTTTGTGCCTCAAATGGCCGTATCTACATCCAGAAACCGAAATTTCTAAGAAGATGCAAGGATCACTTCTAAAAATCTCGCAATAACAAGTGTGGGGTAAACTTCTACCCTAATAAAAGTTGAAATCAAACGCATCCACACTACATTCGCCAGCCAACTCTAGAGTGGTAATAATAACCGATTCCCATGGCAAGGTATTCGATTGTTGTGTGGGAAGAAGAAACATGTGAAATGTTCTGCGGATGTCGACAACAACAATCGTGCTTTTATCCATCCTTTCACTTATACTCCGACCATATTTGGACAGGATGATGATACGACAGTTACAAGTTGTTCTAGGGAGGAGTTGCTCGACGTTCTCCGCACCAATAAAATTACCACAGGGGTTGGTGCTGACAATCTGCCCTCAGCTCTTTTAAGACATGGCGTTATGGCTCTGAAGGATGAATTCAATTCTCTGATTAACACAACATTACGCTTGTGTTCTCTTCGTGACTGCTGGAGACCCGTCATTGTTATTCCCATCCCAAAATCTAACACTTCTATTGCTTAAACAAAACGTTTTCCCCCCATCGCCCTAACGTCTTTCGGCCTTAAACTGACGGAGCGTGCTATACCCAAGCGCCTACTTCCTTCTATGTATCTTCCTGACGACTCTTTTTAGTTTGCATCAGTGAAATCTGTTCTTTGTGCCTTCCTGGACTATTAGTCGGCATTTGACTCAGTCCCTCGGTCTCTTCTACTCCACAAACTGCAAACATTTGGTTGTCCCAGTTCTTTATTAGCATGGCTGTCGGAATACTTTACTAACCGAACCCAGTGCACACGAACGGACGGTAAAGCTTCTAAACCGTTGATTAACAACTCAGGAGTGCTACAGAGTGCTGTTCTTTCACCGTTTCTCCTCTTTACTTACATCAGCGACATATCATTCAGCTCACCCTGTCATTTGTTTAATTATATTGATAATGTTGCACTCTCAAGCCGTTTCGAGCAACAATGATTTTCAAGGTTTTTCTAACGATTTGTCTTCTATCTACGTTTTCTCTGTGCAAGTCAGCTTAAAACAACATATATAAATGTTTCGAACGTCTGTTCTCTTTCTTTCGGTCGGCCTACCCATCTGAACCATCATCCATCGGTCAGAAACACCTACCGGGATTGATTCCGTGAAATATCTAGGGATTATTATTGACAAAAATCTGAAATGGACTCTTTACATTCCCACCTGTGTAAAGAAGCAAAGCACCATCTCCTGATTTGTATACCAATGTTTTTCTAATCCTCCTTCTTTACTGTTCTCCGTTGTTTTTGAAGGTTGTTTTACTAATCGTGTGTTCATACCGCTAATCGAAATGTCCATGAAACTATGTGCTTAGCACCTATCTACATGTGGAAGCTTTGCTTACAAAATGTTCTCAGATCTTCTGCACAACGATCTAACACAGTGGTGCTTTCATGTTTGAACAAGGTCCGTTTTTCGTTCCATACTCTCTAGAATCAATATCTATGGGAACTCATTGCTCTATATTTAGCAAACAGACAAAAACTTGACAAAAATTGATCGTGTTTCAATCGACTACCTGACCAACCTATCTTACCATGTCCAAATCATTCAGCGATGAGCTTCTTTTCTTCTCCATGTTAGTAAGGAGATGAGTGAGCATAACCGTTTTCTTATTTTTCCCCCACTATTTTTGACTGAAATGCGACAGTTTTCTGCGCAAAGGTCTGTGCAGTGCAGTGCAGTACAACATAAAGCAACACAAAGCAATATAATGCCAGAAGCCATTGTTGCTTGCTGTAAGATCCTATTACCATTGATCTTGCTTTATTTAGCAAGAACTTGCTTACTTCTAATCATTTCACTCTATTACAGTGTTCCCTCCTTAGAGAGAACACCGTCGGAAACGAACACGTTCATGCGTTTCGTGGAGTTGTTCATTCTGGATGAGGAGAAAGCACAAAGGTAACTTTTCCCTGATGAAAACGAAATCGAGATCTACCTGTGTTTCTTGTCCGGAAAATCGATTGCCATTCTGAACTGCGACCTGAGGTTGTGTGGTACGAAAACAGTAAAATATACCACCATAAAGTAGCGGTGACTCATGTGACCTCGGTACCACTTCCAGCTTGCCATCGATTTTGGGAAGCAGTGTGTGTGTGTGTGTGTGTGTGTGTATCTCGCATGATTCACGGCTTTTATAAGTGTTTGGTCAATGGCCGACCAGATCCCCCACAGATTTCATCGTAGTACACTTTTGAAATCCGTACAGAATGGTCAATCAGTAGTGCTTGACCGGCAATGAGTAAGTCGTTAACCTGGTGCCATTTGAACCCAAAAAGGTCACAGGTTCGACTCCCCTTTCTCGGTTAGCCACTTTCCCACTCTGCAACCGCCCCGTGGCCACTATCTTGTTCCTATGATGTCGTGTTTTTTAGACAAATAAAAATAAATTGTAAATATTATTAGTATTATTATGAGAGTGCAGCTGTGCATCCGGCCACCATAAAAGTACGTTAGACTTCGCCTGACTGATGCGTGCCAGGGTTAGTACCACTCGCACTCTCATGTGTTAGAGGCACACGTGAATCTACCGGTAGATAAGTAAGAACCGCCCAACTGTTTCGATCCCAGGCTTGCTTTGAATGTTAGAAAGGCCGTTTGTGTTGCCATTACGCCATCCGAATTGTTGTCCTCTGGGAGAAGTTCTTCGCTTACATCCGCGGTTGAGTTGAACTCAGAGTAACCAAACAGTGCTGAGATATCAATCGAAAGCGCATTTTTATCCAAACTTCATATGTAATACTCGGTATTTATCACGTGGTGATCTGCCGTTTTTTTTGCTCAGTAGCACTTGTCACCTGATTCTCTGTGGTTATGTATGCATAAATAATTGTCAATCTAAATTTCTAGATCCAAACTACCCTCCGTCGTCTCCTGACTCTTCCTGTCGTGACATTTTTTGTTTTTCTCACACAACCCTGAAGTTCGCAATTGTACAGAATACCGTTTCCTTTTCCTGTTCAAGATTGGTACGAAATTAATTGACTTACTTTATAGATGCTCGGAATCCTGACTAAAGTCATAGAAGAACTCAATGTACGGTAGTTTCTTCCTTGTTAGAAATCAACAAGTGTACGTCTGCTGTGTCCGTGAATGGATAGCAAACCCCAAGGACGAATGATTCTCACTAGTCGAGCACCTAAACCTTTAGGCTGCCCTACCCTAAACGGATTATCGAAAATCTCCCCACTACATGAAGCAGCACCCTTATCCATTGCTGGCTTTTCCACAGCCATAGATCATATCTTCGCGGGCAGGTCCAAAGTCATTATGAATGACTTCTCGACAAAACTCCTCGAACAGCAAAAGCTAGACACGACTTACAACCGTGTATGTATACCTTTTCCTCCACACCCACGGGCATGCTGCCATGGGAGAAAAAGTCACTGCGACCAAACATCCTTTTGAATCAGTTTGCCTCGGGGTTAAACGAGGCACCTACTGACACAGTACGAGAATTTTACTCGCGTAAAATTTCTCGGTTGAAGACCATCCGTGCTGTTTCCAAATTTTCCGTTATTTACTCTAACCCGGATTACAAAACCGTTTGTCTTTTCTTTCTCCATTATGTGTTCTAGAAATTACCGGTAACTTTCGCATAACTTCTGGCCAATACCAGTGTTTTCCTAGTAAATTTTCTTCATTTCAGCATTTGGTTGGGTTGTTTCCCGTTAGTTCTAGTTCTACGGCCAGTGGCATCGAAAATGTTATCCTGTATGTCTGTCACCAGAGATGGTGAAGTTGTTTCACGTGACTTCCCCTCGTACTGCATTCCACATCACCACAATGATCGGTGATGGCCTCCATTTGATTAGGTGCCCTCTATGATCACTGATTTCCTGTTCATGATGCACTCCTAAATGAGCAAGGTAGATAATAAGGCCGTTTCTGATCATGGGTTGCACAAGACTGCAGGATTTCACATGTAGTATGAGTTGAGGAGTGAAATAAAGCCTTCGAATTTGCTGGCTGAAGTCAAACATAAGTTTCTAAGATCCATTTAGAGTTGATTTCTGAGTGCATTTGCTTCTCTTCTGCTTACATCCTTATGCACCTATTCCAATCCTAACTGTCCATCATCACTGTTTCCATCCCCAAACTTAGTGCTTCCAATATTCCAGCCAGAAGTGTTCGTCCCGTCGCTCTTATATTCTGTGGTCTCAGGCTAACGGAACGGGCTGTCCTAAGACTTCTAACTTCTCCCGTTAGTGTCCCCAATTACCTCTTTCGATTTGTCTATAAACCAATTAAGTCCAACTTGGATGTTTTTATTGCTTTGGTTCATCACATCACCAGCTCTTTCGGCCCGCCAAATGTGTCCGACGCGCTTGCTTAGGTTCTTCGTCTATATCTGATTCTTCACAAACTAGAAGAGTTCTGCTGTCCCGTGAATCCACTGGAATGAGACTGACAGAACTCATTGCACAAAGCTGGGCTGAAAAATTTCCGCAGTTGGATCTGTCTTTTCTCCTCACTGGTTTTCAACATACATTGGCGATTTGGCAATGATTTCCCCTGGTCTATCATTCAAATGTGTTGTTGATGTTGGTCTCGTCCAGCCTCTATCTAGAACCAGGGTTTTCGTCAACTTTTCCAACAATTTGTCCCTCATCCATGATCTTCCTGTTCTTTCTGGTCTAAATCTTGTTTTGCCACAATGCTGTGAGTATCTGTTCACTTTTTCCTGGTCTGTCTACCACGTCTGATGCGGCTTTCCGTAATGTGGAGCCATTCGCTATTGTAGACTTTATCAAACACTTAGGATTCACAATCGATAACAGTTTGCGATGATCATCTCACATTTCTAGCTATGTAAAGAAGCTTAGAAGACTATCTTTTCGCATACACTGCAGTTAAACAGAACACGAACTTTGTTGCCCAATGTTTTTTACGCATTTCCCTATTGTTCGCCTGTTTTTCTACCGGTTTATTGAAGAATGACTTCAGACTGCTTCTCTAGGGTCCGTCTAACATCAGCGGTCTATCTTCCATAACACTGAAGGAACTGCCCAACAAATTGTATGATACGCGGTCGAAAAAATTTCTGCATAAATTTCTTTCGGATCTTTCCCATCCTCTTTTACAATGAACGACAGCTCTGAACGTGCCTCTCACGACTGGACACGTTCTATCTTCGATTCCATACCCTCTCGTATAAAAATCGATAGGAACTGAAGTGTTCCTTACGCAACCCGAATTCTCATCAGTCGAGATTAAGTTCCGGTTGACTTCCTTTGCAACCTGTCGTAACTGTATTGTATTATGATCACGCTACTAATGCGTCCATTTTGACAGAAATATGTACAGCAGTGTATGCATAATTTCATGATAACATAGACTATCATGTTAGCTACAAATATGTGAGCCGAAATACCGCCAAAACGGCCTGGCGTCTTCTCGTATCGTGGAACGTGAGTAGTCAGGCGATTTGGCAGTCGATTGTTTCATTCGGATAACGAGCTGAAATTTGTTTGCCATTTACTTTTTTCATGTGTTTTCGTCGCACGGTGTTATTTAACGATATGCGGGCTTCTTGTCTAACATTCCTCATATTTCTTACGGACATGTTCAAATCGCTATCGATAGGGGGTGGTATGCGAAGAAAGGGCCCCATGATCGTGCCTAGTTCATCATATTGCGCTTGTGCAACAGACAACTGACTGACCGTACTCGTCGGCTTATAAACGCCTGAGGATGGCGTCAAGTCAGAGGAGTTGAAAAAACGTCATAAAAGTACATCCATATGCAAATAAGCAAAACAATGACCACTGTGACTCATGTTTATCACACAAAATCGGTAACCTGAGGTCAACATTGCATTAATCTCGCCATTACCAAGGTTAAAAGCACATTTCTCCGGACGGTACATTTCACGATGACCCCAGAAATTCCAGGAAATGAGCGGAAGATACACGAGAAATCTAGTTTACAGTCCCAGGTAGAAATCACCCTTCAAGAACCTCTGCTACTAAAAAACCGCGTTGGTTCCATTTTGTGTATTATTTGTAAACCAGAGCCTTCGTGGAATGTAAGCCTTCTGGCGAAGACATACTCATTGGGTAAAATAATCTCCATACGGGTGCATTTTGCTTCCGTCAGGTGACACTGGTGAACCACTTCCAAATTACACTAATCCGCTCAGACGAAAGTATCGAGTCTGTCCCTAACTTAAGTAACTGCCAAAATCATGTTATTCGGCCGTGCTTTACTAATACTCAATTAAGCATGGATAAGTGTGTGCTTGGAACGGCTTTAGGATGATGCTTTTGTGTTACTTTGTGGAAACCCGAATATTTTAATTTCATTGTGAAATATATCATTGTGACAGTTTATCTGTAGAGTCAAGTTCGGTAGTGCAAATACCATGAAACCCAGAGGCCTATTTTCCGGGAAAACGGGCTTCGTCTAACTTGAGCCAAACTACTGTGTGACGTATGACATTACCGTAGCACAGTGGGAACATACATGGCGGAGTAATTCATAGTGAACAACGAAGAGGTGTACGAAAACGAGATGCGCTACCGGGATGGTACTCCGCTGAGCTGGAGTGGACAGTGCGCGCTTGCCGAAACCCAACTAGAGGATTGACGGGGTGACCTCTGCCCCGATTTTTTGGCCTGAGGATCTAATCGACAAAGCATTAGGAAGATTTGAATGATTCGTAACCTAATGGAGACCATTAACTGATTGCTCAGTTCATACGCCTTTGAGATTGGACCAAGTATCCTAGGTGCCCACGATATCCCCAAGCGATGGACGTTGATGAACATAATGGCGCATGCTTCTCCATTGCCGGGTTTTGATTTAGCGTCAGAGTTTAGTTAGCTGCCATAGACTGACTGCCAAAGACCACTCAACCCGACTGATATTGCGAGACATTCTTCTTTGTCCTGTCACCATGATGAAAGCACATTCTTCACGAAAAGGCAGTGAGTGAGACTTCATCAGCAAAAGCTATTTGGGACGTGCAGTCACGTTGGAGCATTTTGAGAGGCGTTCAGGATGAGTAGCCATCTCAAGGCTTGACAATATTCACCTCCAGCTATACTGATGCGTTTCGAGGCTTTTTGAGGTGTTTTAAAACTAGATTCAGCGCTTTGTAAATGGTGTTCTTTTATTCCACACAGTTTGGTCATGATTGTGAGTTATCGCATAAGTTTGTGCAATCGTATTAATCTCAAACCAACGTGTTACGAGAGGTGGGGACTCGCTGTAGACAGCTTATGCCAGAAAGGTTTCGATTTCGATTTGGCCGTGACATTTTCCTTTTGTTCTTATACCTTCAAGGAGCCCAAATGCTCCTTTTTCGAAAACCCTGAGCAAGTGAATAATAACGGACTGTGGAATTCAGGAGTAGCGCCAAAGAGTTACAAAGGGTGTCATCATTGTGCAATTGTCGGACGTTCGGCGTCCATGATGATCTTGCCTTGGCTCGGATAAGACATGCGCAGGTGCAAGTTACGGGCTGCACGTTCAACTGTGTGCACTTGCTCGAGGGTCGAGTTGAACACGGCAGAATAATCTGCCAGCTAATAAGAGTAATTCCTGGTTCCATAAATAGAAGTAGCTTGTTCCGAGAGTCTGAACCAACTAGAAAATGTTCATATATTCACAATTTGAAATAGCAAAAGAAACAACGACCAAAAATTTAAGAGAACCTTACTCGTCCAGCAGAAGCTAATCGACCAATCCTAGCGGTACACATGATATGGGCGCAGTGTGTTTAACGAGAATCATCACTTAATTGGATGGGCATACGCCCCACGGCCTTGCTTCGTCCAACCTTGGCCTCGATTTCAGACAGGAGATGTCTACTTTCCTACTGTCTTTGATTTTGGAACGAAATGAGGTTCCACATTCTCGTCTGACTCATCGTGTGTTGGACCAGGTTGTTAATGTCTCGGCAACGGTTTAGCGCATGGCTTCCAAATCAATAATGTATATTGAATTTAAGACCAAAGTGTACAATTTTGATTTGGATATACAGCCGTCAAGTGGTACACGTTGGCTCTGAGTACTAACCCCCTTTTCCCACAGTAATCGACTTTGTTAAAATCTAGCAGAAATTTTCGACTGCCTGGAGACCATCCCACCTACCAGACCTAAAATAGATCATATTTACTTGGAGTCGATTCCAGGCAGTGACATTGTTAAGTTACTCCCGGGTTCCGGATATGACAATAGAAAATCCGTTCTGTTTCCCTTACTGGATAACGGCCTGTGAATTTCGCATGATTCAGTTAGCAACCCGAGGTTGGCCGTATCTCGGGACTAATTCGCGTATTAGCCAGATATGTCAAAATTAACACTGCTGCCCCATTTTTTAGTGACCAGAATGTCTTGTCGGACCAAGAAGAAATTTCAAGATGTTGGTCGGAACAGCTACCCGCACTGAATAGAGGAAACTGACAAATGTATTTTGAAATGTATCAACTAAAAACCTGGGAACCCAACACTAATTTGTTCATTTGTCTTTTGGTCATCGACCGGGCATCACCAATCACAGACCACCCCCTCCTCTGTCATTTTGGGTACACTGAGATTTATAAGAATTTCCCATCTACATGGGAGATTTATTAAATATTTTGTGTTGCACTGGAATTGCGTGTTGCGTCATCGATCAACTGCCAGGCACACTCGTTGCCAGCCCACGTCCGATGGAGAAAATAGATACAGACGCACACATAAGAGTGGAAATTGATCGAATAACTGTTTCCTAATTGACCTCTTCGCGTACCATCAGACAGACGTGCGCGGATGTGACTCGCGGTCTAGGCACTGGATTGACCGGACCGGTTCATTTGCGCTTGCACTTTTCGGGGCTAAATTAAGCGCCAATGTTGTGACCCTTCTGGTGCTTATCCAGCATGCATGCCACTTTTCCACTGCCTTACCACTATGCACACAGTTACTTTCGTGATCGTTATTGTATTATTTTACCACACAATGGTCATTCAGTCAGCGCCGACCACGAGTTAGCCAACTGGCGTTTGCTGCTCTAGTGAGGTTGGTAGGCTCTTAAATCATTCCATTATTACTGAGCTCATTATGAGTGTTCCAACCTTATACCAAAACGGTGTAACAAAACCAATGCCTGCATTTTACGTTTTACCAGCTAAATTAGAAGCCGATGTGAAACTAGCAAGTTTCAAAGAATTCATCATATAATATCAGCACCCAACTAATCATTATCCTTGTTGGAAACCGTGAGCAATGCAAAGCCTCCATTCCCCAACAGGGACGCAAACCCAGGATGAAAGATTTTGAGTTGAACGCACCAGCAAGTAAACCAACTTCTCTACTATTCATCGAAAGTCAACTCTGCATGGCAGATCGCTCTTAACGGTCACCGGATTTTGCAGGCCACATACATTCGTTCACCTGAGTATCCATCTTGGAGTGATGAACGACTTCTCCAAAGTGCATGAGCACATTACAAACGACTTGTTAAGCACTTTATGATTGTTCGTTATATGCTTGTATCCTAGAGGGAAGCCATCCATCAACTAGAGGTCCGTAATGTGGTAAGCAAAGGTATGCGGAGTGCAAAATCTAGTGACGGATGTCGGCACTGTACCATACGAAGTTGATGTTTGCTAAACCATTAACAACCTGTTTGATTGGACTAATGACTAACGCGTTCGAATCGAAATCGTTCAACCCCGGATCGTGGTAGTTATGCACCGATGATAGGAATTAAGCAGCTTTGTAATCCCTCCATGCTTTCCTAGTGGCAAGGTGAGTGCTGATACTGCGTGGGGAATATTTATAACCCGTATAAAATCCTCCATCATTATTGATTACTCAGCATTAAGCTTTGGTAAGCAGGAGACACGTATCACTCATAGAATTGAGTGTGGTCCCATGAAAGAAATGAAACTGCGCTCCGTCGGGTTATACATGAGTTGCGAATGGAAACAAGACAGTGATTCAATGTAGCGAACGATAATCGCATTACTGTCACAACACATCCTCCCGGAAATCAACCTTTTTCATGACCTGATGAAAATATGAGTGTAATGGAACTAGCATTCCCTATAGTTGCTGGGATATCAATAGGTCAGTTATGGAAACGAGCCGAGAAACTCTGAGTTGCTGCCTACCGCCACAACATATACAAAAACACAATTCTCCCGACCTAAAACCTGATCAGACAGCCTCGAATGGTATGGAGTACAGAAGTAAGGTGAAAGGGTAATGGAGTTCCTAGGCCGAATATAACAACCGAATAACATATGGATCCTAGGTACCGATGCAACCGGACAAAGAACTCAGACAGAACATGTTATTTTGCCTGCTTCGTCTGCAGTGAAAACTGAAGAGTTAGATGGATTGTGTGCGCGACAGTCTCAAATTTCCAATGGGATCCAGTACGGTTCTGAACATGAACCACTCAAGGGAACGAATTCGATTCAATTTCGACCGAATCATAATGCTCCTGAACGGCAATCGTTTGGTGGGACAAATCGGACTGAAGGATACCAGGTTTGTGATCGAGCACAATTCAGATACCGTGAATCCACGTTGCGTTCCGTTAGTAGAAGACGGTAAAATCAATCGGACTGTTTATCTGAGTCGGCTGAGCGCTCAACGGCTGGCGAAATCCAAGGTCGAAGACCAGTGTTTGGATGCGGTAAATTAAATGGACAAGTTGACGAAGGAAGACAAATAAGTGAGGACTCTGGACATTGCGGTCGTACACTTCACACTGCACCAAGAGGGAAATGGTGCAAACAAAAGCTTTAATTTTAACTGAAGCTACTGGACGGCAATGGCGACTTCATTCATTGACTGTTTCAGTTCCACTGAACTCAGTGAGTCAATTGTCCAATAAGAAAAACTTCACTAACGTCGAATGCCACAGAAATCTTGTCGACCATGCCTGAAGTTCTTCTCCTGGTCGAACTTTTCG
The DNA here is from genome assembly GCA_008360955.1 of Fasciolopsis buskii. NCBI lineage: Eukaryota > Metazoa > Platyhelminthes > Trematoda > Plagiorchiida > Fasciolidae > Fasciolopsis > Fasciolopsis buskii. The sequence continues at coordinate 167,441 of LUCM01008411.1, forward strand.
CGCCGTTCGGATATAATACAAAAGTGCATGAAGAACTATCACTATTGCAAAGGTTTAATGCGTGGTATTAGGTAGGGCTTGGAAAACTTAGCCTGAAGAACGAATTTGTTCCGAGTGATTCTTTCTTAAGCAAATGCGAAACGACAAACATTACTAGGTGATTGATGTGCACAGAACAGGAAATGATTGTCGGGGGAGCGCGTTTTGGCGTGAGTGGACAGAATTATTTATTGTCGTGCTTGCATACCTTCAAATACCAGTATGGGTTGGTAACTGATGTATTATTATTCGTAGAATGCGTAGTGAATCAATGTTTCGCCTACTAGAGGCATTGGGTTGAGTTCCAAATTCATTATTCTGTAGATAATGACATACTAGAAACGTTATTCTTAGAACCGCGCAGTAGCATGTTCTACACATAGTTTCTGGCTCTTAGTTATCACGTAACTGTGATATGGAATAGTTTGGCTCAGGTGCGGCATTTATTGGATTCCGAGGTGGAATAAGAGTGGGAATATTCCAAACGATTGTGGAGTGATTCAGATAATCAGCATTCATATTACCTGACTGCTAACATTACTACTCACATGAGACAGCGACCTTCCAAATGAGTGCGTTACTGACCTAAATAACAAAACAAACAAACGACCGGCGTGAGGCCTGCCGAAAAACGCAAAGGAGCTAGTCATTTTCTCCCTGACAATCATGCACCGCTTCTACCGGGAATCACCAGTCGTCAAACTGCATAACTGCACCTCAGCGACAAGTCGTTCTCACCAACTCGGAGGAAAACATTCAAGTCACAAAGCCATAAAAATGTGGAACTCACCATTGCGCACCTAGGCCTATGTGGTGAACACATTTCATCGAATTATCGAGTGACAATCTGATCGAGCCGTCATGTAAGTTGGCTTCCAAACCAACCTGGTTAAATTCGTTGGTTGGAAAAAACTGCCAACTCACTCAGCCAGTGAAAAGTTGATAGCCAATGGGACAGTGTGATCGGAATCTGACTATGGTATCTGAACTCGCTTGCACATTAACACGACCCGATCGCATCCTCTCCTATTTATTGGCCTATTCTTATCAACCGAGGTTCATCCTGGCCCGAATAACGTTAACCAGATTAGACTTGGTACAAACAAGGTAAGAATAACATCCCGTTGTAGGCCAATGCTCCGTCAAAGTAACGACTAGGATCGATACTTGCATAAAGCTGAACCAATGTGGTGGCCGATGACATTCACGCTAGGCAGCGTATATGTCTACCGATGACCTTAAAATCTATCTACGTTCGTACTTTTGATACAACAGCGTGTCAGTGAGCATGCCATGTTCATTGATGTGATGTAGAATTGAGAAGTGACTGGTGGTTAGACGATCTGAACCCACAGCATTTATACAAAGGCGCCATAGCTTTGGCAGTTTGACTAAGGATCCATAGGATTTTGAGTTTGTGGTAGCTGGCTTCACACACTCGTTCTAAGCTATTTGAAATGTCTTTCCGAAATATGTGAGGCTGCCAGCATTTCAAAGTTTTCCGAATCTGGTCATCCTAGTGAAAATGAGCTAACTTAGTCCTGCGAAAATTTTCATTCATTTCTCACCCACAGTTGTAAAAACATTCGAAATAAGTGCTTGCTTAGATGAGGCTATGCGGCATATGATTTAAAAACCCTAGGATATTGCTTACACACAATGGAATCGGAGAATGTCTACCGAATTTCTGTCAAGGTTTTTTTACTTAGTTCAAAAAATAGCAAAACGCCCATGAAAATATTCATATTGAAAAGAAAGCCGATTGTTCCTCAGTCTATGCGGTACAAGAAGATTGTCGGTTAGGCCTGGTTCCGTGTCTAATGCGTGCACCATTTCCAGAATTTTATTGCCTATCCCCGGGGAAATAAGTAGCGGCAAAACGCGTTACACCACCCTGATTTCCCAGACACCCAAGTCCGTGAAGTAGGCTGAGCCAAAATGTCATCTGACAACTGCGCTGATCCACTCAATTCCTTCCCCCGTAAACCATGTTGGAAAAGTCAATTAACACTTCGCAGAAACCGTTAAAAACTGCATTATGACATTGACTACTTAAATTCTAGTCGGTAGACAGAATAAAACAATAGCTGTGTAGTTGGCTGACGCTTAGGTTAACCGAAAGCAGACTTCTGCCTTCATCATTGCACACTTTTGTTTATGAAAGTTTTTCTGAAACTTGATGTTCAGCCAAAAATGTGGGCGATGCGAATCTGTATGAGTGTGGCCCATCGAAAGTATGAAACGAGCTTATCGTAGTTCGAGGCAGGAAAATGCAAACACCTGAATCCATGCATATGTGCCACTAAACTGAAGAAATGGCATCATTAATATTGCAATAACTATGATGAGTGGAATGGGCATTCAGGTTAAAGGACCAATCAATGGAATAACATTTAACTCGAGGTCAAGTATTGCAGACGGAAAATATTTTCGCCTCAAAGTTAGTAACTGATGCAATTGCCCGATTTTGCCTGTCAGATCTGACTTGCCCAATTTGGAATGACAGGAGTGCTCAGCACCCATCGTTTTCACCATTTAGCGAAAATTCCTACTTTAGCTGGTGCACGCGCGAATTCGTATTGCCAAATAACCAGATCGTTTATAGCTGAGTAGATAAACCAACCGGGTCTTGAGTACACAGTCAATATTCTGACGAGACTCGAATTGATTTAAAATTAAGGTGTAGCTTTTCATATTTCTGAAGAATTCTGAATGTCATTCATTACCTGAGTGATTCTTACACTCAAATTAGGCGAACTGACTGTGTGATAATAAAAAAATCATGGACACGAATCATCAGCTCCAACCCAAAAATGTGCAGCTGAAGGTGACCCCGTTTACTGGAAATCATGTTTCAGTTTATTTACAAGGTATACGCATATATACTAAATAGCGCATCATTTTCGGAATGTCTCTTGGTCAGCAACCATCCTGGAATGTGCGCATTTCCGCCAGTCGCCATTGTTTTGACTGAATGGTGGTCATTGCATGCGATATCGAGGCTGGACCGGACAGTGTCACGTGACACTCGTAGATCAATCACAAGTGCACAATCAATCGCTTCGATTTACTATGAGATAGGCAGTCGTGCAGAAACGAACAAATGCGTCGACCGTAGTTTTGTTTCACCGCATCAGTTAAGTTTTCCGAATGACTAGCCAAATACTTCAGGTTGGCAAACTCTGTCTGGCTGATGCGATGGAATTCACAGACTATCATTTGAATAGCGCAGTCTGGGATAACCGTTTGTGCAGTAGAATCATGGACTGATGTGCTTTTTTCATCCGAATGACAGACGTGTGACATATATGCAGATTTTGTGATGCCTATTGATCTGGCTATTTATCGCATTAGAGGTTCTTCTGTTGATTTACCAATTGGCAACATTGACTCACGGCCGACTACCATGGTCCTCCCAATTCCATTTATCTCAGCTTTGAATTGCAGCCTGGATAAAGAACATCTAACTTGGCTCATGGAAGATAATATGACTGAATGTGCACTACATTGTCCACTGTGCTTCGTCTGCTTTTTGACCAATCAATCAATAGTGGTTAGTATGATCCGCACAGTAGCATTAAGCGGTTCATCTGTTTGACCTCCTGCAAGTTTTATGGATATTTCGCAGATTGTTACATTCGTTTGACTTTCGACCTCATCCTGTACTCTTGGCAATCAACCGTTTGGCGTGTCCGCATATATCCCGAAAACTAATCACGTGCGGATTGTCATGACCACTGAATATGTTTACATGCGCACCCCTTAGTACCATTACCGCAGAAATGACCGGGACAACTGTCTACTGTGTTTGCCCTTTAATCAGTCAATATCACTAAATTTGATTAATTGAGATTATTATCATAACTTCATTTATCTTGCCACCAGACGACTATGAAACCCGAATCACATGCCCGGGTTCCTACCCATGGAAAACCGTATTTCTAACTTCTTCCTCAATTTATGTTCGACCCTTAAAAATGATAGAAATATCTTTACTACCCGACACCTCACCGGCGCATATCATGCATATGCGACTACGAGTTTTAGATTTTCAACCACGAATATTTTATCCAGGAGCCCAAAAAGCGGTTCCGCTTTTCTTCGCTAAGGTCACCATTAAATGTGATTGATATTCCCAGTCAAAGAAGACCATTTCATTGAACATAGTGCTACAAGATGGAACGCTCTAAACAATGGTATATGTGATTTCTCTCTCCACCAGCACAGGCAAATATCATCTAACTGATGTCCTAAAAGAAAATACAAGTTGGCGAATTGGCTCGTTTTCAGTGGTTCCTACTCATGCCATCACACCACAAAACATTCGGAAAAAATTTCTCTCAAAGAGGGAGTGGATTAGTTAGATAAAATATAGATATGAAAGGTTTTATGATCTTGCATGCATAACCTGAATACACAAGAATGTATTGTGTTAATTGTTTTGTTGTCTAGGGTTTGCATTGGGACGGAGGGTGGGCCAGGGGAGTTGAAGCGCAACCACAAATTGTTTTTGAGAACAAAATGGAGGATTGTGAAGACGGATTGCGACAGCTTCCGCAGTGCTCAAGAGGCGACACTTTGCCAACCTGGATTGTTGACCTCTGACCTTATAAAGGGTCCGGAAAGCTTGCATCACATTCACACGGTGGCTAGTCTGTGCTAGATGTGAAACGATCGCGCTATTAAGTGACTTAATTGTTCCAGTGCCCAACCTTGCACACGGGTGCGTTCAGACAAGCACCTGGTCGTGCGGCCAGTGTACATTGTCCCACAGGAACATGTGAATAAACAGATACAAAACGAGGCTGCAGAATCAGGAACTTCGTCTTCCAACCATAATTACACTACGGGACGGGATTTGAACAAGATTCGAAGCTTGGCTGCATAGAATGTCTTATTGATGGCGCTAGTCAGTCTTCGTCGTGCTATCTCTGCTAGCTTATCACCTTTGAATGGCAGAAATATGCATACTGGCTTTCTCTCCACCGTTGTCCTCCCTGGAACTTCCTTTATTATCTCCAAGATCTTATCGATTAATTTACTTGGGAAGCCATTTTCTGTCAATACTCTTCTTGCCATCTGCAATCCAGCTTCAAGAGCATCTTCTTTGCATATTCTTCTGGTTTTGGCTATTAGGTTCCTCTTCACATCAAAAGATGCAGAACTGTGAAGGTTGACGTATTATCCATTTCACGTGGCCTTCCTGTCTGAGCCGTCTTCTCGATGACGTTGTTGTGCATCTAGAAATGCTATTTCATTGTCCAACTCTGTTGTGAATTTCACATTTGCTTGAGCTGATTTGAACTTGTTCAACAGTTGGTTAGTTCTCGTCAATGGGTTGAGTCCACAGAATATTTCATCCACATAAGGTTTGTCTATTCAGAGCCCTTGTATTGACGACTCGAGTGGCCCACGTCTCAGCTTTGACATGAAAATGTCTGCTAGTAATGGACCGTGTGGGGAACCCATTGCTACGCTGTCCTTTTGGCAGTCGTTTCAAATCTAGCACAGACTAACCACACCGTGAATGTGACGCAAGCTTTCCGGACCCTATACAGGGTCAGACTTCAACAATCCAGGTTGACAGTGTCATATTTCGAGCACTGCGGAAGCTGTCGCGGTCTGCCTTCAAAATCCTCTACTGTGGACTCAAAAACAATTTGTGGTTGCACATCAACTCCCCTGTCCCACCCTCGTCCCAATGCAAACCCTAGACAACAAAACAATTAACACAACACGTTCTTGTGTATTCAGATTATGCATGTAACACCACAAAACCTTTCGTATCTATATTTTTATCTGACTGCTCCACTCCCTATTAGAGAGAAATTTTTTCCAAACGTATTGTGGTGTGATGGCATGAGTACCAATCACTGAAAACGAGCTAGTTCATGAATGCATGTCTTCTCAATGTGCTCAGTGGATATTTCCAGATGTCACAAAGTCAAAACTATCGCCCCTGTCCTTCTATTTGGTTGCCATTTATTTTCACCAGGGAAATCAGAGTGAGGCACGTGACTCACAATAAAAATACTTCATGCACGAAACCATTGTCAGAAGGTTAACATTAGTTAGGAAACCACCAAAACGATTTAACGGGTAATCACTACTGTTGATTACTACCGAATATGTTCCAGCTGTGCAACTTTTTTATTCCCTATTAATGGCTTGCTTCAGCATTGACAGTTTATAATAAATACCGTCATAAAATATGTAATCTCCTGCTTCTCACACTGAAGCAGGTTTCGGGCTGTTGGTCAACCGCACATTTTCATTAACACCACGGAACTTCGAGGAGGCCTTCATTTGGTTCAGTGGAATCAGCTACTAGTATCTTCAACAGTACGCAAAACGTTATTTCCAAATATGGCGACCAATTTGGACAACCTTGGATGCGGAAACACGGAAGACGGCAAGAGAGCGTAAGTAGAGAAACAAATGGCATGCATACATGAAAGTACTTCGCACTGAACTAACGTTCCAGGTTTGAAGAGATACTAAAGCTCAATTCTTATCACCTTAAAAGGTTGACAGTTAATACAACACACAGTAAGAATAAAATAATGCTTACAAGGGCTAGATTTTAAGAGACAGTCCGAATCTATTCCCATCTCTACCTTCACGGCCATATTGGTGGCTCGACATTTCGTAGAACGATGAATAGCCCTGTATGGTTGTCCCTCTGCCGTCACGACTGGTTGAGGACAGCAGCCTGAGTCTGATCTATTCGCCTCCATTACTAATATGCTGGGTAAGCAGCGGATCCGCACGACCCCTGACCATTTGGCAACGAAAAGTTTCGTCGAACGTTCTCATCGCCAACCCAAAGCGACCCTCAAATCTCACAATATCCCAGACCGGTGCGAAGCGTTGCTGCTAATTTTATTCGGTACTGTAACTTGCTTAAAGGCAGATGCCTAATGTTCCACCGCGAATCTTGTGTTCTGTACGATATTACGACTGCCTGGGGAACCCTTTACGCCTCGATGTCATGATTCACTCGCTGTAAAGACCTACGCTGAGCCCCTGTATACGTACTTGCGGGATCTGTCTCCGGCGCACACTTGTCCGAACGCCAGAACCTTACTCGTTTGAACACCAGTGCAAGTTTGACCTCAATTCCATCGTCTGCTGGGGTCTAACCCTCAAATGGTACCCGATGCTTCATTCTGAAATCAGTCACATGGTTTACGAATCCCATAGAGTTCATCGCTTTCACTCCGTTGGTTATCAAATTGAAGCTAAGCTTGTGTATGAGCTGAAAATGCAGCGCAAACAAGAGGATGATAACCGACCATTATGTGACGGACCAATTGTTCTTGGGCTGCCTCCCAGTCATGCATGACAGCTTCGTTGCACACGATCACAGAAAGTCCAACAAAGGAAAAGTTGCATGTGTATTTGTGTACTATTTAGGCTTGAAATCAGTATGTTGGATTCGGTCAGCCACAACAACGGGCGGATGCAGATTACCATAAGGTGCTGTACGGGTTCCAACTTAAGGTATACAAACTAAGACAACAAGAAAACCACAACTGAAGGGAAATGCATTCCAATTGTATTTACAGATCATGCGTTTATACATAAAACTGGAGATATCCCAATTGGTGGAGTGCATTTCATTCAATGGCCTCCGAGAAATGTTTCGATTCCACCGCTTGTCGCTGCGGTTCTCATTGGTCAATTGTTAGGCAGGCCAGCGCGAATTTGTAACGGACTGCATCCCGTGACTTGCACCTAGAGCCATCGCAATTCCATCCGGAGATGATGATCACTCAGTGCGTTATGTCTACAGCCATCAGCTATCAGAAAACGTACCAGGATATCCTCGAAATATTTTGACTCATTTGCAAGCTGCTTTATGTGTGGAGACCGTTCCATCTTCAAATAGCGAAAAAAAATGAATATAATGAGAATTTCTCACGTATTTGGTGCTGGCTATGTTCTTTTCGTATTGCAATAGCACCTAGACACCGACAGGCGATGACCCCCACGAGAAAGTACCGCAACCGCTAACTGTTACTGCCTATATGTACAGAGCAACTAATAGTCAAGCCCACAGAAGTAGACAAGAAATTTGACCGGAGTGAGCAGTCCAGGTTGGAAAACCGGGGGTGCCTTGACCATAGTGGAAGCTGCAGCGATTCGTCTTCACAATCCCAAACTCTACGCTTGAAAGTAATTTGTACACTCTCTCTTCAGCTCTTCATTGTCCTTTGCCCCATTGAAGCTTATAGCCTACCTATCAGAATTACTTCTTGTGCCTTGTACAAGCCTCAGCATGTTTGCTTCTCGTCCCAAAGAAGCAGTAGCCAATTTGAAGAAACCAAATATTGGGTCGATCACGGGGCATGATGGACCTCAATCAATCATCCCTAAGAAGTGTACTACGTATTTAATCAAGCACCTTATGCAACTGTTCAACAAATGCATGGAAAACAATAAGTTAGCGGTACCTTGAAACTTAGCGCAAACTACCCTGTGGCATCGCCCTAAGAAATTGATAAAGTCTATCCCACTACTTCCACTATCCTACGGGTATTTGAAACCTTGACTGTTAACAAAATGTGTGAAATCATGCACTGATGCCAGGAACGGCTATCAGTCTGCTTATCGTAACCGCCAGTCAGTACTGGACGCATTTGCCCTACATAGGATGTTTCTGTTTATCCCCAGTTGATCAGTTATATCGACAGGAATCTGCGTTTATCAATATTACACAATGAAAATTACCAACTTATATTCAGTCACTGGTGACAGACCAATGTGGTGATAGACCTGAATAAACCCCTACCCTCAGTGGCAATATCCCTGGCCCGTTCCGTGTCTATTCCGGAATGGTTCTGTGTAGCAGTTTGTCTCACTTCTTCAGTTTTAGCCAACTTAAAGCCTCTGATATTAGGGTTATAATAGCTACCGGTTCTCCGACCCGATTCATCTTTAGGGTTCCATTGTTCAACGGTCACCCTCCACAAATTTGTCGTTAATTGTGTTTGTGAATGTAATGATATTCCCTATCCGCTCGTTAAAGTAAATCATTTATCTTGTATGGAATTAACCGTTCAGTTTCACACATAAAAAACAGTTCCTAAGGTTAGATCAATGAAGTGCCTTGCAGAAAACCGTTTTTCTTTTATCTTTTTCCTTCTTTTATTAATAAAATAACAATGTGCATCATTTTTCAGGAAGTAGGCCGTGACCAACGGAGGGCTAACAAGTGCAGACGTTGACCTATCGCAGTCCAGTCACGTGATCAATCGATTGCTGGTGTGGACCATTCTGCGTATGCAGGACCTAACAAGCAATTTTTGAACAAACGGATAATGTCTCCGAAGTCACGGCCAAACTTTCTGTTATTCATTTTCACAAGGCTAAGCCTGGTCCGTCCGGTAATCGACCCAATAGGAATCAGAAGTAAGTTGCCAAGAGAATACCAGAGACCAAGCCACTAAATCGCTGCTTCTCGTGCGATGAGCTTTATCTGCGGTCCACTTGCACATTTCGCACATATTCAAATGGTATGTCAAAGCAAGTCGTGCAACTTGACTCGTGAGAAGGTTGATGAATGTTTCTCCTGTTATATCACTGCGTCTTCATTCTGAAGGTTCCCAGAGTATGTACTATACCGTTGCTATTGATTATGGGACATCTCGTATGTTCATAAACGATACGGGGAACACAGAGTCAATCATGCTGGTGCAAGTTCTAGTAAAACTTTCCCCTGGGGTTTTGATGAAACGTACGGAATCTACGACACGAGGAGTGACTGCCCGTTGCCTTAATTCGTTGGGCGAATTCGAGTTGAGAGTTCTGAAGAATGACGGGGATATTGCAGAAATCAGGCTCTTGATTTCACGAGAGGGGTTATTCATTTTGGGACTGAAAGCAATTCAGCGCCTGAAACTGTCATCAGAGTTTGGCGCCGAGCAGTCTCAGCAGAGGCGAGCGAGGGGCTTGTGAAGTGAGAATTCTGATGCGGAATCCGATCTTGACAAACAACTAGTTTAACCAAAGTAAGAGTTCTGTCAAGACTATTCAAAATTCCCTTAGAATTTTTGAACACTTAAAACGAAACAATTCAGTATTTTCCTTGGCTCAACGAGTCACCCAGGTCAATCAGATCATCGAGTTCTATGCTCGCCCTGTGTTTATACGGTGTGAATTGCCGAATTACAGAACCGAATAATTCGAGGCATGCAGAACGCACCAACATGCAACACAGAAAAGTGAATAAAGGACCTGGTGATCGGATACATATCGGAAGTTGGAGTGATAAATAATGAATCAATTTAGACCGGGAAACACGAACCCACCATCCAGTACTACTGCTCATATTATCGCGCCCTAGTACACTACCAGTTAGTAATTCATTTCAGCAAGAAAGCTAAATTGATGAAGAACTATTCTGAGAAGAAGGGCGTGGTGGAGGTAAGCGCAAATCACGTGGTACAATCCGGCACAGCTTCCGTCCACCCTGCTTAGGCAGCCAGCAAAGACAGTCTTGTTAACAGGCGATTGTGCGGTTCAAATATTTCTCGAAGGCCGTGGACTGAATGTATTTCGCTAATCCAAATATCTCTTATTTTGTGTGTAAACGCATGAAGTTTAAATAAAACTCGAACAGATTCCCAACTGCTGTGGTCTTCTCCTTGTCTTCAGTTTGGAGTTAATCTAGTGCATGCCGTCTACTCGTATCGGCTTTTCATGCTTCTGTGTAGATAGTTTAAGATCGAAAGAAAAGCACTTTTCCCGGGGAAAATAAAACGAATTTTGAAATCCATCCGACTTCATTGGTTGCTCTTTAGGCGCGTATCAGCCAATAATTAGTGTATTTTGAGTTCCAGCCCTTCTTTGGGGGAGATAGAATGAATTATATATTTTGTTCTCTTTGCACTGTATTTGCTGTTTGAATGTTCACATTATTTCAGTATGCACAGGGCGAAAATTTGGTTTCCAGACACTCGAGCTTCCAGGTTGGTGTGCTGTTAGCGCGTTCTTTTGTCTCCTAGGAGCAGATTATCCGGTTCAGTATCAGATCTAACAAATGCGATCCACTTTTACACCTAAGCTTGATCATTGCTCCATCTCTGGATATATTGCCAACCCACAACTATCCAGAGCCACATTACTATAGCTGACCACCCTTTCCGACAGTCCGCTCTTAGATGGTGTCTACCGGCGTCATACTTTGAGGCTATGCGTCCATTCTTCGGTTTTCATTTCCAGGCCAAGAGAACAAGCTAGTCCTTCAAAATTACCACTGAGCACATTGAGAAAACACAAGTTTTCATGAAATAATTCATCATGTAATATCATCGCTCAACTCACCATAAAGAAACCACGGAACCACTGTACAGCTGTTTCATCCTTAAGAATGCGTTGCATTCTTAGAGTTCTGAACTGATGTGACTGCAAATGTTTCATCCTTGTTAGGAATCAACAGCAGTGCATATCCACCAATCTTTATGGTGAGTTGAGCGATGATATCATATGGTGAATTATTTCATGAAAATATTCAATCTCCTACTACTAAAATGTATCAAGTAATCAAGCTCTGTAGAGTATATCCAAGCCTTCGTCGTACTTAGGCTACCTGCAGAGAAGCCATCTATCAGTAGGGGTCGATCGCTATGAACTAACGGACAAAACCGTGAAAAACACAAACTGGCGAACAAGCTCGTTTTCAGTGAGTCGTACTCATGCCATTGTATAACTATATATATATATATCTTGACAAAAAATTTTCACTATAGGAAGGATTGGATTAGTCAGATACAAATATGGGTGGGGAAGGGATTTGTGGTGTTACATGCATAACCTGAATACACAAGAATGTATTGTGTTAATTGTTTTGTTGTCTAGGGTTTGCATTGGGACGGAGGGTGGGCCACAGGAGTGGAAGCGCAACCACAAATTGTTTTTGGGAGCACAGTGGAGGATTGTGAAGACGGATCGCGATAGCTTCCGCAATGCTCAAGAGGTGACACTTTGCACACTTGGATTGTTGACCTCTGCCCTTATCCAGGGTCTGAAAAGGTTACGTCACATTCAAGGTGTGCTAGAAATGAAACGACTACAATATTAAGTGACCTAATTGTTACAGTACCCAACCATGCAGGGTGGTGCTCACGGATGCGCTGCGACAAGCGCCTGATCGTGCGGCCGATGTACATTGTCCCGCAGCAACATGTGAAGGAATAGATACAAAACGAGGCTGCAGAATCAGGAACTTTGTCTTTCAACCGTAATGACACTACTAGGATGGATTTGAACAAGATTCGAGGCTTGGCTGCGCAAAATGTCTTAATGATAGCGCTAGTCAGTCTTCGTCATGCTATCTCTGCTAGCGT